>MU183140.1:227786-239470 GCA_016904865.1 Pissodes strobi
CAAGTGTGGATTCTAGGTTAGTTTCTGATCAAGAACGATGCCAAGATCAGGGCCGGACTGGGCCTGAAAATCGGCCTGGGCGCCAAATGAGATTACCGGCCCTCTCCTCGGGCTCTTATGTTTATTTTTAAATAGAAGTAGGCGTTTTAAAATTGTATGAATTTATCAATTATTTTCATTTAGATAGCCGTATTGCTTAATAACCCAAACTAACCCAAACTCCACTGCTAATGCTTAGCTTTTCATAAGAATAATATATTTAACGATATATTATTAACTTGGTGTTATAAAGTGAAATGTAACAAAAACTATTTTCTTAAAACTAAAAAACAAAAATCAAAAGTCTAAACTGTTAAAGAGCAGATAAAAAATTACATTATATAAATATCATATCCCTAAGACCCTTGCATTCACTGGTAAGATATTTAATAATATCTTCATTATTTAAACGGATCCTAAAAGATCCTTTTCACAAGCCATTAACATAAATGCCTCTAGGTGATCTTGAGACAAGCAACTTCGTAATCTGTTTGGAATAAACTTTAATTTAGAAAATGATCGCTCACACGCTACTTGTGACATCGACAAAGTTACATATCAGTATTTGTACGCCTTTTGAAGATCTGGATAAGCCTCACGGTAAAGATTATATTTGATTAAAACTTTGTAACAGCATAAAATACATTTTTTTACAAGTTTTATAACGAGATTGAAAATCATCTGGCTTAGGTATTCAATTCCGGTTCTTTTTCTAGTTCAATATTTTCATGTATGAATTCTTCTGGCAAGGACATTGATTAGTTTGACCACTTGGATGTAAAATCTTTTAACTGCATTTCGAGTTAATTTTTTCTACCTGTGTATAATATGGCTTAATTTTTGAAGGCTGAAAAATGTAAAATTCCGTATAAAGTTCGGTATGACTCCAAAAATCTACTTCCCATTACATTATCTAACTACCTAGTCCATCGTTACATTAAATACTTCAATTCTAAATTTGGTTATTGGTTCCTGCGGGGCTTCGTCACTGCATGTCTCATCATGAAATATTTTTCTGATTCTTTTTCTAGATATTGGCATCGATATTTCTCAGGGAATCTCAAGATTTAAAAATTCTGTGTTCGATTAATTTACGAAAGCAGGGGTTTCCTCACAAACTTTATCAAAATTCCTGGACATATTTTTTAATGATGTTAAAGTATCCTCAACCATTCGGAGCGCTTGTAAAAAATCCATACCTGGTGTTTGAAGCTATTCAGACAAAGGTGTAGTGGAAATAAAAATGTGTTTAAATACTATTGCCATTAGAATTGTTTCGTATTTCAGAAAACCATCCAAAAGGCTTTGAGCTTTAAATATCAGCATTAAAGTCCTTGGAATTGGCTATATCATAAAATGTTAGACATAAATTGACAAATAGGCCCTTTTCGTTAAATATTTTACATAAAGCTTTATCCTTGGTCCACCATCTTGTTTCCCCAATAATGTTAACAAAATTAGAAATGGATTTTTTTTCCAGACATTCATTCGTAAGTGCGATTGTCGAATAAAAACGGCCGATTTATTTATTAATCCAACAATGATATTGCAGGAACCGTAAGTTTAGTAATATCGGACAAAACTAAGTTTAAAACATGGATTTGACCAGGTGAGTCTTTAGAGGGCCATGCAGTAAAGCCATTATATTGGCCTTGCATATTAGCAGCCCCATCCGTAGAATTCTAAACCCAGTTCTTTTAAAGAATTCGCAACAATTTCATAGAGATCTTTACCCTTACTAGAAGTGCAGTTAATCAGCCCAATTAATCGCACGTTAACTTTATTTTCTGCTACATATATCTAACAATAATAGAACACTGATCTGCAACATTTACATCTTGTGTTGTGTCAATCTGGAGTGAGTAGATTGTAGCACTTTTGACTTGTTCAGCATTTTATAGAGTTTGATAAAAATGTTTGATAAAAATGTCAAAAAATTGCCCCTACCTATATTTTAAATTCTGAGCCTGGGTGTAATTATTACGAAGTTGTTGACTCTTTTTGGTATATTTCTCAATATGTGTGCGCAACAGGGGATCAACTTTCGAAGAAGTAAAATAATTTCTAGAAAATTACCATGATCAATATTTTGTTTTAAAAAAGTAAATGCTGACTCATTTTTAGTATCTCCCCTGTATTTTCTTCAATTTTTTGTCTTCTTTGGGAAGCCGCAGTTGAAAATAGACAATGTATATCCTTTTTCTTGCTATAGTAAGTAGGATTCGGTGCTCAGGTGATGGCTCGTGCTTAACTCGTGCTCATCTAATCTCGTGTATACGTGCTTTATAGAATAATTGACACCACTAGCAAATAATGATGGCTGTGACTCATTAGAAAATGTCAAACATATCCAGACGTGGACCCTTACAAAACAGACAATACAAAAACTAAAAATAACACAAAGAGGTATGGAAAGGACAATGATGGGTATTTCTTTAAGAGATAGGAAGACAAACGAATACATAAGACAACATTACACAGGTCAAGGATGTAATAGAAAGGGTAATCCAGATGAAATGGGGCTTTGCCGGAAATGTAACACTGCTGCGGCAAAATAGAGCCCAGCGTCTGGATAGTGGTTGCTTTGAGTTTTTAATTTTTTAACGTTTCTTTCATTAGGCTTTTTTTTGCAATGCGACCGGCCCATTTTTGGGACCGGCCCACCGGGCGATCGCCCGGTCGCCCGATGGCCCAGTCCGGGCCTGGCCAAGATACTTAATCTCTTTTGAAAGCTCTACCGTTGTTCCTCTGAAAGTGGGTGCTTTAAGGTTCATATTCCGTCTTTTTGTGAATGGGATCACTACGGTTTTGCATGGGTTGGCATTTAGTCTTTCTTGTGTACACCATATGCTGACAAACTTGAGGTTGAGTGCACTTTTCATACGTTCTACAAGAACATTGTCATGCTTGCCTCTTGGTATAACTAGGTCATCTGTGTAACTTTGGACTTCTAAGCCTATATCTGAAAAATCGAGAACAAATGATAGTTCCAAATTGACTTTTAGGGTACGCATCAGAGTTCCTCCAAAACTACAACAGGATGGCAGTAAAAGCTCCCCGTATTCTATGGATGTCTGAAACATATTCCTGAAATGCCATATGCTCACACTTTGTCAATACCCATATTTCATTCTTGTGGACAGTGCATGATTTGAAACTGTCTTAATTGCCATAGAAAAGTTTCTAATTTTTCAACATCAAAAAACCTTATGAGCAGCTTAAAACTTGCCCCAGCTATCAAGAATTCAACAATGGAAAATTCTTCAATTACATGTACTTTCGCTGGGAAAAGCAGAATTAATTATTGATAGGTGAAACATTATTTGCTAGAGACGAGAATACCTCAGGTCAATCCGAAAATATGGCAGCGATTGCAAAAATAGTTTTGTTTAGATAAAACTTGGCTGAGCGAACAACACATCGTATCAACATCCTGAGTTTTCGACACGCTGTCATGGAGTTCTAGTTGACGTCCTAGGGTATTAAGATCGTGATCCATCTGGAAAGGGGCGCAAGTTTATTATAACACAATGGATTCTTGGACAAAGTCTTATTAGAATTTCATTAGAGATAACCACAAAGAAGTGACTATTTAAATTTTTATTAAGCATATTAGCGAATATAATCCTAATAATTTAATATGATGGATCATTCTAGATTACTGGAGAAGTTTTCCACAACTTCATGGAAAAAGTAGAGATCATTGAGAGGATATAGCAGATGAGATTAAAGTGTAACGGTAACATGGTGAAAAAGCAATTTTTGAAATTTGCTAAGTAGCATAGGTCAAAGTTTAAAAAATATGTTATTGATGAGATAGCAAAATATCGGGGTTTTATTTTATATTGCTTACCCAAAAAGTTCGACAGCTTTTGGTGGATTGTAACCTTGTATATGTATCTTAATATTATACTTCTATTTTCTCTGTGTATCCGTTAAAATGTGGTATCGATTGTCGCAACCTTACTAATTCGAGTAGGTTTCCGTACTCTAAGTCGCTTGACAAGGAGCGCTTTCACAGATGCGCATGAAAATAGGGTAGAAGGGACTCAACTTAAAGTTGAGTCCCGTCTCGTTTACAACTTACCTTCGTTAGGGTGCCTCGTGGCGATTAAGTCTGTTGATGGATGATCACCAGATAGTCCTTTCGTTAGATTTTTAGATTTATGATGCGTTACTACGTGTATCTTTTGTTAGAATACCTGCTATGCGGTTGTGAAACACCGTGTGAAAATTGGTGCTTTTTAGTAGCATGGCTAAAAAAATATCATTTGCCACTTCACCAGGGTCTTTCCCTGATGCTCATTTGTTCTGAGGAGTTCCTTCCTTGAGCAGGAAAGTGTAACTGAACCAGGCCGAGAGTTTAGTGGAGATACTGATCTTCTCAGCTGAAAGGTTCAGCTTCACTAGAGTTCAGTCCAGTAGTTTTTCACATGCGGACTGAAGGTATCGACGAGTCCTGGTAGGATCTATTTAAATTATTAACTTTTAGCCCTCCCTCTATCTATAATTTAGATCTTGCTCTAGCGTGCTTAAATTTTGCTAGTGAGAACTCCAAAGACAATTACTGAGAAGTATATTCTGAAATGTTACTTAAAGATATACTGAAGTTCAGTTCTCTATCCTCATCTAGTGTTAATTTTTGGTAAAAGGCAGTCTCTAAAACCCTGCAAGCCTTTTATCGCCTTCATTCTCGCTAATACCTAAAAATATGCTATAAAATTAAGGCGTTTAGGTTATTTATGCTAAGTATTGTATTTGCTTGTCAAACCCATGACAGAAAATTAATTAAAACTATTTAAACCTTATTATTGAACTTCTCTTCCGGATATCGGTAGACTTGAGCTCAACTCTCCTTACTTGGTGAGGCTATATTTTTATTTATTTTAAACGGTACATCTCTTTTAATTTAGCGTTTTGGAAATATTTTAGAAGTCTTCTATATTCCAGCTGCCAAGGGAATAAGCTCAACGTAGTTAAGTGAATATTTATTCGCTAATTTTTAAATATAACATAAGCAATAGTAACTTAGGTGATATTAAAATATTATTTTAAAGATACCTCTTCTCCTTAAGTAGTATCGAGGTAATTTATGAAGATTTTTATATAGTAATTAGTAATGTTAAGTTATTGATCAAAAACTTGCTAAAGTACCATAACTAGTGCTATTTTTTGATTTGAAGTTTAATTGCAGTGAGTACCAGGCCTAAATCGTATAATTGATACTTGATTATTGTAATTTTTAGTGTTAGAGTGTCGAGATGGAACTTAATTATTATAGCAATTAATATAATAATTGTAATTTAAACATTAAATACCTTCAGTGGCATAGCTAGGTTGGCTTCAGTGACATTCCATAAAATTTTTTAGCATAATATTAACCATCAGTAATCAGAAAATCTTCTACATTTTAAGAAAGGAGATTTTTCTACCCAAATAGTATATTTGCAATAAACTGGTTGTTTGTATTTTGAAAACTGTATTTAGGCTATAACTCAATCTTATTCTACTTTTTACGCCCTTTTACAGTGTATTTTTTCTAAATTTTATTATCCGATTTTCACAGACTATTTTATGGTAGAGGCACACACACTAAAAGTAGATCCTACGGCGCTCGACGAGCGGTGTGTGTTGGATGATGTTGATTGACACGGTTCTTGAATAGTTGTAGGTTGTAATTAGGGAGAAACAGATATCCTGGGAGTGAGTTCCACAGTGAGGCAGTGCGACAGACAAATTAGTTCTGGTAAAGCGATGTTCTAGGTGTCTCCAGATCGAATTTCTAATAAATTTCTTGCAGTAAGAATTTAGTGGCGCGCGCTTTAACTGCCATAAACTTTAACGCACGCCTTTAGAAAGAAAACAACAAATAGCTTAGTGAGTAAGGCATATGTACAGCTCAATGAGCGGTTAGCGAATAAAGTTGGTTACAGGATTCATTAATGGATACTGTAGAAAACTGACTCATTATAGCAAAGTGAACCTTGTGCTCGCACATAATTAATTTAAAATATCGCTATTTCTTTTCACGAAGGCACATCCAAACCGCCAAAGAAGTATAAAAGTCCGATAAAGGCATGAATCTCGCAAGCAACTGTGTTCTGGATAGAAGCAGGCAGAAATGTTTTTTTAACAATTTTTGGTTACAGTAAATTGTTTATAACATTGTTTCATAACATCAGGTTTTTCTATGGCAGGCACTTATTCCTATCATATCCTCAGGAAAAAGTAAGGTTCACGCTTCAATTGGGGTTTTGGGCGTGTTTGCTCTAGTTGGTCCTTACAATACTCGTTGAATCTTAATAAAATGGTGTTGTGAGGTATCGGTGCACACTGGAGGTGCTTTATCAGTAAGTCATATTTTTTCATAAGAGTATTTACTTTGCAATTCCAATTGATCTCCACCGGTATACGTAGTCTGATCTTCATCTTCCGTCCAGTTGGTTTGTTTTTCAAAAAAGCAGTCAGAGATTTTTCATCGGCGCAGATAAACCACAATCACTTACGCTACTCACAGAGTTATGGTCACTGAATATTTCTTGGTCCTCCTTTTCAGAATCACTTTGTTTGGAGGTGCTTCAATCCGTCAGTTCTACTCTGTGCAATTGAGGTCACTTTAACCTCATTACTACATCCTCAATCATCAGATGCCTCCAAAAATGTATAATTGCTTACTACTACTACTATTAAATTCTTCGAATATTTCAAAACAAATTAACGCTCGGGTCCCAGGAACTCCAGGAGTATTACACTTACCGATTGGTAGAATGATTGATGATTTGGTCTTACGGTTCGTCGACATTATTGTACTCACATAAACCAAATAGTAGCAATATTTGCTAACGAGTAATATTAATATTTTTGCATATAATTAGAAGCATTATTTTTGTTTTATAATTTGGGTAGTTACGAAAATTCTTCACAATTTTTTTCCCACTTAATCTCATGCCAATCTCAGCAGAGTGTTTAATTTTTAGAAGAGTGTATGTAAAGGTTTTACTATTCCAACACATAGAACGTCATCAACATGAACATTGTTTTACAGAATTTTATAATATAATCATTATTTTTTTACTCTTCATTCATTTAGTTTCTAACGTAATTATTAATTAATTAGTATGTCTAAATTGAATTTATATCGCTTTCATCTTGGCAATCAGAACAGACTAACATTCAGGTAGCAAACATGGTACAAATTATTCATTCTTCTTTTGGTAAACCAACCAATCTTACATTAATTGTAAATAGTCTATCTATTTTAATTTAGTCAAAATAAAATAATTGGCAAAACTATTACAAATTAAATTTTATTTGTAATTGGGGAAGGCAAAAATTATAAAACGTCTATTTTTAATGCAACGTCCTACTTAATTATTTAGACGCTAAAAGATTAAATAAGTGTTTATTTTTCTTAGCTTACAATTAAGTGTTATTCGGCACTCTCCTGTTAAAATATTTATTTGGTTTTAGGAAAATCGAATAAACAGTTTTTAGTGTCAATCGTAAAGAGTTAATAATATTTCAGCATGCGAATCATAATTCTATCAAAAATATATGCTAATATAATCAAATTATTTTTGCTTCAACTGGCAAATTATTAATTATTAGGCTTGGATATAGTAAAAATAATCCTATCGGCGGTTGAATGGTTTAAAGAATACTTATCAGAACGGACTCAAGAATCTATATATATAAGTGAAACTTCAGGATCAAGAGAAAATATTTTTGGTGTTCCACAAGGGACAGTACTAGGACCCAACTTGTTCATTGTGTACATAAATGACTTTGTTAAAACTATGAGTAAGTATAAAGTTCAGCTTTTTGCAGATGATACTCTGTTATACTTGGTTGGAGTTTGGAAATAATGTGGATGTAGTGGTAAAAACTATTAATTACGAGCTTGTATAAGTGGCTTACGCTAAATGGCTTAAGTTTAAACATAGGAAAAAACGAAATTTATGATAATAAAAAACAGATACAATTCAATACAAACTAAATCTCATTACTGTGAATGGCCAGAATATAGAACAGGTCGTTCAATGCAAATACCTAGGTGTTTAGCTGCTAAATTTTTCCACATCATGCGAAATACATGACAAAGAAAATTGGAAGCAAGATTAACCTCTTCACAGAGTCAGATATACTGCAGAGAAAGCCAAACCAAGCTATGCGGTATATTCTTGGATGCAATCGTTATCTGGTATCCGAAGTGTAAAACAGACAGTGTTTTTGAACACAATGATTCTCATATATAAAATAAAACACGGTTTGTGTCCTGATCATTTATTAAGAAATACTCGTTACATGACAGATATACATAGCTATCAGACACGTGCTAGAGAGGACTTCTATGTATCCACGGTTTCTACGAGTTATACTCAAAATCATCTCTTCCATATTGACCTTATCCAATTAACCTGCCCCCTTCGGTGAATGAATCTAATACACTGAGTACTGTAAAGACAATCTGACAATGTAAATGATTATTATTAAAGTGTGATTATGTAAATTGTATGTTTTCTTTTCTTGCCATTTTTTTCTATATATAGTCCCAATATTACGCTTATTGTTACCAAATGTATTGACATAAATTATGAAATGTATGTTATCTGTTAGCATGTGCTATTACTTATTACAAAATAAATAAATACAATTTTCGCTCATCATCATCAGGAGATGATTTTAATCAATGTGCATAAAATTGTATTTTAGTGCATCATGATGAAGGGTCCAAACCTCAACATCGTAATTCTTACTGTAGGTTTTCCATATATTTTGTTATTTCTGTGGTATGGATGAATTAGGTCAGTTGAGTTAATCTAGGTCCAGACTACTAAAATACTGAAAATTATTTTATCCACACAGAAGCCCATTCGGCTCTTTCTTCCTAATTACTTCTAGGTCTGTTTTAATAAAATTTACGGAGTGCATGAAATGTCGTTGCTATCAGTGCATTTTCGTATAGAATTATCTTTGTTGCGGTAGTATCCGAGGTAGTGTCAAAAATAATGAATTTCTTCTATCTCTTACAAAATAATTGATTTGAAGATGCAGTGCCCGCGATGCTAGGACTTTAATTTCCCGGTTTTTATACGTGGTTCTATAGAACTGTAGAGCATCCAGTATAGCAACGTTACGAACGAAATGAATATGTAGCCGCTTCGAAATTCTTTTTACACAAGAGCTATTTACTTATTTGTCTTATGGATATCTACTTAAATGATGCGCACTTACTGTAATTTGTTGTAAGCCTTAAAGCAGTAGACCGACCGTCTTACATGACTACCACTCTAGGTTTTTTCTATAAGCAGGTTACTGAATGGAGCTCACTTCTATTTCCCTTGTAGATCTTCTTTGACTGTATATTTTCCACACAGGTCAATTTATTTGATTTATAATATTTTTAACTGTTTATTTTTCAACTGATATTATCGCTGCCATGGGATTAATTTATAATTCTCTTTATTAATATTTATTTAAGGTGTTTTATTTAGAGCGTTCTGTGATTATCTGTTACTTAATCAGAACTTTAAAGATTCAGATTTTAGTTAGGAATATTTAAAAAATATATTAGACACTATTAATAAAGAACTTAAGATTAAGGGTCAATATTCTTAGAATTCGGGTGATACTTATTTTAAAGACTTTTATTAATATTTTAAGTGCGATACCATAATCTCAGTTAGGTTTGAGACTTCATTAATTTCCCATTGTGGATCTGTCACGGGCCGATTTGGCTATCGTATATCAAAGGGTAAGTAACATTAGAACTCGTCTATTGAGGCAGCTTGGTGAGTCCAGCCTTATTCAGCCGACAGACCCTTTCACAGGTAAACAGATTGACTTTTTCCCTCTGATTTTTTTTTCCTTGATAATTTATTTTAATTGCTTTGAGTTGAGTGTTTTTTTATTGATTATGAGTTATATGCGGAACCTTGAATATATTGATGTTTCACAGGGTTCTACCGATAGGATATTTCTACCGACAAGGTACCTCTACCGTCGGGTTTACCTACTTCTACTAACGGGCTCTACTACGCCTAACTAAGAGTCAAGTCTTCAGTTGGTCTTTCTTAACTGGGTTATCTTCCACTACACGTAGAGTCATCCGTTCCTTACTTCTACCCTTCTTCGGTTGAGGAAGTAGCTGATGTGTGTGAACAGTCGCTACTGGAGCAGCTGTCTTCGGATTGTAAGAAATCTGTTTTCTTATATATATATCTAGTCTGGACACAACCGGGTGACAACGAAATTACTACCCAGGCCCGGATTTTAAAATGACTTGAGATAAAAATTTGAAATTTTCACCGACCATAGTGTTCAGTGACGTACACATTTCAAGCAAAAAAACAATTGACAGTCAGTTCCGGTTTCACCGGAAACGATATAAGTTTGACTTTTTTAAATGGCAACCCCCATATATTTTTGCATATTTTAATTCTACGAAAAATTCTAAAAATTTTTTATGTAGGATGTACTATCAAGGCGCTCTAGGATGGCAGAATAAAAAACTTGAAATTAAGAGTTTTCAAAAATTGATATTTTTGATAAGTTGATTTTCAATTTTTCATCGATTTTTGTATGAAAACGGTTTATCCTACAGCCATGAGACTTTTACTACCCAATCTTACTTTTTTGTCTTCTTTCCATTTATATCCTTAGTTTAAATTTTTAAACAACGGATATTATTTTTTATTATGCTTATTGGATTATAAATGGTATTTAGTGGTTGGCTTTTATTAAAATAAAAATAATCATGTTTAGCCATGACACAGGTTGCTATGGTTTTTAAAAACAAGTGACTTTTGACACGTAACTTTTATCTTGCCATTTTAAACAGATTGCAAAGAACTTTTAATCTAAGCCGAAAAAAGTCACGAAACAAAGCACGATAATTTACACAAATTGCAACAAAAATTGTGAAATCTGCCGAAGACACAAGGGTAATAAGTTACCTGTCAAAATTCAATTGTTTTTAAAAACCATAGCAACCTGTGTCATGGCTAAACATGATTATTTTTATTTTAATAAAAGCCAACCACTAAATACCATTTATAAGCATCCAATAAGCATAATAAAAAATAATATCCGTTGTTTAAAAATTGAAACTAAGGATATAAACGGAAAGAAGACAAAAAGTAAGATTGGGTAGTAAAAGTCTCATGGCTGTAGGTTAAACCGTTTTCATACCAAAATCGATGAAAAATTGAAAATCAACATATCGAAAATATCAATTTTTGAAAACTCCTAATTTTAAGTTTTTATTCTGCCATCCTAGAGCGCCTTGGTTGACGTATAACTTGCACCATTAGTTTTGGTCGTAGCACATGTTCTTTTCTTATAAAATGCAAATAAATGTCAAAATAGGGTAAACTTTAAAGTCTCATAAGTCACAATCTATTAAATTTAGCTATAGTATAGTAAAATTTTTCGTAGAATTCAAATATGCAAAAATATACGGGGGTTGCCATTTAAAAAAGTTAAACTTATATCGTTTCCGGTGAAACCGGAAGTGACTGTCAATTGTTTTTTTGCTTGAAATGTGCACGTCACTAAACCCCATGGTCGGTAAAAATTTCAAATTTTTATCTCAAGTCATTTTAAAATCCGGGCCTGGGTAGTAGTTTCGTTGTCACCCGGTATAT
>MU183141.1:6514-41327 GCA_016904865.1 Pissodes strobi
TATGATTATCTTGGATATACGGTAATACCAAGAGCTGCTCTCCTTCTGTATACCATCTCTATTATGACTATTGTCGCACCAATAAACTATGATTATTTTGAGTATCTAAGATATACGATATCGCCAAGAGCTGCGCCCCTTCTTTTTTATTGCAAGTTTTACTTAGTTTAGATATTATTCTGTCTCACCTTAACCCGATCAATTTGATATAAACCAGAAAACATTTTTAGGTAAATCCCTGATTAATTCTAAATTAAATAAATACATCTAGCTACTTAAGATTAAACTACTTACCTGTAAGGAAGTTCAATCGTAATTATACGACTGGTCCGTTCCGTATAGAACACCCTGTGGTAGCTTGCATAGCGCTGACAGTACACTAAGTTGAAAAAGAGAGAAGAACCGACCCACCATATCCACGGCCCACACAGCGGGCCCATTCATTACGCTTCATATAAAACAGGAAATCGCGTAAATGGGTGGGTAAAAATAATAATTTTAGAGGAGGGTTTGTTCTATACGGAACGGACCAGTCGTATAATTACGATTGAACTTCCTTACAGGTAAGTCGTTTAATCTTAAATTATACTTCCTGGTCCGTTCCTAATAGCTACTACAACTACCCTGTAGTTGTTTAAAGTAATTTAGCGATTTACGTATTAATTAATTTATAGGTCTTTGGTAACGAAATTTGGTATGTACTTTTTTAATATCTATTACACTTTTTAACCGAACCTCTTAAAACATGTTTAATTATGTATTAAAACATAATAACAATAATAAGATCAAAACTGAATGTATGTATACTTATTATAATATTAAAAGCAATAGGACCTATTCTAAATGGCCGTTTAGTTTAATCCTAATACATTTCTGGCAAAATCGCACTGATCTAAAATCGGTCTATTGTAGTATTTAAAACATACTCTTAGAAACTCTTTAGACCAACCAGCTGTAACTCTGATAGTTTTAATGCTAGTATCCGCTTTAAAGGCTACTGAGAGTGGAGGAATGGCGGGTACTATGTGGCGTAAACCTGGGTATCAACCCCACTTCGTTTTAATGCGGTCTTTATCCATCTTGATAGTGTTTGCACAGAAGCCTCTATGTCGTTTTTTATGTGTTTTAAAAAGATTGGCTATTTGACCTCTAATTGTTTTAGTTTTTTCTATATAACATAGGAGTGTTGATGCTATACAGATTTCAGGTTTGTCTGGAAAGAAAGATAATACCATTTTAGGTTGCTGTTTTAAAGGTGTAGGGTTGTAAATTTTAAAAATCAAAATTTCAGGCGTAGTATCTAGACTTACAATATTATTAATTTTTGTTTTTTACAAAGTTTGAAGTCTATGACCAGTACAAAGTGCCATTAATGTCGTTAATTTAAAACTTAAATATTCTAAAGTTAATGTATTAAAAGGAATCCTAAGTATTTTTATGCTATTGACGGATCCCAAGTTGTTTTATATTTGGGAAACACTGGCCTGAGTTCAAAAATGCCTTTTAAAAATCAATTTATAATTTTTTCTTCTTTCTTACTATTTATAATAAAATTAATAGCGGATCTATGTATTTAAAGTTGAATAGCCTGCGCCGTTCTTGTGTATTGTTCATTTAAAAATTACAGATATTTATTTGTGGAGGGCTGGTATAAAGAATTTTTATAAATTTTTCAAAAAATCCACCATTTTTTATATGCTGTATCATATTGTTTTATGGGGTTTTTACTTAAAGAGTATTTCTCTGAGATATTGTGTTGTAAAAAGTTTCCCTGATAACCTCGCCACCACCAAGGTAATCCTTTCCCAAGAACGGGTGGCTGCACCTGAAAGGGGAGGTTAATAAGCATTTATTAGGGAAAACAATACAGGAGTCTTAGAGATTTGGAATCTTTTAAAAATAGGAAACCACCGTTGTGTCTCCCAAATAGAGACTACTACCAACCCTTCTGCTCTATCTGCAATTATCTTATTCAGGATTTTTGCTACCGGCACAACGGGGGAAAGGCACACAGATTAATATATTTCCAGTTGATTGTAAAGGCATCTATTCCAATGGAGCCTGGATCTCTTCCAAGAATTAAAAATACTGGACTTGGCGTTTATTTGTGTTGCAAATAAATCGATTTCTGGAGTACCATAAAGATATAATTTTTTGAAAGACAATATCGTTCAGACTATATTCGGTCTGTATAAGCAAAAAATACATAATTTTCTAGCTTCACACCATTGCCAAATTTCACTCGTATTGACAGATGTTTGTGTCTTACTTCACCCATGCGATTAATATATAAATTGTTTTGGTGTTGTTTACTTTTAGCAGTATTGCACAATTAGTACTATGTTTCACAAAACCTTTCAGACCAATAAAAACCGCTAATAAATCCAAATAATAATATGGTAATTTAATTCTTCGGTATTCCAAAAACAGTTTGTCTTTTTCATTGCAATACAGACCCCAACGAATAATCGAGGCATCAGAATATGTTTCATATTCATAATTTTAGATTTTTATATTATTTCTGCTAAGCGGAATTAGGTGTAACCAATATTGTAATAATTCTTGAGCTATAATTTTATTATTTATGACCAATTTCCGTTCGTAATCACCACCTTTATTTTTTAGTGCAAAAATTCTTTGTCCCTCTGATATCTTGGTATATAAAACAACTATACTTGACGGGAGAACAAAATGATATTAATTGGCCTATTAATTTTGAAAAAGTTCTAATTTTCCATGATTTTAATTTTAAAAAAAAGAATCAGTATAGTATTTTAGTTAACGATAATTTAATAGTCTTTTCCTTACTATCAATTATAAAACCTAAATATTTACAACCTCTAGCAGGGATTAATTTACTTTTTTCATAGTTTATAATAATTCCTAGTGATTCTAAGAGGGAAATGGTAGTCATTACATTTGCTAGACACTCTTGCCTCGTGGAACCTATTTACAAGAAATCGTCCAGATATTTATTGACTTAATAAGTCCTTTTGATCTCAAGTATTTTATTAAGTGATTTCATAAGAAAAGGGCCGTATTTAGACCACATGGGACACAACGAATGTTATATAAATTTTCTTCAAAAAAGAATCCTAGATATTTTCTGTGTTTATTTATTGGATTAGAAAATAAGCATCTTTAAGGTCAATTGGAGCCCGGAATACATTTGGGGACATAATATTTTAAACAGATCTGTAGTTTTCTAATTTAAAATGCGGTGGTTATATACCTAGATTTATTTAAGGTTTTTAGATTTAATATAAACCTTATGGCTGAGCTTTGACACTAGAAAATATACGGTCATATAAATTGCCCCTTTTTTGATTCACATTTTTATAAGGCATTTATTGTTAACAAATGAATGTTGAATACTTTCTATTACCATACTAATTTCTTTGTTAGCAAACAGTTCTGGTTTTGGAAACTTCCTTTGTATGAGAATACGATTGAACGGTTTAGTCTGTCCTCGTACACATTGTAAGATAAATGGATCATTAGTTAGCTTTTCCGACTTCCCAGACAATTTTCCTTCCAGCATATCTCCCATTTACCTTTAGTGGTTGAGGATATTCCTGTGCCCCCTCCATGATTTTTCGTGCTCTTGTAACCCTGGTCTTTCTTGAACCGACTTTTGGTGAAAGGACGCCTCCAGTTTAAATCACTTCTTTTTAATAACAGTAGCTAATTTAATTTTTCAACGAAGTCGTTTCCAAATAACACGATATCTGAGCGACATTCTCTTGCGATTTTTTGCATAGATGTGTTTAATATTGGGTGTATCTCGTGATTTCAATGCGGGGTTAATAACAAATGTGCTTATGTAATTAATTTTACGGAATCTATCAGGCCGAGCAAAATATCGTCTTTAATTTTGAACAGGTCATTATCCAATAATTTATTTAATGCTGTGCCCGTAGCTGACGAACCTAGGCTCATTTATATTATTTTAAGCTTATGTCATTAAGAAAATAATGTGTATCGATAATAACATATGAAATTTGATTTGTTTACCCTACAGGTCAGACGCAACATGGGCTTTAAAGACAGATTTATTGATAAGGTCTGCTTTGCCTTTGTGTGAACTTTTAAGTTACGCATGAAGGATTTTGCCTAAAAAATTTTTTATACATATTTTGAAATATAATTAATTCTTAATAATATGTAATTTATTGACGGAATCTACGGTGTTACTGAGAATTCAATAACCGTCCATAGGAAATAATTCATGCACAGGGGGTGATTTAACCCCGCCAATAATTAGCATAATGCATTTTTTGAGTCTATTTATTTTAGGCCGGCAGTCTTTTTGGGTTTTTGGGATGATTAAATCTCTCTATATTATGTTATCGGCTGTATGGAAATAGTGTAACAATTTTAACTTTTGTATAGGGGTGATTTAACCCGTATGTCTAGTGTTGGAAGTTGATTAAAACTTCCGATATAAATGGTTGTACATATAGGTAGGGATGATTTAACCCCATTTTCTAGTATTAGAAGCTGATTAAAGCTTCATATAAGAATGGTTATTAAACGCTGATTTAACTTCTTATCTTGCCTGTTGTATGAAAACAGTGTAACCATTTTAAAACTTGTATAGGGGTGATTTAACCCGTATTTCTAGAATTGGAAGTTGATTAAAACTTCTTAGTATTATCTTGTCTGTTGTATGAAAACAGTGTAACCAGTTTAAAACTTTTATATAGGGGTGATTTAACCCGTATTTCTAGTATTGGAAGCTGATTAAAACTTCTTATTATTATCGTGTCTGTTTATCAAAACAGTGTAACCATTTTAAAACTTTTATATAGGGGTGATTTAACCCATATTTCTAGTATTGGAAGCTGATTAAAACTTCTTATTATTATCGTGTCTGTTGTATGAAAACAGTGTAACCATTTTAAAACTTTTATATAGGGGTAATTTAACCCGTATTTCTAGTATTGGAAGCTGATTAAAACTTCTTATTATTATCGTGTCTGTTGTATGAAAACAGTGTAACCATTTTAAAACTTTTATATAGGGGTAATTTAACCCGTATTTCTAGTATTGGAAGCTGATTAAAACTTCCCATATAAATGGTTGTACATCTAGGTTGGGATGATTTTACCCCTATCTCTGGTATTGGAAGGTGATTAAAGCTTCCTATATAAATAGTTTCTTATTATGTAAGGGTGATTTAACCCACATTTCTAGTATTAAATGCTGAGTAAACTACTCCTTATATATAGGCAATTCAAGTAAGAACAAAAAACAAAATGTACCAGGTATTTTACATACTTGACGAACTAGAAGAACTTGAAGAAAACACTTGTAATAATTTTTCTAACTTCTTTTTGACCTCTCTTTTGGAACTTTTCACTTTTAAAATACTCATTTCTAAATATTCACTACATAATATGCACTGCACTGTCGGACACTAAAAAGCGTAATGAATGGGCCCGCTGTGTGGGCCGTGGATATGGTGGGCCGGTTCTTCTCTCTCTTTCAACTTAGTGTACTGTCAGCGCTCTGCAAGCTACTACAGGGTGTTCTATTACGAACGGACCAGGAAGTATAATTAACTATATACTTGCTTTAAACCAGCTGTGCTATTCTTTTCCTACAGAGCCCTATTATAACCGTCACAACTTATTGCATCTAATGGTATTGGTTGTATCGCCAGATGTCTTCTTGCAAAAGGTTTACAACTTTAGTCTATAATTAATCTGTTTTATTTTTGTCAGTAATCCGTGGTTTTATGAGCTAATGAGATTGATTCCCTATTGCATTAATTTTGATTGCATTTAAACTTGAAATCTTTACTTATTGATCATATAATACACAAATTAGCGTCATGCCTTATTTGAAGAGATTTTAACAATTTACGGTCCTCGATAATTCTAGTCGAAATTTGACCTGCTTTTTGCGAAAAGAAAATAGGGTTGAGCCCTTATGTAAGTGCCACCAGAATATAGAGTTTCGTGAAATTAAAATAATGAGGGTATAAATTTTGCGTAATAGAATTGGTTCTCACCTGGAATAGTACATATGGATACGTTGTTATTGTCCATTTCTCCTTCAGCTTGGATGGTTGGATGATTTCGTGTGGATCGCGGCATTTTCTACTTATAAAGTTTTGATCGTGATATTGGCGTAACTTGATCTTCAAATTAATGATGCTATAGACATGCCCTGTGGTACGTTGTTCACGTAACACAGCACACGTCCATATTGCGGCTAGGAGAATATCCGCAGAACCATAGCGAATTAAGTCACTGTTTATGAAATTTGCGACCTCTGCGTCACCCACCCAGCGTCGTTCACGAATCACAACTTTCTCCGTGACCAACTTTCCACCACTCTACGGACATTAGTCCTAGCTAGTTTTTGAAGTACATGTAATCGTAGTTGCAGCTAGGAGAATATCCGCAGAGTCATGGCTAATTAAGCCACTGTTTATGAAATTTGCCTCACCCACTGAGCGTCATTCACGAATCACAACTTTCACTGTGACCAAACTTTTCACCACTCTATGGACACTCGTCTCGGCTAGATCTTGAAATACATGTACCCACATTGTTTCGCCATATAGGGACACGTATAAGGCCCGAGAGGTACTTGCGGAATCGCGGATTGTTAGAACCACGAACTAAGAAACTTGCGATCTCTGCGTCACCCGCAGAACGTCTTTCAAGACTCATAATTTTCTTTGCGATCAACCTTTCCACCACTCTATGGACATTAGTCCTAGCTAGCTTTTGAAGTACATGTACTCATAGTTGCAGCTAGGAGAATGTCCACGGAGCCATGGCTAATTAAGCCACTGTACTTTGAAATTTATGAGCCCAGCGTCACCCACTCTGTGGCGTTCACGAATCACATTTTCCCTCGTGATCAAGCTCTCCACGATCCCGCAAGGATCGGTCAGACGCCCTTTTACCTAAACTTTGAAATCTCGATTCTGAATCTGAAATCTGAATGCCTGCGGCGCGTTCACCATCGTGCTTTTATATGCTGCCGGGCTCGCGTCTGTGCTCTAGCCCTTGACGCGTTTCCCTTGTATGCCTTTAGCGGATGTATTCATAGCAATGATTTAAATTCGGATTATTTTTTTGATTCTTTCTTTAATTAGGCAATGTAGAATTAAATAACAAGTAGCAAAATAAAATAGGCTTAAGAAAAAAATATTGAAAATCAGAAAAAATGTGCAGGGAAGGGCTGGGTTATTTCACTCTCCCCCTATCATAAAGTATAAATGATTTCGTTAGAATGCAATACTTTGTGATGAAATTTTCTACTACACTAGCTTTGTACACAGTTGTTACCTAGCTTACCTAATCAAACTCGAATTATGGTCTGAGAATATTTAATTTAGATATAACAACAAACATCCTTTACTTAATAATAAATTTTATCGTTGGGTATTCCTCTTTTTCCTGAACCCTCATTATGTTGAACAGTAGTTGCAGAGAAAAAGAAAGTTAAAAAAAAGTTTTAAATAAATGGGGTCCGTTTGCATGGGGTTAGTTTATGCTAATAAACCTATATACAACTCTACTCTACTATAAAGGAACCTAACTTCTAACCAGCGCTGCCGGTAATTGAACTACAATAATTGAAAAATTGTTTTTAATTACTGTTTGGCAATTGAATTACTTTAATACAATCAGTTTTGAAAAGGGTGATGGTTGTTGTTGTTTTTCAATTACTACGATAGAGTAATTGTGATTAGTAATTGGTTTCGATAAATCGCAATTAATTCAATTACTAAAAATGTAATTGAATTACGCGGAAAATAATTCAATTGCTCCCAAAATCAATGGAATTACCTTAAAAAATAATCGAATTGTTCAAAAAATAATGTTTCGTTACAAAGCGTAACCATGCCTAGCTATTAACTTGAAATAAGAACTGATTCTCGTATTTTAAGTATTTTTGTTACCAAAAAATAAAAAATAAAAGGGATAACTCCATTGCCAACAACAGAATTTCAGAAAAACTTAAATTATTATACTTCTAGCCTAGTCAACATATGATTAGATCGCCCAAATTGACCTTTTTTTCTCGTAATTTTGCTATTGATAATAAAATATAACTGCTTTAAGTGTCCTTTTTTTTCAATAGTAATCCAAAAATTAAACGTTTTGTTTTACATTAATGAAATTACTCAAGTGTAATTGATTGATTTGCCCTAAAATCAGTAATGGGTATATAATAATTTCACAACGAATCAGTTATTTTTGTCCTAATAATCTAACCTAACCTAGCACTTTTCCCATTTTTCCCCCTTTTTGAATTATATTTCCTTCACACTCGCACTTGCACACTCTTACCCACTACCGCCTTTCTCCGCTTGCATTCCTTCCGTCTCCTACAGACTGTAGTTCTTCGTACTGCCTCGGACCTATTGTACTGTACATACTGGGGGCCTAAGTTGCCTAGCGGCCTCCTGCTGGCCTTTGGCTCCCGGAGGCTCTGGGTGGGCTTGTGGTTGTTACCTCCTTGGCAGGACTGCGAAGGTTGGCTCCCCTGGTCCAGTTGTCCTGGTTCCCTGTCACTGTACCATCGAATCGCTTGGAGTTCCATCACTGGACGTGGCGTCTGCTTAGGGTCGTTCGTGGATCGTCGGGATGTTTTGGCCTTGCAAAGATCGAATCAGTTGGCAGCGCATTTCGGTGCTTCCTTCAAGAGTTGAATGCAGAATATCCTCGATCTAATCAAGATCGTTTGGGCTGAATCCTTCTAAGGTTTACCCTTGGAAGTCCATTTCCCATTCTGGGAGTTCCGGCGGATCTACTGTCGAAAAAATGGGGGGCACAGCTTCCCCATTCGCTGGTTCTAGTGTTTGACTAACTGCAATGTCAGGGATCGCTAGACGGCCATCGGTACAGATTTTGATCGGAATGTCGTCATTTAACGGAAAAATCGCGCTCTCGAAAAAACTCGTCCAATCTTACATCTTGACTAGCTTAAAATTTTAACAAGACTGGCGAGTCTGGAGTCTTTTCTTGGTGGTCTATGTGTCTGTGTAATATGGGTGTTGTAAGTCACGGATATAGTAGTATCGATAGTAAAGAGATAGGTCCGCCACTCTTCTTCGATGTTCAAGGCCTTTAGTCAACTCTGTGTCATCTACAAGACGGACTGCTATCCTCTGTATGGAGTCCAATATCTTGAGCAAGTGTTTGGGTGCCGAGCTCCCCACATGGGAACAGTATTCCAGAGATGGTCATATTTGAGCCTTATAGAGCAGTAAGAGCTGATGAGGTGTATACAACTTTTTTGCTCTATATAGTGCTCCTAGCTTTTGTGCTGCTGCCTTGGCGATTTTGGTGACGTGATTACGCCAAGACATGTTGTTTTCTACGTTGATGCACAACAAGCTTATGGATGAAGCCAGAGCCACGTAAGTCAGGTCCTGAGGTGTTTACTGTTGTGAGAAGACAGCTGCTTGAGTCTTTCCTGCGTTAAACTGGACATTATTTTCCTCACCCCATTCCACGATGGTGTTCATATCCTCATTGATGGCAGCAATCTGATTTTCTCGCTCGCGTTGGGAACGAGCAGCGGTCATTCGAGTCCGCGACATGAATGAGGATAGAAGAGTGCTGTCGTCTGCAAAGCTGTAAATAGAATTATTAGTCCTGTCTAAGAGATCGTTGATATAGAGCAAGAATAGCGTGGGAGATAATAATATATACCCTTGAGGAACTCCGGCATTGATTTTAAATTCCTCAGAGAGATGTCCATCAATATCAACTCCGATGCTTCGATCTCTTAAGTCATTAGAAACCCATGGAAGCTATGCTGGTGGTAGTCCGTATGCTGTCAATTTGCTTAACATTTCGTCATGTCACATCCTATCAAATGCTTTGGATATGTCGAGAGCCACTGCATGAGATTCGCCGGTGGTAGTCCGTATGCTGTCAATTTGCTTAACATTCCGCCATGCCACACCCTATCAAATGCTTTGGATATGTCGAGAGCCACTGCACGAGATTCGCCCTAGCTCCCGATGGCTTTGGTCCACAGGTAGGTCACGTAAGTCAGGAGATCTCCCGTTATTCTATGCTTGCGGAAGCCATACTGGCGATCGCTTATGTTACCTGCCGATTCAAGATATTTTAAGAGCTGTTCGTTGATCAGTCTCCATGACTTTGGGCATGATGGGAACTAAGACAATTGGATGCTAATTATTTGGAATCGTTTTTTTACCTTTCTTCGGGATTGGTTGCACTTATGCGCATTTTCAGCTAGAAGAAACGCATGCAGTTTTATATGATAGGGCCAAAAGCCTGCATAGTGGAGCTGTTCGTTCAGCAGCACATTTCCTAAGCACAATTGCTGGAACGCCATCCGATCCTGTGGCTTTGTTAGTGTCTAGATTTTCCAGTATTCGTTTCACTTCGCGTTGGCGAAATACCAGACCTGAGATTGAGGAATTCACTCTTGGGATAGTTGAAAGAGTCTTCCCTTGATGATCTAAGGTAGAATATGATTAAAATATTTCGGCAAGAATGTTCGCTTTTTTCTTTGGCCAATTTCGCTATTGAGCGATCATGTTTTGTCAGTGGTGGGATTAACGTCTTTGAGAAACCCTGATTGACAGCTTTGGCAACTGACCAAAATGATCTTGATCCGTTAGGACAGTTGAGAAGCTTGTTCTTGATCTGCTTGTTATATCCCTCCTTGCTATCGTCAATGGTCCGCCTAGTCGTGATGAATATATTTCGATTTTTGGCAGTCGGATCTCGGCGCCATTTGCGGTAGGCGGCACTTTTAGCATTGACCGCTCTTGAGCAGTTTTTCCCAAACCATGGTTTACTGTTTGAGATACGTTTCATAGAAGAGGGAATGAAAGCTTCCATACCAGCTAGGATAACTTGAGTTATCTCATCAGCTGATCCAGAGGTGTTTTGATTCCTAAAGCAGACATCTTTCCAAGGAAAAGAAAGATAAAACTCGCGAAGTTCATGCTACTTTGCAGATTTGTAGACCTTTCAGGATACCTGTGGCTCCTGTATTTTGACAGCATCTTCACAGGTTGCGGAGATAAGATTGTGGTCTGATGAGACCAACGGAGGTTGGACAGTTACGGTGTAGAGATCAAAATTAGTTGTTAAGAATAGATTCAGGAGGCTAGCAAAGTCTTTTTGACGCTCAGGGATCATGGTAGGTTCGGTAACCAGCTGAATAAGTCCGTGACTTATAGCAAGAGCCTGTGACTTTCGTCCTTCATCGTCGTTTTTGTTGGGGTGTTTCAACCTAGTAGATGTTATGTTCGTTGATGCCTCCTACTATGACAATTTTTGCCGTTGGATAGTTGATCTGCAGAAAATCAATTTGATTGCCAAGCCGTTTATGAATTTGGTTGATCGATCTATGCTTAGTTTCAACCACATGACACGACGTCCTTAGGTTCGTATGTTTCTTCTCCTTGGTAACATAATTCATCTCGTATAAAAACAGCTAATCCAGAGTTATGTCGAAATCGGGTCATATCCGGGTATATTCAAGTGATTATATGTAGTGCTTGATTTCACTTTTGTTTCTGATAAAGCTAAAATATGAGGCTTATTTGATGTTAGGTGCTGGTGGACCGAGTTAATATTTATGTTGATTCCTCTGATGTTATGTAAGTCCAATCGAAGTCTATTTTCTATCCTGGAAACGTTTAGGCCTGATGGTCCCCCAGACCAGCCTCCACCCGAAAATCCGAATGGGAGGTTATTTTATCTCCGGAGTATTTTGATCTGGAAGGCGCCATCATGCAATATTTTTTCTTTTCCGCTCTGGGAACCGGGCACATGTTGATGAAACATGAACCAGAGGTCATTTCACGCCACCTAAGCCATTGTGGTGGTATTTCACTGGGCGATGCGGTTGGACCATATCTACCACACTGCTCGACCCCGGATCGATTTACCCCTTCCCATGGTTAGTGGGCCCTTTGCCACTTGTGGAGGTACCCAGGACAAAGCGATAGTCATCATGTCGGCACTGACGGTAGGCAGGCAATTAATACTGATAGTCCTGACAAGGAGACTTAGGGTGGTGCCGACGGAGGCCCCTGGGAGTTTTCGTCCATTGGATGGACGCAACAATCTGCATACGTATGTGGGAATTCCGGATGTCCCAAGAACGTTCCAATTTTGACTGGGTTGAAGCATGGTCCCTGGGACTGAAATGCGCATCGCACAGGTACATGGTTTCCTGGTAATATAAATAAGCAAAGTTAAACTAATATCACAATTATTCTTATTATTAAATACAGCATATAAATTAAAATTTATAAGTTTTATAGTGGCAAAATTAGACTGTTACATTCGTCATTCATTTTTATATATAAGTAAATGTTTTGTTTTATTCTACGCAGGTTTCCGGATGCCCCGATATTCTTTTTAGAATAAAGGGTATTTTTATCAATCTGACATTTATAACGATTATTAAATCTGAGAAAAGCCAGAAAAATTACCAGTTTTAATAAAACACTCGCTATCTAATGAAATGTGGGATATCAAAGTTGTGAGACTTTAATTTTTGCCTGTTACATGTTACGCCTTTTGTTTATTTCTAGTTTTTTGGCGCTACGCCTTCACTTAAAAATTAGAAGAAACCAAGAGTGAGGAGAGTTAAGTGAAAAAAATCCAAAATTAAGATCATGAAATTCAGAACATTTATTACTGACGAATGCGTAGCCCAGAACGAGCTGTCTGTGAAGCGTACGAATTAGACCCTAGCTCAAAATTCCGGAAAGTAGGAAGAGGTTTATTTATAAAAGGCGCCGCCATGTTATTGCTAGTGGTTTGGCCATCTTTACCTGTGTAAAAGGGTTCAGAACGTGTTCCTTTATCCAAGACTTCATCTAGTACTCGCATATATCAGATTCTTGTTCAATGTCATCAGGTTGTTCTTCAGTGTCAGATCCATGAATTGCTTGTTCCACATTATCTTTATCTTCATTTTCTGAGTCAGATTCTGACTACTGATTAGCATCTTCTTGTTGTTCCATTTCTTCCGACCACTTCATCCACTAATTTGGATCTTCACTACTTTTTGCAGAGCGTGCCACTGTAAATAACACAATTATAACCTTTAGGTTACGTAGATGAAAGAGGTAAAAACTAAAAGAAATAAATCGGAAAACACACGCGTGAGTGGTGGTGAGGGTTACTATGTCACCCCACTGCGAGTTTAGCCGCCGATTGAATTCAGTCTATGGCGCACAAAACAATGGGCACTCTCTGACAAGTTGCACACAGATTAACTGAATGGAGTGAATCGGCGTAGACATAGCTATCCCCACTTCGAAAATAGAAGCACGGAAACCTGTAATGGGGTACTGTATAGCCAGCGCCACCGATCAATACCTCCTATAAGTAGGCCTACTGGCTAATATTAAAATTGCAGTGACGTCATCATATCTAGTCAGATGCTTATGCCATATGCATACCATTAAATGGGATTGAATGGAAGTCCAGTAAAAGTATTGATTATTTTATCGCGCGTACTTCCGTATTTAACGTTGATTGTAACGCTGGACGACTGGAATTCCGATTCCTAACTCGCCATCTTCGATGTATTGTGTATCCAGTGTTGCCAGATTGGGCGATTTATGGCAATTTGGGTTACTTTTCACTGTAGTTTGCGACAAATTTTTCAAAGAAACAATTACGATTTAAATCAAAAATTCATGCTGCAACCCGTAAAATACTTGTCTTGGATTACTGGTCTACTCTTTCAAACCGGTTATCTGATAAGGATAAAAAGTTCGTGAAAAAATGTCAAGTTTTGAATTGACTTTGACAAGATGACAATAATAATGTCATGTTATTGTCATCTTGCCAAATTCAATTCAAAACTTGATAATTTTGCACGAGCTTTTTACTGTTATTTGCATTTACTAACCATTGTATACTAACCTGTAAATACAGATTTAAAATCCGGAAAGTAAATATATAAAAACCGAAAATTTATTATATTTTTTCGAGGTTTTTGCATCTAAAATGTACTTAACTGTGAAATTTTAAAACAAATTGCATAATGGTTTAAAGAATTGTGAAATATTTTTTTACGGTAGAAACTAAGGACTATTAGTAAGGTTCTTCGTAGAGATTGCGATTTTTAAAACCTTCTTTTTATCCCTACCCCTTTTAACTCGAACCACATTTACACCCGCTCACCTACTTTGCTCTTTTCTAGAATGTATTATTAGAAGAAGAACTTGAAATTCAAAAATTCTAGTTTAATGGTTCCATATCAGGTTAATTATGCTAATTAAGTTTACGAAAGAATTCGTAGATATATGTTTTTACGTTATTGTATCAAATCTGAAATTATAATAATTTTCCGAAAATATTATATCATACTTGCCTTTTGTAGTAAGCTAATTCTGCTGGCCCAGGGTTCTACTAGATATTTCTATACGTCTCAAATATCTCGTTGTTGAAATAAAATTTTACTGCATATCTAGATAATACTGTGACACTATTGCGATAATTGTGATGAATCCTTTATCGAAACTTTTAATCGATCACGTTCACATAAATTCGACTGAGCAAACATGTAAACATAAAGGCTTTCTCCTTCAGTTGTTTTCTTGCTGGTTTCCTAGTCAAACCTGGTTAAAAATGCAAAATTCTGCTAATATACGCAATAGTAAGCAGATTATATTTTAAATCCATCTGCTCCAGCTATACGACAGATATTTGCAAGAACCAATCGTCTATAAAATACTCTTTACAGAAAGTGTCGTATCCCGATCCCATTAGCAAACTTCTTAGAAAGGCTAATTTGGTTTAAATTGCATTCTTGGTAAAGACTTCGTTCTGAAATAAATAAAAATTTTATGTTAAAATTCATAGGTAGATATTGACCGATAATCATCTAAATAAGCTTGAAACTTTAGACGTAGTCTAAAAATCAACTCCTTTCAGGTCATCTCTTAGACAGCAATTATGTTTTGGTACCATTTCCTAAAATTTACTATTAGCAGAACTTAACGGGTGAACGAGTCCCAAAAATCTAGTCTAATGTTTCCTTTTTATTTATTTCAAATTTCACCCAACGTGTCATGCTCAGTTTTCATAAGAAACCTGACAGAAGCGATGAAACAGGTAGCTATTTATTACGTTAATAAAATAATTATTATTATCCCGATTATTGTAAGAATAATTGTTACTGGAACTGATAGCATTTGGAGTAAGCCGCAAATGTTATGTATTGTTTCGATCATGGATAATCTTTACGAAAACAATTATTATTCGTCTGCTTATTCCAATTATAATTTGCAGTTGCTATATCCCAGGGCGAACCAAGCCTGTATGAAAACAACGGAAATTCGTGAAAATGAAAATGCTTCTGCTGCTGTGACTGAGGCTGGGAACGGCAATGAATTAGGTCGGCGAAGCAGATCTAAATGGAAATATACTGAAACGTGGGCTTTAAATACCAGAAAACAAGAGACAAATTTAGGAAAAAGCTACAAGAGGACTGCATGATGAATTCGCGAAGGAAGCAAACAAAAAAAATATATAGTCGGTCAATGGGTACTCAAATGTAACGAATATATACCCAATGGCTGCGAAAAAAAGATCTTGTGTAAAAAATTTTGGGATATAGAGAATATAGATAGACGAGACTCTCCGACAATAAATTCCGTACAAAGATAATTTATGTTAATTTTGGATGCTTATAGCTTTTTTAATTGTTTTCCGATTTCGGTCAAACTTTTAGCAGAGTATGGACATTTGTCTCGGAATGTTACCCTGAAATTAGTTTGTCAAAAAATACTGATGGCTTGATCATTATACAGGAAAAAACAAAAGCTATTTTTTACCCTTAAATACTTAACGCCCTGTGGAAAATTGAAACGGTAAAATTTAGTTTTGTTATGCTTTGATATGAAGTGTGACCTTCTCTTAACAAAATGTTTTTTGATTCACGTCAATATCTCCTTTTTTAAGAGAAGTTACAAATTTTTAAAGAAATTGTTGCAATTTTTCAATTTTATTAGCGATTCCGAACATTACATTATCTTATCGAGTAGCTCCTTTGGTTGCGTGGCAATGTTAAGAGCATTGCTGAGCAAAGTGTCACCATACTGGCATTGCAGAATACATCCTTTAAAAGTTTTTCGTTTTAAAAAATGGGAGCAGAAGATGTTGCACGTGCCGTTGCATTAAATTACGATGGCCGCAATATTCGGTATATTGCAGAATTCTTAGGCAAACCAAAAAGTACTGTAGAAGATGCGATCAGTTGGTTTCGTGAATCACTCTGGTGAGTACACGCGACGTGGTGTATCAGGAAGACCACGTGTTAACAATCAACGTGATAGCCGTTTCATAAATCTAACTGTATTACGAGATCGTTGCGTACTTTCTACCGTTATTAGCCGTAGAATTCAAGATGTACGTGGTACCATAGCCTCTGCACGAACCATCCAGCGTAGTTGCGTGTCCTCTTTTACTTCCAGCTCACCGTACAGGCGATTAAATTTTGCTCATGAACACAGGAAACTGGAGAGTAGAAGAGTGGGCGCGTGTATTATTCGCGGATGAATCCCGCTTTTGTCTGCGTTCACCTGACGGACGTGACAGTGTCTGGAGGAGACCAGGTGAACGATTTGCCCAATGTTGCATATCTCCTAGACAGAGCTGTGCCGGGTACTGCAAAAATGTACTCGAGTACCGGGTACCGGGTACATGTGATAATTAAGGAACGAGTACAGAGTACAGAGTACTTTACTTGCTAAAAAGCACTCGGGGTACAGTACCCAGAGTATAAGTACCCGAACTATCCGGGTACTTTTAAAGTACATTTGCCTAAAATCTATGTTTGGGTTATGCAAAGCAAAATAAACAAAATATTTTAGAAAAATAGTTTATAGTATTATAGAATAGCTGAAAAACAAAACAAAAAGAGTATCCTAAAAATACCAGCTGATAAGTGTTATCTTATTGCGTTACTTTATTGACCTTCATTATCACCAATTTCTCAAAACTCGAATCGCTGAGAGCATTTCGCCGTGGACTGTTCAATATTGACGCAAAAGAAAATAATCGCTCCACTGGTGCAGACGAAGGTAAGCAAGTATTATACCTCAAAAATATTTTTTTATTATTGGGTAATCGTTCAAGTTATTTATTCCGCTCCTTTTGTCATCAAGATATTTGTATAGCGGTAGCTCAATTTTTGATGTTTTCACTGCTTCCTTTTCAGTGGCAGGTTGAGAGGTATTCATAAACATAACGTGCTTAGATGTTTCAGATTCGGATTCATTAAAATCAAAGAAGTAATCAGGTGTTGTATCGCTAGAACCTCCATATTCGCTATCATCATCGTCAATAAATATGATTTGTTCCGCGGCTCTGATTACCAACTCCTTTATAACATCCAGAGAATATTTTGGGGTTTTTAAAACATTAAACCATCGCAACTTAAATTTGGGAAGAACAACTGCAGAAATAATTGCAGGCTCAGACGTCAAATTAAGTATGTCGGAAAACCTTCTATTGAAGCTATCCATACATGTTCTTACCATTGGAACTCATACACTGGAGCTTTCATTTTTCCCTTTTATGTCTTAAAGAAAGAAGACTCGGCAGTAAGTATCTATAATAGACACAATCCTCTCCCTGCAAAACGTCGAGTGTTAAAGCAAGAGGCGCGAGATGTTGGGTATTAAAAGCGGGCAATCCCGCTAAAAGCGAGACGCTTGGCAACCCTAGCAGCTTCCAAATTTTCGAAAATTCATTAAAATCGGTGACTTAGTTTTAAAGATACATACAATTAAAACTAATGCCAAAAGTAGGTGTCCCGTTCTTTTTTGACACGACACGACCACTCGACCAGTTTAGATAAATCTCTTACTTACCTATATATCAATATAATAACGCCTTTAACCCTTAACTACGGAGGTGCCGTCTGAGAGGCGGTGTGAAAACGAAATACCTTCATTTGTCAAAAACGGTAACGTCCACAAGGCCGGTACCGCATGTATTCCTGGCGGGTTTGGTGGTTGACCAGTACCAAAAATATCAGATATCTAGGACTTGAAACAGGTCAGTTTCCTAGAGATCTTCTCGCGAAGCAGTTTGATAGACGGCACGTCCGGGTATACGTAATAAAATCGGTCTGAAAATTTTCGCACAAATATGGCCTGACCATCAAAACCAGTTCGCTTTAGTGATGTAAACTATGAAGAAACACTTCGAAAGTGGTATACGATGCTGCTAGTGATATTGACAATGTTCCTGACGAGGATTGCGAGAATTCTGATTATAGCATCTCAGACCAATCAGCGGACAGTAGTGATGAAAGAGAAGATGACGAGTCACTAATAAAACGAGATATATTAGAAAAAAAATATGTCAATTGTTATTTCCAAGAAAGAAAAACCGCGTGACAAGATATTTGTGCTTCAAATGCAAAACGTCGGTCGGTATGTTTATAGTGTATGAGGCAGGCCGGCGGCGTGAACTGCACTCCTGAAATATTTTAGTTTTAAGTATTTGTTGTGCATTATTTCTTCCTAGTTCTTTCACTGCTTTTTTTAAATTGTTTTATGTAATAAATACATTCAAATTATAGCAGTGCACTTTTTTCATTTTAACCGCCCTCGAGTTGAAGCATACCCAAAAGAACTGGCTTTGTGATTATAAAATTGGTACGTGTTCTAAGAAACTATTTATTAAAGTACTTCCTAAAACTTAAAAGATTATCTAGAAGTACCAGTTACAAAATTATTAGGACTTTATGCCGCAATACCTGCAGTAGTCTGCCAGACGGCACGTCCGAGTTTATGCTCCGAACATCGCACCTCCGTAGTTAAGGGTTAACCTCAAAAAGCAACAAATATACGATTTACGAATACGATACGATCAATGTCCGTGTTCCAGTTCAACACACAACCTGTTGTTCTCACTGTTCTCAATAACTAATAAACCGATTACAACAAACTCGGCAAATTCAGACAAGATCAATCTTGTTTAAGTACCCGAGAATAATGTACTCGAATATGTGATGCGGGTATCGGGTACTAATAGAGAGTATTTGAGGAACCGGGTACCGAGTACAATTGATTCTAATGTACTGAGTACCGGGTATCGGGTACTCAAAAAATTTACTCGAGTACATTTTTAAGTATTTTTACCCGAGTACTGCCCAGCTCTGCTCCTAGAACGCCTTTCGGAGGAGGTAGTATCATGGTGTGGGCTGGAATATCACTATATGCCCTTACGGACCTAGTGATGATAGAGAATGGTTCTTTAATCGCTAACCATTATATCCAACAATGTTTAGCTGATCACGTGGTACCCTTCGCCCAGTTCGTCCGACAAGTCTTTCTTTTAATGAAAGATAATGCCAGGCCCTACGTTGCACGGGTTGTAACAGAATATTTAGAAGAGGTGAACATTCAGCGATTGGAGTGGCCACCGCGTAGTCTGTATTTAAATGTCCTTGAACACATATGGGATATGCTAGGTAGACGTGTTCGAAATCGACACCCAGAAACATTGCCGGATCTGCAAACCGTCCTCCTTGAAGAATGGGAAAATATTCCTCGCCCACGTCGTATGCAAGAAATGATAAGAACACGAGGGGGCAATACGAATTGAATATAGAATAAGAGATGCAATAAAATAAATAAAAAAAAGTTAAAAAAAATTGTGTGTGCTTAATACCACACGATAGAAGTGAAAACTTCAATAAGCGGGGTCATCGTTTGTCAGAATTTCGATCCGAGCCTTCGTTGCAGAGATACGGGCGAAAAACGGTTTTCCCCCAAAATTCCCCGTTAAATTAGAGCCTCGGAGCCCGGTCTAAGGAGCCCCCCAAGGGGCGCACCTACCATAAAAATTTCGACCCCGTACCTTTTCCCGTTCTCCTGAAATTAATTATTTAAGTTTCCTTATACCCCCCGTTTTCGTCCAGGATCTTCTTTTTACCCCGGACACATTCCCTGAAAATTCGGCCCTCTACCTATACGGGAACGGGTTTTCCCCCAAAATCCCCTCTTAAATTAGAACCCCGGTACCCGCCGTATGGTCTAAGGTGGCCCCCCCATGGGGCGCACCTACCATAAAAAATTCGACCCCGTACCTCTACAGGAACATGCCAGTAGAAGGAGCGTGACGCGTGACGTTACATATCTGAGCAGCCCTACGTTTTTTTTTTAATCGATGCTTTTTCTCTAATTTCGTGGAAGGCAAATTGACTGAAACGGATGCAGGGTTCTTCTAAAAATACCCATCGGTGATAGAGGAACCGTTTTGCTAATAGTGCAGTCATAGTGGACTCAACTTTTTGTATTGTGTTAATACTACCCTTCTAGGGGATCTGTGAGTGAGCCCCTAATTAGCGTTTGACACTACCTAGTTATTGGAATATTCGTACTGCACTAGAGGCTTGCCGAGCTCATCTTGCAAAACCGAGGCCGTCGATCCTCCAGCAGCTCTCCAACTCAAGAGAGGGTTTTACCACCGGGCTACCCCACTGCAAGTTTTATCACCGGGCTATCCGACTGCAAGTTTTTTCACCGGGCTATCGAGTCCACTGCCAGTTCACCGGGGCTAGAAGCCAGTACCTGGTTCTTGCTACAGGTGCCCGGCGCCTTCACCCGAGGTACTCCTTTTTGCCTTTACTGTGGAGCTGGGCAGTCTTACCAGCCGCCGACCTTCAACCGGATCTAACGGGGTATCGTTCAGAAGCTTATTATTTTCTTTTATTTGTTTAATTATTATGAATTTAGCACTTAAAAGAGCTTTCATAATTTCATTAAATCATTTATTTTTCTTGCCGATTGATAATCGTTTTTTTTTTATTATTTGAGTATAAATTTAGTCTTGTCGGCCAAGCTTTAAGATAGATTGATTTCATTTAGTCATTTGTTTATCTGGTCGATTGATATAATTATTGTGGCCTTTTATCAATTGATATTATTATCGCTACATTTATAATTACGCAAGGCTTCCAAAATACGTCAACAGTTGGCGTCATCTAAAATTTTAAAGCAATCATTTTCTTTAAAAGAAAATTCAGGGAAAATTACAGGCTCGTCAGTTCTTTCATATCCAAAATACCTTTTTTTCTTCTATACATTTGATCAGGTAAGACGGGAAATGTATCTTCAACGCCAGCTTTTGCAGCTATTTTTCACCCGCATCAGAGGGCTTCAGAGTTGCGCGCGCATCACATTGTTGACAAAAATGTCTAATATTACACTTAATGCAGCTACTAGCGCACGCATACGTATAGGTAATAAGCTTAGGTAAACCAAAGTGATCACTTCGGATAGTAGTGTTTAGAGCGTTTAGGTGTAAGGCGGACAGTACCGAGTTAACAACAGAATTGGTATCAGTACAATCATCATATTGTACCATCATTATTAATTACTTAATAGTCTCTTGACATTCCTTTGCATTTAAATTGCAAAAAAAATTTCACTGTAAGATTGTTGCTGTTTAGGAAAAAAACTTAGAAGCCAATAGATTGATCCATAAATTTAGATTGTGTTTTCTTGATAAGTTAAGATTGAGTTTCCTTGTTTGATAAGCGTGCCTAACAACGCCGTACAACACCAGCGGAGCTTTTCCAGTTTAGCTGGTAAAAACTGGTGGCGCTCTTGAACTTCACTCCCGGAGCCGGGTATTGCAAACACAACTCTCAGGTGTTAGGTTTGTTTTTAATTAAAATCTTTACTTACTTACCTTTTAACTTTAATAAGAAAATCGTGTTGCAAAATGTTTTCATCTTATTATAATAGCAAAAACGACAATTTGATTGGTGGGTTAACGTCACTTTAGAGTACTGTTACCTCTTCACGGATGACCCTCCGCTCGCTTCGCTCGCTCCGGGGCGCAACTAAATGATACTAACTCAAACTAACCCAAATTTATAAAAAGAAACAAATATAACCTTAAGGAATATAATAAAAGCCTTGCCACCGATGGGAACCGAACGCCGGCCATCCGTATCACAAACACAGAATCTTACCACTGCATTACTAGACCTGTCGTAGTAAACTCAATTGATCGTAGATAAAGTGAAAGTGACGTTAACCCACCTATCAGAAGCGGCTAATGTAGCATAGTGCCGTAGGACTGTAAATTAAAATGAGTCATAATATTGACAATACAATTTAAGCTTCAATGTCCTGAGTTTATAATGTTATTATATCATATCACCACTATTACTTGCCTTTTGAAGTAAGCTGAACAATGCTTGTATAGTTAGTTCCTTCTTAATACCTGTAGACTTTTCGCATACCTCACATTTCTGAAATAAAATTTTGCTTTATATCTACATAATGCTGTGAATAATGTTAATCATTTACCGAGGTTTTCAATCGGTCATGTTTGCTTGCATTTGACTGAGCACACAATGCCATCAAAGCCTTCGTCTTCAGTTGTCTTTTTTTGCTGGTGTAAAGCCCTGACCAAACCTTGTTAAGAACTCAAGATTTCGCTTATATGCACACAAGCAAGCAGACGGAATTTTAAATGTGTCTGATACAGGTAGTCCATTTTCATTAGCAGAAATCAATCTTCTGTAAACAAATTTTTGTTTACAGAAGGTCTCGTATCCGAATTCCATCGGTATACTTCCTGGAAAGACACACTGCTTACTTGGCCTGAAATAAATAATAATATTGGATTAAAATTTAATTGTTCGCTTAGTAAACTTGGAATATTTTTGAGGCTTTATGCTTGTTCGTATGTTAAATAGTAATTATATTTGACATCCTGCTTCAGGCGATTCTTATTAGAACTTGGTATTTTTCAACATTATTTTGTTTTAAAGAAACGTATAATTTATTCTTCGGTGTTTTTTTAGACAATTTTAATAAAATTGTTGACAGTACGACCTAAAATACTGTTAATTTAATTTCTTAGTTTAAAACAAGTGCAACACAGAACTAGAACTGTGAATTCTTTGTGCGTTTCTACACTCTAAAATATGGCTGGCTTGTAGTTTTAGGTGAATAGCTTTTACAGAGATGTACGAATCGAATAAAAACTTTATGACTGCACAGAAAACTTACTTTCTGCAAATTTCGATCTGAACGCCCTGCACAAATCCATCTTCCTCTCCCTGATTTATAATAAATTTCCATTTGTTATTCTTGTTCTGCCAAACTTTTGGAAATATGGTTCTGAAGGTGGATCCACAAAAATACTTTTCATTTTCTTCTCCAAGTCTTTTGGAATGCTCTTGTTCCGGGACCTAACGAAAAACGTAATTTTTTATATAGGGTAATTCCGGGATAGATATACATATACTAAGTACAGGAACGACCTGCAAGCCACTGCCAAACACTAGTAGCTGTTAGACATTAACAAGTTGTTGAGTTTGCTCCTCGTTAAGTCGAAAAAATCCTCACAAATGTAAGTATAATTTCTATTTTCCGCTTTTACATATTGAAATATGTTTTTATATATAAATGGCCCATTGTACTTCAGTTTACGATTTATTTTTTGCACTCTTTTCGCTATGATCAGGATAATGTAGGCGATAGATAACATAACCTTGAAACAAATCTCTGTGAACGAGAGAATGCGCTAAAAGTATGTGCGCCATCTCCCCCGGATAATCGGGAGAGATAGTCAACATTTTTTCGGGTGAGATGGCCATATCAATGCTTGAATAAATTGTATGTTTATTTGTGGAGATCTTTAATTTTTGTTTTTTTTTTCAGATGCCGAACAAGTACACACGTAAAGCGGTAAATATTCGTGGTCATTGGACGCAGGATGGTCTAACAAATGCAATTGTAAGTGTAGTAGATGGAAATTTGTCTGTTCGTCGAGCTTCTATTGAATACCACGCAAAACCTTAGAACGGCGAACTGAAGCTGTAAACTCGTTGAAAGGCAATATGGGTTCTAGCCTGCATTTGGTAGTGCTCATGAAAACCGACTATCTCGGCATATTTCGACAATGCAGAAACGAGTGTTACGCTTTTCCTGCTTTCTAATTTTTCTAGGCGCAATACCTTCACTCCAGAATTAGAGAAACTGGCAGTGAATAAAATTCAAAGAAAGTTAAAATTGATCACTAAAGGAAGCGTAAATATGTACGAACCGTCGTGAAAGCGAACAAATTAGGCCCTAGCTCAAATATCGGAGAGTAGGGGTGGGGATTTATATGGCGCCACAGCTTTTTTGACGGATAAAAAATCAGAAAATCCCCAAGTTGTGATTGGAGTTCGTAAAGATTTAAACTTCGCACGACAAAAGAAAATGATGATAAAAATAAGTTAGAAATTAGATCAGATTTGAATGCCAGAAATGTATCATTATTAACAATAGAAAAATAAAGCAAACACTCAAATATTAATCAAAATCCAAAGTCAATAATTAACGATAGCAATAAAGGTAAAATCAGTAAATCCAGAACGTTTCAATTATTGAGCACAAATAGTATAAATCAAGTATAATAACTTCTTATTACTTCCCGTTTGGAACACTGATACTAAAAGCTAATTAAATGAAACAGGTAGGTAGGCAAACAGAGAATATTTATTACCAAAAAAAAAAAGAAATGGTTGGTTATAATTATAAAAACCAAATGAATAGTTGAAAAGCCAGTAGGGCTTAACTTCAAGTCAATTATAAAGAAAAATATTAATTAATAATAATTAATAATCGTTTACTTCAAGTTAATTATAAAGAAAAATAATACTTCCTGTGGATCTAGTTCAACTGCTTATGATGTTCTGTAATATAGTTTTTTTGTTAAATCGTGACCAATTTCAATTTGAAAATTGCTTGTTGTTCTATTTTTATCGTATATATTATTGTATATATTAAGTTTTGTTTTGTATTTGCTCTACTATGGTTAGTTTATTTATTTAAATTCACTTTGTCCATAAAATTTATTTGAGTTTTTCTGTGGCAATAAAGCATACTTGACTTTGACTGATAATAATTAATAATCGTGGTACCTTAGGTACTCTAGGCCGCTTATGTCTGACAATAACGACTATAATGAAAGAAAGAAGCGATTAACTTTACTTGGTTACTTTACGAAAATAAACAAATGATTTGCCTATGCAAATATTCAAAATCCAGTTACTTTACTCAGAATTTAAACGTCTGAGTCAATCTGTTGTTGACATATAGCTAAAGAAAATTTATTTTCTGAAATAACGTTATAAAAAAAAGTATATATAATTTGCGCAACCATCAAATAATCATCTATTATAAGAAAGATTCAAGTAATGTAAATAAATAATCACTTACAAGAGTCGCTAAAAGCCCAAATCATGATTTGTTTACAAGAAGTTGCACTACTACTATTTATATGTATGGGTATTGGTTACAATATGTTGGTAACGGCCGCGTAGTCAAGACAAGTATCTAAAAGTAATGACCGTGTAAAAAAGACAACTAATAACGTTATTGAATTTAGTTAATTGAAAGTTCAATAAAAGAAAACTAGACGTGTTTTAGCTTAAACAAAATTGACCAGATATTTTAAGGTTCAGTTCAAAATAAGACTTGTTTTAAGTTAAACGCAATTAAGCAGATTTTTAGGTTAAAAAAAAACGAGGCGAACCTCTTCAGAAAGATATACCTTACTTAATAAAAAAAAGTTAAAATTATGTTCGTTAGGTAGAAAGGAAAAAATTAATGACTCGAAAGCTAACTAACCCGGTATACAATAACCAGTAATCAACGAAAATATATATAGGTATATATAAAAAAAAATAATAGATTTCTCACAGTTCGAAGACAGCTCCTCCAGAAGAAATTGCTCACTCACGGAACACGAGGAACTGCATGTTGAAATCAGCTACTTCCTCAACTGAAGAAGGAAGGACTCTACGTGTAGTTGAAGATAGCCCAGTCAAGAACAACCAGCAGGAAACTTGACTCTTAGTTAGGCGTAGCCAAAAAGGAAAAAGAACCGTCGGTAGAACCCTGTGAAAGGGTCTGTCAGTTGCTTAACGCTGAAATGACCAGGCTGCCTCAACAGATGGAAGAGAAGGCCTCTGACAAAAAGCAGTACTAAATCCTGTTACGGAATGAGTTTCAGGCACCAAAGAACAAACTAATTAAGTAACGTACAGGCAAGGCCTAAAACTCTAAAAACTGGGTTATTGGAAAATCCCACAAAAGGAAAACTAAATTTCTCACTTCCAACCGACACGAAACTACTCTAAAAGGCAAACCAACTTCCCGGAAGCAAAATCCCCACTACAAAAATTACGAATGATCAATAGAGGTATAGCCACACATCACTCGTCACATGTCAACAACGAAAAGTCCAGAACTTCGATGTACCAAAGCCTATCTTAATTAATTACTCAATCCAGCTAAAAGGAAATAACCATTCGACCCGCCATTCATTAAAGAAACGTGTTAAAGCAAATCCCAATTTTCGTGCTGTTAAAAAAAGTCCCCAAACGGCAACCCACGTTCCGCAATTGGTACGCTTGGTACGCGTCATATATCGCTACAAATAGAAATGATTTCGTCTGGATCGATCATTTGATTTCTGCGCATTATGGCGAATAATAAATAATAGTTACACTATTTTGTCAATAAGACGCTATATTAACTATTCAAATTTGATTCGATGCAAAATCAAAGCTGGTACGTCACACGTTGACTAGAGACGACTTAAGGGTAATTGCTTATCAGTTTGCTGAGCAATTAAATCTAAAGCATAGATTTAATAAACAAAAAGGAAAGTCTAGCTATGATTGGTTGGCTTTATTTCTGAGCCGCCATCATGAAATAAGTGTTCGTAAATTAGAAGGGGTCTTTTTGGCTCGAACAAATGCGATGAACCGAAATGAATTTGCTCAATATTTTACTTTATTTGATGCTACATTGGAAGAAAATTATTTAATTGATAAACCTGCAAATAATTGTAACCTTGACGAGACGGATCTGCAGCTGAACAGCTGGCCTGACTGGCGAAAACGGATCAAAAGCTATTTCAAGGATAATTTCAAACGAGAGGGGAGAAACAATCAGTCTAGTTGTTTCTGCCACTATCTGTTATCATGAAGGGTAAGAAGAAGAAGCAGGAATGGGATGATGGGTTGCCTCCTTGATCCATTTTGTTCATGTCAGAAAAGTCTGCCTATATTAATTCGAAAATATTTCTACAGTGGCTGCGTCTTCATTTTGTTCTACGACAACCACAGGGAAAGGTTTATTAGTTCTGGATGGACATGCTTCCCATGTAAATGTCGTTGAAATGCTAGAGTTTGCTGAGTCAAATGGGATAATCCTTGTATGTTTACCAAGCCACACAACCCACTACCTTTAACCCTTGTACAGAAGTTTTTTTAAATCCCTAAGAGGACATTTTTAAGAATCTTTCCGTTTGTGGCTCAGAAATAATGCAGGAAGACGCATCACTCGGTATCAGTTTGGCGAAGGTAGTGACGTTTCGCACACAGGTCTTTCGGCGGTTAAGAATATGACAGCAGTGGAGTATAAGTAATCTTCCTCGGAGATCTTACAAGTGGTTAGATCTCTCAGACGACCGTACTGTGTCTTGGTTTTACTCAATAGGAAAAAATGGGTAAGGAGGATCGATTTAAGAGAAAATAATTGAATTTTCAATTGGAACAGGTAAAGGGATTAAGTTAAATAAATTATATAGCTGTTCGTGTACTAATGGGACTTCGATTACGAAAGAAGTTACCTCTTTTTCATATAATGCTTTACCATTAACCACCGTAGTGCAAAAATTGTAACGTTTAAACTGTAGTGCTGTCATAGAGACCGCATAAAGTTTACAATAGTAATTACTAAAAACCTGCAAGAGCAATTGTTGTAAATGGTTTTACCATGTAGACTGGACCCTAAAACAAAACTTAACAAAAAGGAGGCTTTTTAGAATAACATTATTTATTACAAATTTTCAACACAAAGCACAACTTAAAAATAACCACACTTTTTACACATATGTCAAAAAATTATTTTCTAACAAAAACTAAATTTCTTTATGAAAAATGAATAGTAGATTTTAATAAACAACTAAATTTTGCAATAAAAAAACATCATTAACTGAATTAGAAACTATAATAAAAAGAAAAATGCAAGTGGTGAACTTCTGAAAAAAGTATATTTACAGTTCTTGCAAATTTTTGCCGCACACTGTAAACATGTAGGCCTATGACATTTTTTACACAAGTAAAATGTTTTCCTTTTTATTGTTGGTGGACAGGTAGAACATGTTTTTCGTTTCTCTAACTTCTCGTCTCGAATTTCGGGTTCATCATCCAGGTCAGGAAGTAATAGGATTCGACGAATTGTACCCCGGAGGTCACGCTTTAGCTTGGTACTGACCACACGTCTATGAAGATGCTGTTTTACCAGTTTGTCAGCTAGTATTTTTAGAAAATCTGCCTTTTAAATCTTTAAGCTGTCTTTAAATGCTTGATGAATGACGTGGACATTAGCACCACTAATGTCTAGTAGCCGAAAAAAGAAATGACATTGTCCATCTTCGAGTGCGACGACTGGTTGAATGTTTCGTGCACTTTTCGTCAATTGCGTAAACTCCTCCTTTTGTTGAATTATGAAAGGATATTATTTCTGGTTTTCCCGCCTTTTCATCAAATCAGTCCAAATGATGAAATAAGTAGCACTGCCTTGTTTTTTTAGGCACATGCGACACTAAGGTAACATTTTTCGTAAAACCATATAAAGCAGAACCAACTTCTCTAAGTTTACTTGGCACAAAATTCGGAGGTAACTCCTTCTTATTTTTTTTTATAGTACCGACGTATGTGAGCCCACGTTCTCTTAACTGGTATGCTAGCTCCAAGGATGTAAACGAGTTATCCGCAGTGATGTTACGGTTGGAGTTATGTAACGGTTTTGAAAGCGTTAGGACAGACTGGGCTGGTTTTGAAAGCTTTCTCTCTTCTTCTGTAAGATCTATTCCATCAGAATCTCTCTCACAGTATAGATAGCCATTATAGAAATAATGGTTTCGAGCATCCGTTAAACACATCATCTTCAGGCCATACTTGCACGGCTTATTTGGCATATATATTTTGTACCTGCATCTACCGCTAAATGGTATAAGCATTTCGTCGATAGTCACGTTTGTATCAGGGGAGTACACATTTGGATAATTAAGTAGAGAAGTAGTAGAAGAGTTGGTAGTATGTTTACAAATATTAGAGAATAAATTAAGTCATAGAGCATTATGAGTACATGAGATTAACAAAAAGAAAGAATCATTAAGTGAATTTAATTGTCTTCAAGAATTACGATCCGATCCATACAGGTTCTATATGTATTTTCTGATGCAAAAAGAAGATTTTGAATTTTTGCACGACTCGATTAAAGATCGAAGTATTGGTACCAGAGAAGGATTAGCAGTATGTTTAAGGTATTTATTTATTTAATTTTTTATTGATCATCAAATCTTATACCTACAGTTTCAAAAACTTGCTGAAAAATAAAATAAGTAGTACAAAAACAAGAAACTATTTTCAAACTATGGTAGGAAATAATAATATACATCATATAATTATCTAATAGATAGTATACTGCGAGTTGGGTCCATCAAAAGAATTGTTATCCAAATATATGTTCCTCTTTCAACACTTTAAGGAATAAATATTATTTGAAGTTCTTCTGTGTGTACACCTAAATTATTATTACTTCTACTAGAAGAGATAGCCGTAATCTCAGTATCAAAAGAGGTGTCTATATTATTTGTATGAAAACTGTTGCGTTGTCCAATATTAACAACTTCATGTGAACCAAGAAGAGAATGGGATATTTCAGGAGTGGGAAAGCTAGATGGTATATAACTAGGCGTCCGGTTTTGCTGAATTATTGATTTGGGAGTAGAATTGGATAATGTAAGTGTTTGCTACTACTAAGTGGTAATTGTGGTTTGTATCAGAAGATTTCGACCTTGAATCCATATCATTATTCGTAGTTAACTGATTAGTAGCATTTTGCTTGCATGGTCTATTTCAGTTTGCAAAACAAGATTGCGTATTATAAATTTAAGCTGTGCTTGTAAAGTTTTCGCCGTTGTCTACATGCTCAAGTAAAACAAATCTGATTCGTCATAATCGCTAAAAATTTTTGATATGGCAGGCAATATATTATTATCCCTTTCCTTATATTTTTGCTGTCTTAACGCAGAATTTTCTTTCAATATCTCTACCATTTGTTGCGCTGGGCTACGAGTTTGGTGCACATTTTTTCCTTTTCTCCATTCACTCAACTGTTTTGTAGGCTCTCGAGCAGAAATATCAGCTTGTCTAGAACAGCCAGTCTCGTCTGGTGAAACTCCTACTTCCACTTCATGATCAGATTTATCTAAGCCATTTTCATCTTCTTGTGAATTTTCAACCAGATGTGGTTCAGATGTTTCTTGGGAATTGTCTTCAAATCGTTGGTCCAATTGTTGCAAATTGGTGTATGTTCTAAAATTAAAAAAAAAAATAGTTGAAAGCAGATCTTTTTGAATAAACCTTATATGTGAAGTATTTGAACTATGTGCTATATAAATTTTTTAAATGAAACAGAAAGTCTAATATTTATGTAATATAAGAAGCTCAAGTTAATAAAAAAGTATTTCTTATATGTACTACTTACTTTCTGTTTTCCAAAATGGCAATATGAAGGACATTTGGCTTTCGAATTTTCACGGCACAATTTTTTTTGGCTGCCTGGCCACTTTTAGTGGCGCGACACCTGCTTAGAGCATTTGCGTAACATTTACGCAACTTATCCCACGTTTCTTTTGCCTCAGTAGCTAAAAAGAAAATTTGTTTCAGATTTCTGGCAACTGGCAACTTTCGATCTATCGGTTTTAGTTATCGCATGGGCTTTAGTACGGTCAGAGAAATCGTAGAAGAAGTATGCAAAGCGATTAGGTAGATTTTATCACCCATAGTAATTCCTAGACCAACAAAAGACCTCTGGACAAACGTAGCTGCAAAGATTAAAGATCTATGGAATTTTCCAAATTGTATCGGAGCGATAGACATGTAAATATACAGTGCCCCATTAACAGCGGGTCCAATTTTTTTAATTATAAAGGCTATAATTCGGTGGTGTTATGGCTATTGTGGATTCGTAATATAAGTTTATAGCTGTTGATGTTGGCTCGTATGGCAGAAATAGTGCTGGAAGTATCTTCGCTAATTCTTCTTAGAGCGCTATATAATAATTCCTTTTATGTTCCAGAAATATCGCCTTTAACAGATAATTCAGAACCGCAACCTTACGTCATCGTTGGAGACGAGGAGTTTCCTTTGACCTCTTTTTTACTTCGTCCCTATGGAAAGCACAGCTTAGTCGGTGGTGAATCTGATAAGGGGGTTGTAGAGAATGCGTTTGGAATATTAGTTTCACGTTGGAAAGTTTTTAAAAAGCATATGGAATTGCAACCAGATATGGTTGATAAAATAGTGTTAGCGGCGTGCTGCCTTCATAATATGTTGTGCACTAAAAATGACTTTCAACCGTATACCGGGTGACAACGAAACTACTACCCAGGCCCGGATTTTAAAATGGCTTGAGATAAAAATTTGCAATTTTCACGGACCCTAGGGTTCAGTGACGTGCACATTTCAAGCAAAAAATCAATTGACAGTCACTTCCGGTTTCACCGGAAACGATATAAGTTTAACTTTTTTAAATGGCAACCCCCAGATATTCTTGCATATTTGAATTCTACGAAAAATTCTAAACATTTTTTATGTAGGATGTACTATAGCTAAAGTTAATAGATTTTGACTTATGAGACTTTAAAGTTTACCCTATTTTGACATTTATTTGCATTTTATAAGAAAACAACATGTGCTACGACCAAAACAAATGGTGCATTTATACGTCATCCAAGGCGCTCTAGGATTACAGAATAAAAAACTTGAAATTAAGAGTTTTCAAAAATTGGTATTTTTGATATGTTGATTTTCAATTTTTCATCGATTCTTGTATGAAAACGGTTTACGCTACAGCCATGAGACTTTTACTACCCAATCTTACTTTTTTGTCTTCTTTCCATTTATATCCTTAGTTTTCATTTTCAAACAACGGATATTATTTTTATTATGCTTATTGAATCCATAAAAATGGTATTTAGTGGCTGGTTTTTATTAAAATAAAAATAATCATGTTTAGCCATGACACAGGTTGCTATAGTTTTTAAAAACAATCGAATTTTGACAGGTAACTTTTATCTTGCCATTTTAAACAGATTGCAAAGAACTTTTAGTCTAAGCCGAAAAAAAGTCACGAAACAAAGCACGACAATTTACACAAATTGCAACAAAAATTGTGTAATCTGCCGAAGACACAGGGGTAATAATTTACCTGTCAAAATTCAATTGGTTTTAATAACCATAGCAACCTGTGTCATGGCTAAACATGATTATTTTTATTTTAATAAATGCCAGCCATTGCAAATGCATACCATTTTTATGGATCTAATAAGCATAATAAAAAATAATATCAGTTGCTTGAAAATGAAAACTAAGGATATAAATGGAAAGAAGACAAAAAAGTAAGATTGGGTAGTAAAAGTCTCATGGCTGTAGGTTTAACCGTTTTCATATAAAAATCGATGAAAAATTGAAAATCAACATATCAAGAATATCAATTTTTGAAAACTCTTAATTTCAAGTTTTTTATTCTGCCATCCTAGAGCGCCTTGGTTGACGTATAAATTGCACCATTTGTTTTGGTCGTAGCACATGTTGTTTTCTTATAAAATGCAAATAAATGTCAAAATAGGGTAAACTTTAAAGTCTCATAAGTCAAAATCTGTTAACTTTAGCTATAGTACATCCTACACAAAAAGTGTTTAGAATTTTTCGTAGAATTCAAATATGCAAAAATATACGGGGGTTGCCATTTAAAAAAGTTAAACTTATATCGTTTCCGGTGAAACCGGAAGTGACTGTCAATTGTTTTTTTGCCTGAAATGTGCACGTCACTGAACTCTATGGTTCGTGAAAGTTTCAAATTTTTATCTCAAGCCATTTTAAAATCCGGGCCTGGGTAGTAGTTTCGTTGTCACCCGGTATATGGAACAACCTAATGGGGGTTTTGAGAGGGGTTTTGCAGACGACAGACCCTCCTTTCAATATTATGGACTGCCAAATGATTGAAGAGTTCTCTGATCTGTTGAACGACCAGTCTATAGTGATGGATCCACCCCGAACCCCGGAGTTTGTACTGCAACAGCCAGAAAATCAATTGTCGGAGTTTGTAATGTTTCCTCCAAAAAATAAAAGTGTCCAGATGGTCAACGCAGCCCCCGTACCAAGTACTTCAAAAAAAGCCAACTCCAGAGCAACGAAAAGTCGCCAGAAATCCACCCAGGGAAAAGCACACACACAGCCACAACAAATAGAAGAGGATGAAGATGAAGAGGCCGTCTTTCGAACCATGACGGGCATTGGACAACGCTCTTCGAAAACATTTGTTTTAAAGAAAGAGTATGCAGGCAGCGACGAGAACATCTACTACACTACCCAAGCAGATCCCGACATTGAACTAAACAAGGAGTTTACCCGATTTAAAAATCGGGTGAAAAAGAACTTGTTCAAACTACAACCGGTTCGGACACATCGTTTGGAACCAGAGGAAATCCTGAAAGATTTATTCCAAATCTTTTACAGTTTTAGTAGCTCAAAACCGGCCAAGAATCTCGATATCCTTTTGATAAGCATTGGGTACCAGATTCTAACAAGCGACGATCTCCAGAACAAAAAACTTCTTGGCGAGGTGCTCCTCAAATATGTCCAACATCAAGATACCGGAACAGTATCCTGTGAGTGCCTCTTGCCATTTTTTGTTGACGGAATGTTAGGAGACGAGGAGAAGATAAAGTTGCCAGCAGTAACATTAACATACTTTATGTTAAATGAATCGTTGCCTATCGAAAACACTGCTGCCCTACTACGAATGCTGGCAACGTCGGCGCAGTTACCCAAGGAATTCATCGAGATGCTTGATAAAGGTTTCCTATTTACCGAGGTAGCCGTCGATGTCATCGAGAAGTTCCACTAGTACCACCGTTTTATATTATTTTTAGGTGTATATTAATCTGCCTTTTATATTAATTTTAGTCTAATAAATAAAAACAATTTCAACTGAACTTGTAGCACATTTTTATTTCAACTAATATTAGGTGCAAAGTTAAAAAGGGTCAAAAACAGTTGATTAAAAAACATAATAAAGTTAATTTAGTTCTGCTTGTTTTACGAACAAACTAGTTTTCAACCCTGTTAAAAATTATAATTGGTTCGGTAATGTTTCACAGATTTTCTTTAAAAAGTGTAAAAGAATACTTTGGCTAAAAAATGTTGATCAGTCCTTTATATAAAAAAATTAGTTTTCAACCTTGTTAAAAATTATAATTCGTTCGGCAACGTTCCACAGAATTTCTTTAACAAGTATAAAAACTACTTTGGTGAAAATTGTGCTATGCAGGAATATTAAGAAAAGAATACTTTGCTTTAAAAACGTTAGACAGACCGTTTTGTAACTATTTTACTACATAGTACAATAAACTGCTACTTTATTTACGTAAAATTGTTCCACAAATAGCACTTTATTGATCGATCGTACATAATAAGTTTTTTGGAAAATATAATCAAGACTATCAAAACGGCTTGAGAATTACCAACTTAAAGAAGGTATCGTTCAGATTAAAAAAAATACACACATATCTATTTATCATGATTTTATATTATTAAAATAACAAAAAAATTAGGTTCCCATTCTTAATTTATAGAAGTTTGATTCAACACAGCAGCGTCTGCAGACCGGGTTATTCTTTGCAGGAAACTTAAAATTTCCTGCCGCAACCTGCTTCGG
>MU183141.1:41337-53552 GCA_016904865.1 Pissodes strobi
TTATTCTTTGCAGGAAACTTAAAATTTCCTGCCGCAACCTGCTTCGGCCCAGCTCTGGCATTGGCACCTCCTGATCCTGCATCCCGTAAATAAACGCAATTAAAGAATTCGACTTATTTCCCTCAAAGCCGGTCTGAAATGTCTATCAAAAAATATGTTCACCATGTGCTGTTCGGTGCTGCTCCTTTCAGATATAACGTATCGGGTATTATTATTATTTACAGACATTTTCAAAATTATATTTTCGGAATGAAATATTTATAATTACCGGTATGTGTAGCCAAAATTTCGGGTTGAGCAAATAGTTGGAGATGAAGAAGGAACATAATTCATAGATTAATAAAACACATGTTTATATATATTTTGATTATATTAATTCAAATAGTTATATCGGGATTTATAAATTTCAGCTCTATGTTTCTGATCTAAAATTCTACTTAAAATTTTTTCACATTCCATAACTTTTTTTTAAATCGAAGTTTATCCAAATATATCGATTCGCCGTTGCTCATTCGAGCTAGTCTATACGCACTATTCCACTTCACCATGTAATGGATGGAATTGTTATCTTCATTAATTGTTACCGACTTCTTCATATTACTCCTTATCTGACGGCAAATACGACTAGGTACTATTTTCATTAAATTTCGTTCACCGTCGAAAACTGAAAAAAGTAGCAAAAACCACTTTGATGAAAATTTTGTTGATCGTCGATGGATGACAAAAAATAGTAAAGACTCCTTTGATGAAAATTTCATTCATCAAACTTTTATAAAAAAAAATAATTTGTGAAAATGTCGTTGAACATCGATGGATGACAAAAAATAGTAAAGACTCCTTTGATGAAAATTTCGTTAAATGAAAAATTGTAAAATAATAATTTGTGAAAAATTTCGACGGTCGCTGAAAAATTTTCACAAAGGAACACATTCGAAAAATTTAGTTGTTCGTCAAACTTTTATAAAAAAAATAATTTGTGAAACATTTCGTTGAACCTCGGTGAATCAAAAAAGTAGCAGACTCCTTTGTGAAAAATTTCGTTGAACTTCGGTGAATCAAAAAGGTAGTAGACTCCTTTGTGAAAAATTTCGTTGAACCTCGGTGAATGAAAACATTCTTCGTGAAAATGGAATGCCCAGAATTTATTTTTGGGCCAGGCATGAGACAATTTAGCCTCGACTTAGTGGGGAATTTATGGGTTTTCAGTGCCCAGAAAACAATTCTGAGCACTCTATACTGTAAGATCAACCATAATGTGAAATCGCTCTCCACGAAAGGTGGTGGGACACTCACTATATATAAATTCATATACTAGTTAATTGGAACATTCATTAGTGCAAGATCAACTCTCATGTTAGACTATAATATGAGCTCGTCGCCACCCGATTATTCCCTGGAAGAGGATAGGCTTAAATCATTTGAAGAGAACGAGTGGTCCAATTCTTTGATCTCGCCCAACGTACTAGCCAGCTGTGGATTTTATTACGAGGGATTCCGTGATCAAGTCGAGTGCTTTCGATGCGAACTCCGAGTTACCAACTGGGAAGGAAATGAAGACCTTTGGTTGATACACGTTAAAGGAAACCCGTTATGTGATTTTATCTTTGAAACAAAAGGAAGTAAATTTATCAGAGAACAATTTGCTCGTGACATGCCAGCATCATTAACGTGGGAACATAAATGTCTAGGCACCGGACGAACTGTGCCAAATGAATGGTACGAATCCGATCTAGATTGGTTTGTTGTATTCTACTCCTCTGCACGTCAATGTAACTGTAAATTAAAATGCTACGAAACCCAACCAGTCTGTCTAAAATGCAAATGCAGTTATCCTAGATGCCGTTTGCTGCCTTGTGGACACTAAATATTTTGCATATATTGTAGCCCTAGTCTTCGCCTTTGTCCTACCTGTAAATGTCCAATTACTTTTAAAATAAATTCCATGAGCTAATTTGTTATATATATAGTTGTTTTCTTTATCATCGTTGGTTGGTGTTATGATGAAGTGATATTACTTTGGTATATTTTTTATACAGAAATGACATGAGCTAAAAACGTCGACGGTTTAAAATTTCGTTGAACGTCGACGGTTTAAAATTTTGTTGAACGTCGACGGTTTAAAATTTCATAGAACGTCGACTTTCATGAAAAAAAAAATTAAAATTTTATTTTGGTAAAAATTTCGTTGAACGTCGATGTTTCATTCCTACGACCTCTCGAAATGGAGAGTTAACATTTTGTAAGCGATGTCGTCATTTTAAACATCAGCTAGAAATAGCAGTAAAATAAATCAACAATAAATATATATTGAATTATTTATTAAACCATACAGTACTTTGGCTTCTTAGGATAACTTTTGCTATTAACATTCCAGACAGTACAGCAAAAGAAATTATACAAATATTTATAAAATAGATTAATTCACTAGGAAGCTCAAGACGTGGTATAGACGTAATGGATTCATTGCTGCAGCTAATTTCTCGGGCAGCTTGAAACTTCTTTCCCAAACCAATAGTAGTCCATTCTTTAGAGTCTAAAAATGTTCTATTTGGGAAATAGAGTCTGAGTTTATACTGATACTCGTTTTGCAATGATGGAATAACCCATGTCATAAAAACGGGTGTTGTATTATGGATAAACGCAGAAAGCAGAGGAATCCAAGAGTCATTTGTGGAAAAGGTGTCAGACTCCAATTGTGCGTGTATATTTACTACTTGATTCGGTTTATACACATAAAATGTATGAATAACAATTGCAGTTAGCACTGGTTGGCGTTATAATGAATCGATATTACTTTGGTATGCTTTTTATACAGAAAGTGCATGAGCTAGCTAGTAATGCGACTGTCATGAAAATTTGTAAAATATTATTTTGTTGAAAATTTTGTTTAACATAGATGGTTGAAAAAATTACGAAACACGACTGTCATGAAAAAATAGCAAACGAATACTTTGGTCTCGCAACAGTCAAAATTATAAATAAAAAAAAAGAAAATGTTTGTATTAAATGTTGTCATAACATCTGGTTCACCGATCTCTTCATTTTACAAAGCCACAAGCATTCAGCTAAGGCACACTTGTTGTGATGTCTATGATGTTTTTCAATAGGACAGCGAAAATTATAAACAAAAAGAAGAAAATGTTTGTATTAACTTTTGTCATAACAACATCTTGTTCTTCACATTTCTTCATCTTACAAAGCCACAAACATTCAGCCAAGTCACACTTTTTGTGATGTCTATGATGTTCTTCAATGGGACAATCATCAATCGTCCACTCAAAAATTTCAGCACCACAGTAAAAACATTTGCAAATATCAGCAATTAACAAATAATAAAAACATGCACGAGCTAAAACTTCGGGCCTTAATTTTCCCTTCCATTTATTAAATGTTGAAAGTCTTTCTTCATAACTTCTATATAAAATATTATCAATTTCATTATCAAAAGTTTCTAAACACATACTTTGGTAGTTAGCTTAACTTTAAGAAATATAAAGCTTTTTCCTGGCTTAAATATATTCCAACAATCTTGAAAAATCTGTTTAGAAGGGAGGGAACATTATTTTATAATTATTTATGCTCATCTGCTCATTGATAAAAAGGACTATCATGATGACTTCATGAAAGTGTATCAAAGCTGTTCGGAATTTTGTATCTTTTGTCGTCTGAAGAAGTTAGAGCTAATTAGTGAATAAATTCAGTAAAGATTTGAACGTTGGCTTTCATGAAAAAATTGTAAAATATTATTTTGGTGATAATTACGCCGAACGTCGATTGTTGAAAAAATTTCGAAACACGACTTTCATGAAAATTAGTAAAATATCATTTTGGTGATAATTACGCCGAACGTAGATGGTTGAAAAACCTTGCACGGGGAGCTTGGTGATAATTACGCCGAACGTAGATGGTTGAAAAAATTTCGAAACGCGACTGTCATCAAAATTTCGTTTAACGTAGATTGTTAAAAAACGTTACACGGGGAGCTTGGTGATAATTACGCCGAACGTCGATGGTTAAAAAAATTACGAAATGCGACTTTAATGAAAATTTGTAAAAAGACTACTTTTGTTTTGCAATCAAAAAGTATAAGCAAAAAAATGATCTTTGTTACGATTTTTATTGTACTTATTTATTGGGGATTTATTCTTATTCAAATGTGTTATTTTATAGACAGTCGAATCGTGTCTAAACGGCTCCGCGTTTCATACACATCCGGAGATATTCCAAAATCAGATGTAGATTATATTCTAGCCCTTTTTAATTTGCAAAAAAAAATGTGGACGTGTTCTTAACACATTTTATTCATTTTATCAAATGTGAGTGCGTGTCATTTTACAGAACCTCAGGACACATGCAGAAAAAAAATTGTGACTAGAATAATTATTGTTATCGATGTTCGATGAATAAAAGATTTATTGACCTAAAGTTTCGAGAAACAGATACTGTTTCTATAGGACTTGACTGGCGACGTTAAAATAAACTCTCGTTAAACTTTTGTTCATTTTATTAACCAATAGATTTTAAAATCGAAATACAGTGCTATGCTAACAATAGCAGTATGTATGGTTAAACAAAATCAGTCACGGTATAATCCTAAGCGCACTAACAGCAAATATCGTCGCGTCGGTTGGTAGCACCTGGTTTAAATTCGAGTAGTCAAGCTTCAATGTCCTTATGAACTTTGGGTAGGTCGTGTACTTGCCCATAGTCATCGACGGAATCCATACACGTATTTTGATATCCATTTTTTCATCCGCCTAACTTTTCCCATGATATGTTGAAACTCTCTTCACTTGTGATTACAACACCCTTCGATTTAGAAATATTTTTGATTTTATAAAATACTACTACCGGTCCAAGGGGAAACGGACTACAACGAAATGATATGCTACTCAATGTTACAGGCACATTTCTTAAGTGTACTTCGTCGAATTTTGAAAAACTAAAATTGTCAGGCATTTCCAACTTGTAATAGGACCGGTTTCGAAATTCCATAAAGCTCAACTCTTCATAAAATAAGTTTGTACCACTGACGTCTTGGCGGTCGTTGCCGTCGTCGTTGTCGTCGTCCCTTTTGCATCCACGACGCCACCAGGTTGACTTGAAGGGTTTTTTGTCCTCTGTGTCTTCACTTTTGCATCCATGTGACTTGAAAGGTTCTTCGTCCTCTTTTCTTTGAAAACATTGGAATGAACTTAAACGACAGAACGAACGCAACTTGTTCATGGTGCTGAAGTTGTTTTTGGAAAGATTTTGTTAGCAACTTGGAATAGACACTGTTCAAGCAAATGCTACAATCGTTACCGTGCTCGTTGTAGATTTGTTATTGTTCCTACGAAGTCGAGCGTTATATACACGTTTCACTAATCGCCACATGCGCAATTTTAATAGATTATATTCGAGCAAATGCTACACTCGTTACCATGCTCGTTGTAGATTTGTCGTCGTTCCTCTATAGAAATAGCAGAAAAGTCTTTGTTTGTAAATAGATTCAAAAATTCATGAAGGTGATATTGCAGCGCCAAACAGAAAACTCTATTCCTCGAGAATTTTTCGTCGTAAAAATGGTTCTCCGAACACTTCAACCTTAAGCGGGTTAACATTTTATCTAGCAACGATCCAAATTGTTTTAGGGATCGTTCTCGTAGTAGTCGCGGAGAAAATTGAAGCGTACGCCATGTTTTGGCCTCTTCAATGTGGTCGATCAACAATGCCGGCATAGATTTCATGTGGTCTTTTCCCCAGCCGATAATCAGATCGTCCAGAGTCAAATAGCCCAACAGTTTCCCAAATAAGAATCGACGCGAACCTCGCGCCTTTCCATACAGACAATTTATGGGTCACCGTTTATCCATCAAAATCATTCGTCTCGCTATTTCTGGTTTCAATAACTTGCACATGTTCCATACGGCCGTGACACAATGCTGACCCTTGTCGATAAAAAAGAGAGACTGTTGCGTTGAAAATATGCCCAATTCGTTAATTGTATTGTCACTATGCAAGGAAGTGACGGAAAGTTCCGTTGTCATGCGTATGACGAAAACCATTGTAATGCACAGCAAAGTTACAACTTTTGTTCAGCAAGACTTGCTTAGCGCTGATACTCTGATATTGTCGTCCGCCCTATTTATGTCGATCGAGATATTTTGCTAACCGATTAGGGGGAACCGACATATAATTGAAAATAATCGATTTGCCACAACACTTGGTCCACTTGAGTAGACTTGAAGTGTTCAGTGGATTCTTGGAACAGTGAATTCGGAATTAGACTGGCCAAAATTTTCGAGGTATTTTTATCGATTCGCATTTGATTGCCCGTTTCGGAACTTTGGAAATTATCCCATGGGAATTCGTTTAGGAGTTTAAAACGGACATACGCCAACGTAGACGCCGTTGTGAAACACTCGTTCGACCGACGAATCCAGTTGTTCCGACACACATCCCAGCGAACCGGGTTAATAGTGATATCGACCCGTTCACCGTTTTCACGTAACAAATTGTCAAAATTGGCAAATTCTATCATTCCCTTGTTACCGTGACAATTGACAATTTTGGCATTGTACTTTAGATCGATATAGTGAACTAAGACAACGACAATAAAGGATTTTTCCATTCCTTTAAAGTCAATTTCGATTTCATCAAAGGGACTCTCGTGCAGTAGTTCCAGGTAGATTTCATAACGATACGGCGGAGCGTCGTGGATCGCCTCGACGATTGTAAATTTTTTGCTTTCGATTTTTAAAGGTGCCGCGGTCAATATATAACCAAAGTAGATTTTATGACCGACCGAAGGAATGGACCATACTTGCCGATCGGGAATAAACGTTATTTTTTGATTGAGAGTTTCCTTTTTAAGATCGCAAGTAAATTTGTTCGTGAGTCGATTGTTGAATTTTACGTGATCTCCCACCACGTATCCGTCTTCAACGTTGCGATTTTTATAATCGTAAAAAATTGCAAAGAGTCTCAGTTCCCTTTCGTAGCATCCCTGCGTTTGTTCGTGGGACGTTGACGGTGTAAATTTAAAAAAACCTTCCAAAAATTGTCGTTTGGTTGCAGTTACGGACACATGCAGTTTACTCAATTCCGTATGGTTAAGATATCTGAATTGCAAAGAATATACGTCAGAGTTCTCAAAAAAATAATACGGAATATACTGTCTAATTTTACTGTAGTTGGTCAGAATGTGACGACGGCACCAGCCCGACGGTGGATAGTACAAATGAGAACGGGCGGCAAACCGATGTCTGCTAAGTGTCAATTTGCCGCACGTGCACGGTTCCAGCTCATTTACGGCCAACGGAAATAGTAGCATTCCACTTTGTAATCGAATATGAATAAAAGTGTCACCCAACTGCGTTACCTCGGATTGTGGATTAAACGATTTGACTCGAAAATAGAGCTGTTCGAATTCCATAGCAGTACGGAAGGCAGTCAATACTGAATTAAACACAATTTGCCACTTGCCGTGTTCGTCAAACAGCGGTACCAGTTTCAACCATAAGGCTCCGCATTCACCGTCCAAGCAAAAAACAATATGAGTACTATAGACTAGATTCATTCATTTGCCAGCCGAAGGTATATTGCCGATGTTTGTATTGGCCAAAATCCGTTCATGGTTCTGCGGTATCAACTTAGTCGGTGGACGTTTTTTGTTTTGAGTCGAACGACGCTTGATTTTGCAAATAGAGTTTGCATGCCGGTTCGTGTGCTATTGCTTCGCGCAGCTCTGGGCGAAGACGTTCCGCTAGTGTCTGCTCGTGCATTGGCCGTAATCGAATTCAATATATTTTTCGAAATTTCCTTTATGCTTTGTTTTCCCGTATTTGATGCGGCTGAATGTGGGCCGGTTGAGTTGATGTAATTTGTGGTTCGTCTTTCCCTCCCTCTTCTCTTTCCTCCAAATTTCATTTTTCTTTAATGTTTGGGACGGACGCTTGAAGTTTAAAAAAGGTCTGGAGGTGCTTGGAGATATTGATTGGATCTTGGCTTCGCGATTTTAAGATCCTTTGTAACTTTTTTAAATTCTTGGGTTTATCTCGGGGTTTAAATTTGAGGTTATAATAAACTCTCTGTGTAGCGACAAGGGATGTTGTAAGTCGCATCCTGCATCTGCTAGATTTGCTAGGATAGTATTTGTTTCTTCTCGGGGTTTTGAATATAGCGGTATGGCTATGGCACTTAAACCTGCTGCTAGCTGTTCCTAAATCTTAGTCAAGAAGGCGTCCTGTTTGAGGGTGTGATCATTTAAACAGCTTTGAATCTCCTGGTTTAATTTAGGAGTATTTTTACCAGAGCAATTTTTGCTACTTGGGTATTTTGAGATGAGATTGGCCCTCTAATCTTTAGTTTTAAACTCCTTTTGCGAAACATGTGTCCAGATATCGGCAATTTGCTGATGGATTTCTGGACCCTCTAATATTTTTTCGACTGGGTTGTTGCCCAATAGGGCCACTAGTTCTGGTTGTGTCACATTTTCTGCCCTATTTTATATTGGTAGGTCAGGTTCTAATGGCTGTTCAAAAACGTCTTCAGGTTGTTCATTAAATTCTACATCCTAGGTTGGGGGTGTAGCAGGTGAGGAACCTGGGGAGAACGTATAGGAACGTGTTAAGTGGAGAATTTTCCTTATACATTCATACACATCTAACAATGCGGCAAGTTTCTTAGAGTGTCCTCACTAATACATGTGCATGAGCTTGGCAATTAAATAACATGTAAAGAAAACATCTATTTATTTTAAAATTGTCTGCTTGTATGTGTTTTTTCCTTAACAATACGAAGGACTCATGTGAGCCTCCTTTGTTACGGTACCTCCACTCAATACATGTGTATGAGCTTGGCAATTAAGTAATATGTAAAGGAAAAATTCATTTTTAAAATTGTTTGCTTGTATGTATTTTTTCCTTAATAATCCGAACTCATGTGAGCCTCCTTTCTTACATATGTATGAGCTTGGCAATTAAATAAATACAAGTAAGGGAAAAATTTAGTCTAAAGAAATTTTCAAATTATATAAAGAAACTTTCCATGCCTTTCATTCATGATATTAAAATGGCTTGCATTTCCTAGACATAAAATATGGCTATTAACTCGCCTCGCCTGGGTTTGTTTATCTAAATCGGGTCTTTTCTGTTAAGAATGAGGAATGTGTCGGCGTAAACAATTTTTATTCTCGAGGTTATGGGATATTACTTATTTTATAAAAGAGTATTATTTACTTGAGCTACTGTCTGAGTCTGCCAGTACTTGTTTTAACAACTTTTTTTAGATTTCGCTCAGTTTTTTTTATATTTCCGATCGACGTTACCCATTTCAAGGGGATTATCGAGAGCGCGGCGCGAACCTTGTACGTAACACGGTACAAAAAGTGAGGAAAAAAGGTATTTGGCAAGTTAATAAATCAGTCAAAACCACAAGCGGAAGGCAAAATTCGGGCTAGTATTACTTAGTCGCGCGACTGAGGGCGCACTACCGCCAGAGGCTTCCAGCTTCCCTGATGGTAGATTTCTGTAAACACCTCAATCGACGAACTACCATAAGCTTGGCACGGCCCTTGCCGTTCGGGCCGGGTACAATCGACGTGCGAAAACGACTGCGTTACGAAACGGTGGTATCGCTTACAATTCAAGCAAGTAACCCTACCGCGATACCGTACCATATCGGAATAGACAATGCCACAAATGCAGTAGTGTAATTCTTACTAAATAAACGGAATCGTGATAAATAAAGTCGCAAAGTCAGTCAATTTTGACCATATTAAAATAAGGTAATAAAAGAATCAAGCGACCACTAAAGTCCGATGAAAAATGGTTATTATCTAGATTTCCCAGATGATTCAGACTTGGAGAAAGCATTTTACAATTTGTTGGCATCATATATTTGTTCATTAGTTCCGAACGTTCCTCGACGTCTAAACCATTTTTAAAAATAACCTCCCATCTATTGGTTAAATCCGTTTGTAAAGGGGGGCCAACAGAGTTTTTTACTGAAACATCCTTCCCCAATAAACACAGTACTTCTGTGTTGAGCTCAGGTTCAGGTTGCTCAATAACCGTTTCAAGATTTGAAGGGCCAGCCCGTATCTCTAAAGAGTCTTCCAGCGGCTCATTAACTTCGTGGACATCTGAAAGGAAAGAGTCTGTTGTAAATCAAGAACGTTCTCAATTTATCAACCGTATACTAGGTACCACATTGGTCTTCTGTTACGACAAACCGGTATTTCGTTAAATAGATGCTTACTTTTCGTAATTCAATTTTCCTCCACGTAACTGTCAACGCTGACTGGAGTTATGCTACGATTACGATTATGAATGGAACTCCGACTGCGACTCTAAGGCGTCTCGGATGCAGTGGAATTTTCCGTTAGGTCCGGAACCCCTTCCAATAGGTATAATCCGTCGTGTTAATTTCAAGAATTGCTCCTCTAATAATTCATTATTCTCATCCGATCTTCCTCCTTTTCGTCGGGACATCCTGTCGCACGCTTCTAACACTACACGTAACAAAAATAACTAATTTATTGATCAATATTTCTTAAAACGCAGTCCAGAGGAACCGAATTTTCCATATTACGTAGAATAACGATCGTCACACAGCGTACGAGATGACACAGAAATAGACTGAAGTATCGGGGAGCGACACCGACGCAGGGGTGGTACGGTGCTCGGGCACGATGTAAATCTTGTTTTTAGCTTAGAACGTGTGTGAGATGGCACGTAGTAGGGATACTACAGTGGTTTATTTTCGAAGACGATGCTGAAATATAATAACTTTAATTGAAAAGTCAAATTATGGAAATTTCATTATCTATAAAAATAAAGGGATAAAGCCGGTTCTTGCGGCTTGGCCTTGGCTGAATATACGGACGGCTCGGCGAATATAATTCTGTATTCCCCTTTCTACCCCTTCCCTTTAGTATGTAAAGTAAATATTGCATGTGCTTTCATTCAAAAAAACTGTTTTTGGTGCCAGCCATTGGGGGCAGCACCTCTCCACAGGCCCAGTTGACCGACTATTCTTATAAAGACAATGACCAGGAGAAATCATCTTTTAAGTATCTGGGTATCGTCATTTTGCTATTTTTTTTATTAAGTAACCCTAGCATTTTCGCTGGGTCCAAGAGTTTGGTGTGAGCCCATCCGTACTGAATTGCTGGACATGCTGCTACTAGCGTTCCAATTACTTTTACCAATTCCCTAACTATGCAGGAGCGTTTGTAAACAATGTTTTAAATAAATTCTTGTTTTTTTGTGCTTTCCCTTGTGGTAAAGCAATTGACATGTGTGTTAAAAATAAATCCTAAATAGCAGCATGTTTGTTTTGGGGTCAGAGAGCTTTTTCCCCAATTTATAACAAAACCTAAGGACGTAAATGTTTTCAATGCGATTGAAGTGAAAGTTTGGCATTCTTCTTTATGCCTACCAATAATTAAAAATCGTCCAAATATGCTAGGCATGTAATAATTGTAATATCTTGAGACGGGTTTCATGATTTTAGTGAAAATATATGGAGCTGTACCAAGACCAAAGGGAGTGCATAAGAATTCATATAATTTATTCTCAAAAGAGAAGAGTAGGTATTTCTATATGTTATTTTCTATTGCAACAAGAAATTATGCGTCTTTCAAATCAATTGAAGCTAGGTATGCATTTTTAGTAGTAAGTTTTTTCACTGTTCTGCAGTCCTCTAATTTAAAATGGGACGGGTTAAGATAATTATTGAGTTTTTTTTTTATTTTAAATAAATCGGTTTTCCCCGTTTGGTTTTTTTCCTTAAGAAATAGGAGGAGCTAAATTCGAAGGGTGTATGATGACACCTGCGAATAGCCCCAAATTTTAAACGATGTTGAATACGTTTTATATACTTTCCTTTTTCCTCTTGCCCTACAAAGACGGAGGGCACGCAAATTTGATAGGGAATTTTTGAAAATTGTAATGAGATAACCCGCATCTTTAAAATACTATTTCATTAGACCTGATACATTAATTTTTGAGACACCCTATGTGTGTGTATATTTTGAGACACCCCTTATACATGTAAAAGATAAAAACAAGTCATAAATTGAAGTCGAGTTTTTGCGAGGTTTTTTGGAGGAGATCCGAAAGGTATTGCTGGAGAACGAAAAATAGAGAGTCAGAAGTCATCGGAGTGTACGGTTTGTTTTGATGAATTGTTTTGCTTCTGTGTTGCAATATGTGATTACAAGTCGATAA
>MU183141.1:53562-82010 GCA_016904865.1 Pissodes strobi
CACAACGTAGGTATTGGTCCTCTTTTTAATCCATTTCTTTTAATCTATCATTGGCATAATAAAGGCAAACCACAATTTTACTTATCTGATTCAACTATGTTGAATCGACCCGGGTACGTTATACTACAGTAATTTGTTTTCAGGCACCCAGCTTAAAATTACAGGATTACTGGTTATTTTTTGCCATTCTGATATAAAATGTTTTAATCTGCCTGAATAAGGCAATTTTATATCTAATACTTCGTTTTCCTGTATACGGTGCGGCTGAATGTGGGCTGGTTGTGTTGATGTGATTTGTGGTTCGTCTTTCCCTCCCTCTTCTCTTTACTCTAAATTTCATTTTTCTTTGATGTTTGGAACGGGCGCTTGAAGTTTAAAAAAGCTCTCGAGGTGTTTGGAAATTCTGTCGCAGCTTTGATTGGATCTTGGCCTCGCAATTTTAAGTTCCTTTGTAACTTTTTAAGTTTTTGGGAGTTTTCTAAATTTTCTGTGAAGTCCCGTCCTACATGATCGACTGTTTTTTTTATCTCGGGGTTTAAATTTGGGATTATAATAAACTTTCTGTGTAGCGACAAAGGATGTTGTAAGTCGTATCCTGCATCTGCAAGATTACTTAAGATTTGTTTCTTCTGGGGGGTTTTGAATATTGCAGGTTTAACGGTATGGCTATGGCACTTAAACCTGCTGCTAGTTGCTCCTAAATCTTAGTCAAGAACCTATTTGTCCCCTTAAAGGGTAAGCGCTATAAAGGCTGCAGTTATTTCAGAATATTTGGCTTTCCTACTGTATTTTTTATGTCGCCTGTCTTTTTTCCCGAGGTTTTCACCATATTTGTTTGAACATGCGACTAAGAGATTTTTGACATTCTCAGTCCACCACTTTTAAATAATATCTAAGAGTGTTTTGTCATCGTTTACGTCAATTCGTATTCCAGCAAATGTTACATCAAAATCCAAGTTTGGAATGCATTGCGATTTTTTTACCCAATTATCATCTGAAAATTAAAAAAAAAGAAGATAGAGTAAAAATAGACAAAAAAAGTTTTCTAAAAATGTACCTTCTTCCTCAACAATACCTTCTGGGTAATTACCGGGATTTTCCTGGTATTCACTAGAGCTACTCGAACTTCTTGTACCCTCATCGTCAGAACTACGCCCAACCTCGGGTTGATATGTGGGATCTAAAACATCATAGTCTCCATCACTGTCGACAAAAGGATCAGGTTCTTCCGATGTTTGGCTCGAAAAATTCCACGGCAGATCATTGTACCATTCCAATAGTTTTTGCTCAGTTTGGGATCTATATTTGCACAAAATAAAAAATATCGCGCACGTAACTCGCACAAAATAGATTTAGATCGGCCAAAACAGTACCGAGTTCAGCCACGTGTCGACGCTTACTGGCTCTCTATTGAAACAGCCTATTGCTATAGCAGTAATGGGCGGAAGTTTCTCCCACTCTGCTTCTGGGGTGTAATAGCAGACCAAGTTCCATATATCACGACGTCTTATGGGAAATTTTACTGCTATGCATGTAGTGTTTTAAAACCGACCTTAAAGTTTTGCTGTATTAGCAGTAGTGCCAAAAATTACTGCTATGATAGTGTCTGTCCATAAATGTGCTAATCGATAATTAATTAACTTTTGCGCAAGCACAAGGAAAAAATGATAAAACATGACGCACTGAAACATCTTATAACTAATTAATTATTTCCTTTTCGCACTAGTATTTTTCAGTTTGTTTCGTTTCTTTATTAGCAGGTATTTTGAATGTTGATAAATAAAAAGCATTTGTAATGTAAATATTGTCAAATAAGGGTGCCTTAAGGAATAACAATTTTTACTTTAGGACTATTTGATTAATTATTAATATCTCGATAAATAGGTGTGATTGATGCCCAAATTGTCTTATTTTGACTTTTTGCCATCACATGTTCATAATAAGGCGAATATTATAAGTGTGTAAATAGGTAACATATTTGAAAATAATATTTTTTCTACAATTTTCCTTACAAGCAAATATACAGTGCAATTACGTACCGAGCTTCTCAATACATTGACTCACTCAATTTCAAACTTGCGAACTGAAAAGCTAGATAATTATTCAAAATTTCACATAGCCAACTTATAAAGTAGTTTTCATGCTGTTATCATTCAACATTTTTACATTTTCCGCTCTTTGTACTTGAATTCACATTTGGCAATGCACAAAAGTATTAATGCAGTAGAGCATCAAACAAAAATCAAATCGAAGCTTATTCAGTAAATTACCTCATCCTTTCCAAAAAACGCTTTCAGTATCTTGTTCTTTTCGAGCACCTTCTTCAGAATGTGGTAAGGATAATTATCCACATTCTCGCAGTATGGAAGCCCGTTTGTACATCTAGGTACTTCATTTATCCGAGAAGCGTCTTCATATTCTCCAGGAAAAAGAATCTGATCTGTCGAATCTGAAAATAAAAAATGTGATTTAGCAAATACAACGGTACGGTTAAGTTATGCGTCTTAAAACTGTTTGATCCTTGATATAGCTTATGGTCTGCTAGGGGCTAGTAGATCATAAAATATCGTAGAATAATTGCCATGCCTAAAATTACTCTCTTAACAATCTGTGCAGAGTAATTATTTCAAAAACAGGTATGCATGGTAAAATAGGATAAGACACGAAGTGATTTTTTAGTGAATCACATTACAAAACTTGTTGATATATGGTCACAACTTTAATATTCAGCTAGAAACTTAGCTTAGTTGTGCTAAATGTTGCTGGTCCTTTTTGCTGGATACCGAAGAGATTATGTAGTTTTAAGGTGGAGTAAATTGGAGAATATTGTTTTGTCTTGTAGTAATAAATTCTTCTGTTGCAGTAGAAGCAAATAAAAGTCTGAAAGTTCAAAACATTTATACATTTTCTTGATTTTTTTAATGAAAACACATTTTGACCTAACAAAAAAATGGATATGTCTTGTAAAGTACCCCTATGGGGTAATACAAAATACTACATAAACTAATAGATATACGTTCATATACCAAGGAAAGTAGAAGGTTTCAATATTAATGGATTACTATTGAACTTTTCTTCGAGAGAAACCAGAGGCTGTGTATAAAAGAGATATTAAAAAACTGAAAATTAGTGATAAGTTGCTAATTAACTAATGTTAAATAGATTTAATTAGAATAATCGTTAAGTAGCATTGTAGCGATTGTATATGATATACAATCGAAACATTTTGTTTTTGCTTAGAACCCATAAAACAAATTAAAATATGTTGCCTAGTGCTATTTGAGGGGTATAGTTTCACTATAATCTACTCTACCATCTCCATGTTTCCTAATTTCTCAAGAGACAAATAAAATACGAATAACCTATTTAATATAAATAATGAAACTACTTTTGCTTTTCTTTTGTATTTATATGTCAACTACGAGTTCCTATAGCAATTTTTTTCTAAAAATTTTCAAAAACATCTAAGGTATTAATTTGGAGTTTGTGCATTGCGAAAATGAAAATGGAGTTTGTGTACTTTGAAAATGACTTAAGATCATTATGTACCAAACTTATTTATTTTGTATTATTTTAATGAGTTAATAAAACATTTAGTCAAAAAAGTTATTACGCTCTTTTTGTCCTTCTAATGGGCGCAAACCTTCACTCCAGCTTAGAAGGAACTGGGAGTGAATAATCTCAAATCGAAAGAAAAACTTTTTTGAGAATTTAAAATTAGATATTGAGCGTATAAATTAGGCCCTAGCTCAAATGCCGGATAGTAGGGTGCGGGTTGATTTATTTAAGACGCCACGGGCTTGAAGTTGAAATATGGAACTCGTTTTAGCTTAGGCTTCGCGACAAAATAAATGTATACCAAAAATTCGTTATCTATTTATATGAGGAAAATCGATCGATAAAACAACAAAAATAAGTTAGAAAATTAGATTAAATATATATTCCGGCAATTTATCAATAATAATAACGGAAAATAATTACCCAGAAATGAATCAAAAATCAAAGTCGGTATAAAGCAAGTACAACAAATTAACCGAAAACTAAAGTCGATGAGAATAATACTCAAAAATTAATCAAAGATAACTAAAGTAAACGATGAACAAATACTCGAATATTAATTAAAAGTAAGTCAAGAACGATTTAATTATTGAGCGCTAATGATAAAAAAACAGATACTTACGGAAGCGGCCTGTCCTGTTGGATATTCGCTTAAGTTCTAATTAAATAAAACAGATGAATAAACAAAAAAGGATTACCTAATAATAGGATATCACAGCTGGTCAATAGGGAGAAAAGAAAATTAAGTTGAAGCAAATTTCAGCAGTCAATTCTTATGGTTACTGTACTCTTAAAGGTAGGCTTTACTCGGTGAAAATAATTCACACGCTTACTCTCAACAAATTCCGAAATATTTAATTGTAATTGATGACGATCGCTTAAAGCATTAATAAAAAGAACGTCAGTAATATGTGTTGAAAGCCAGATACTGCGAATAACTTCTCGTTATAGGTAAGTTCAATTACCTCGAGTAATCACCTAATTAAAGACTAATTCACGGTCATCGAATCATGATCCGTCACATATGCCGTATAGCTAACTAACTATGGCTATTCAGTTCAGTTAAGTTTCGTTGATAACTGCCGCAAAAACAATATATAAGTAAACTAGTTAGCCCTGGCGTTATTATAGCCACCAATTAATTACAGACCTTAACATATGGCAATTTACTCCACGGTCAAGTTACCAGTAGGACAAAGATAAACAATCTGTTCGAGTAAAGAAAATCAAAGGCCGCAATAAAAATAAACAATTAAATATCGCAAAGTCCACTAGGAAACTAGTAGTGGTCTGATCTATTATCCAACGTAAGCCAGAAATCGGGAAAATTGAGAACAATACTAAACTAGTTCGACCTACAACGTTATTGCGTCAGTCAATTATTGTCAGTTCAAAAAAAAAAAATTCTATCCAAAATCTGATTTACTCTAGATCAGCGGATCTATCTGAATTTTAGAATTTGATTAAATAAAAGCCAGCATTTTAGGCTCGTCAAAATTGCCCAAAAATTTAAAGCATATTCTCCACATTAACTTTGTATTCAAGGAAGAATCCAGGTATAGCCGTTGGCTTTTTACGCGAAATTTGTTAATAAAATCGACACGAAGTCCCGTCCCGACCAGAAAGGTAGTGGGCGTGTAGCCCATGAAGAAGCGCTCGAAGAGCTGGAACACTGAATTAGGCCGTTTCCTGATTACCCCTTGTTCTACCCCCCCAACGATCGCGTATGCGTCTACCGCTGAGTAGACATCCTGTCCTGTTGACAAGTTTTATGAGTAGCGACGTTAGGCGAGGCAAAGCGAGAATCGCTTCCAACAGTGGTCCGCGGAGCCCGCAAGCGAGCTAACCCGCCCCAGAAGTACCATAGGGATATATTTTTCCATAGACAGAATGTCCAAATACCCGTTCCTAAGAGAAGCGTAGATCAGGCCATTCTGACAACTACGATTGCGATGTGAAATGTTTCTTACAAAGATTCGTGCCAACCGGTCAGCTGAGCGAAGCATCTTTAAAGAGACCATCGGACTCTGGAGGTGTTGACACAATATTGCATTTCATTAATATATCATTGGTAAAAAAATATTATACATTTTATATCCAAAGCTCAATGTGTAGCCTAATATTTTGCATTTAGGTTCCTGTATAGAGTAAAAACCTTTTGGTTAATATACGAAACTTTACTAAGGAAGTATGTAATTCTTTGGATTACTTGATCTAAAAATATTGGATATCAAAAAATCACTGACTTCTCTGAAACTCGCAGTTCGATGACCGGCAAATCACAAAAATATGTGTCAATGAGATTAGTTTTCTAAAAGGTCCTGTCTTTCCTTTGAAATAATTGCTTTTTGAAAACCGCTCACCAGCATAGTTTGCTCTGTGTCCCCTAACGCTGAACATTTTGGAATCGTTTCCTCAAAGAAATTTAGATTTTTCGGCCTAATGTAGTACAAGTTATAATTATTTTTTTAGAATAGGGATTAGTTAAGACCTAGTAGGGTGTAGCGCTCCATCTTGCTGAAAGTACACTGAATTCAATATATTTTCCTGCTGTAATTGAGGATAAAAATATTTTTAGCTTATTTACAATTGGATTTCCAAAAATTAATGACCCATGAGTTTTTTCCTTGGATACACCTGGTGAGATGAGGTGAGGTTTAACCTTTGGCGAATATCGAACTTATTCACAAAATTGTCTCCGATTGTCTTCTGCCCCTATTTTGCAATTATGTTTATTAACTTTTCCATTTATATGGAAATTGGCCTCGTCAGACATTATCAATCTTTCCAAAAAATTTTTGCTTGTTCTTATTAAAATTGGTAAGGTCTGGCATAATTGTATCCTTTTTGAAAAATCCGTTTCTTCAATCTCTTGCAAAATTTGTATTTTATATAACTTTAGTTCGAGAACTTTTGTCATCATGTTTTGCACAAGGCAAAGAGGAATTTCTGTATATTTTGCGATTTTTCTTGTTGATAGGCTTGGATGTTCTTGGGTTAACTCCATAACTTGTATTGTCTGGTTTAGTAAATTTGTATCGTTTTTTTTTTCTTTTTTTATGGCAGTGGCACACACACTAAACTCTATGGCACTCGACGAGCGGTGTGTGTGTGCGAAGATGTTGATTGACACGGTTCTTAAATAGTTGTAGGTTATAATTAGGGGAAACAGATGTCCTGGGACTGAGTTCCAAAATGATGCAGTGCGCCAAAGGAATCCTTATAAAGCGACTAGGTGTTTCCAGTTGTACGACGAACGGGTGCGCTCTAGCCGTCCGTCGTGACTATCTGACAGGCGCTGCTGGGGGCGGGATGATGGTGGCCAAATCCTGGGAACATCTGTCTTGAAAATATCTATAAAACAGGGAAATCCTAGCTACATGTCTGCGGTGTTCCAGACTATCCAGATCCCGAGTCAGCTCCCGGTCACCGATGAGACGCAAAGCTCTCTTCTGAATGGAGTCCAGCAGCTTTAGGGTGTTCTTAGCTGCGGCATTCCAGATGTGTGAGCAATACTCTAAACAGGGTCTTATTTGCGCTTTGTAGAGCAAGAGTAGCTGCTGTGTTTTTGTTGCGCCATAGCGTACCAAACTTCTGAGAGGCTGATTTTGCGATGTTCGCAACGTGGTCATGCCAGGATATATTACTATTGACCGAGACACCCAGTAATCCTATTAACGAGGATGAAGGAATGGTCGATTCTGCCATAATGATGTTATTACACGCCATATAGGCTTTCTTGGTAAACGTGGCTGCTTGGGTTTTTGCAGCATTAAATTGGACCAAATTCGTCTGGTCCCAAGTTCGAACTTTTTCTTTAATTGTTTTAATCTGCTCCTGTCTGCGATGATAAGTCTCAGTCGCTGGTAAAAGTTTTTCTGACCTAAATTGGGAGGCAAGGGTACTGTCATCCGGAAAACTGTAAACAGGATTATTGGTTTCGGTTAGCAGGTCATTAATATAGATGAGGAACAGAGATGGTGAAAGTATTGTGCCCTGAGACACCCCCGCATTTATGGTGAATGTGTTTGAGATGTGTCCATCAATTGCAACGTGCAGAGATTGGTTCTTGAGGAAACTGGCAAGCCAGCTGCAGAGAGATGCTGGCAGTCCGAAGGACGATAGTTTGTTGAGCAATCCGTCATGCCAAATTCTGTCGAATGTCTTCGAAATATCTAACGCAGTCGCTCGAGATTCTCCGTAGTTCTCAATTGCTCTCCTGTCGATCTCTGTTTGCGGAAGCTGTTTTGGTTATCGCTAATTATTCTGTTGGTCTCAAGGTGTTTGAGTAGTTGCTGATTGACTACACGTTCCATGACTAGAGATTATTGGAAGCAAGGCAATTGGACAATAGTTTGATGGCGTGGTTTTCTTGCCTTTTTTGGTACAGGTTTCACTTGAGCGACTTTCCAAGATGATGGGTATATCCCTTTCGGCAAGACAGAAAAAGCCTGGAAAAATTTAGGGAAAATATACAGGGTGTTCTGTTTGAAATAACGATGTTGACCTACACCTAAAATTCGACCATTTTGTTTTGGGTACTTCCAATTGACATAAGAAAATGACATATACTTCAAAAAAACTTTCAGTAAAATGAAATTATTCAGTAAAAACCGCAACTCGACAGCGTTTTCGAGTTATTTAAGATCAAAATATAGATAACCACCCTGTATAACGACATTCAAGATAAATTCGTGTTCGAGTTATTTAAGATGAAAATGGATCAAAATATGGATAACCACCCTGTATAACGACATTCAATATAAAACACTAAAACCCTCGCTTAAACAACCACAAATAAATTTTATTACAAATTTACGTATATTAGGTTAAAGTAGAAGACAAGACAAACATCTAGTTTATCCCTGTTAGAAATAATTTTTATCGTTATGCTCAATGATCGGTTAGGAAACAATCCGTGAAGCGTTTTAACCGTGACCAAACCCGTTCGGAAATTTGTTGAAACAGTGGAATAACCATTAGGGAACTGAAACAATCTTGTAGGAATACTTTTAGTGCCCTGCCCAGAATCCGGACGGTTGGAAACTATTTCTGACTCTTGTGGGAACAAAGCTTTAGGTAACGATATTCATATCAAAATATTGATATTGGCTTTGAACATAAGTTCTGGAAATATGAATAAGTGAACATTGAAATAAAATGATATTTCGAAATATTTTATAGTATTGGATCATTGCATATACAAAGCAGCTTTCATCTAGATGTAAAATTTAAATGTAAAGATAGCTTTTAGATAATCGTACTCATACGACTATAGACATTTCTGCCTATTAGCTTACTAACCTTTCCAAGTTGCACTTCTGTTCTCCGACAAATGTTTGTTGTGGCCCACAAAACCATTAAATAATATGCTATGTGGTCTCCCAATGGCATTATGAACCTAAAAAAACAAAAGTATACGTTAAATTCAGTTCATATTTTCTACTTGCAAATAATTTGCTTCCTCGACTTATTCTAATTAAAATTTAGACTCTAAAGCTCTATTTCGTGAGTAAACAGTTCAGTAACGGAAACTAAAGAGATCGGGAAATAACCATGCTCTACCTGTAACCTGATCTATATATTGTAAAATATTGTTTAAAGAAAGTTCATCATCATCTCTGCTGGATATAGGTCTCTTATGGAAGTTAAATGTTCATTACGAATCTGGAAATAAAGATTTCACCGTGCGCGCGTGACAAATTCCCAGCTATTCAAGCACGGAAAAATTTATTTCTAGACGTGTAATGAGTGATATTTTTTGTTATACATCTCTGAATACAACACATAAAGAAAAGGGATGAAAAATAAATTTGAATCATTTGTATTTTCATAATAATTATACGCACCATAAGAAAATGTAACTAGAGTTTGGATATGGAAAAATAGCTTGCTATAAAAAATAACAACTCTACCTAAAAATATTTTTAGTTTGTGTTACAGTAGAATCTCGCTAATCCGGCGTCGACGATTGCAAGTGGTGGTCGAATTACGAAAATGTCGGATTATCGGAAAATGTCAATGAATTTTTGATATTATATATTTTTAATGGTTTCAACTGTGGATTTGGCAACTAAAATATATTTATTATGTATATTAAATCATGTGGCTGAAATGAGTAAACACGGAAAATATTCAAGTTTATTTTACTATAAAAGTACATATGTATTTTACATACTTAATCTACTTTCATAAAATACGAATTTATCTGCTTCTATTTTTTTACTATAAAGGATTCCTTAAAAACATGTTCTCGAAGTTTTCGCAATGTCATTATATCCCCTGCTGAAACACTGTTTTCTTCAGCCCATTGAACACATGTATTGAAACTGGCCAAAGCTTCATCAAATTTTACTGATAATGTAGATACGGAGTATATACATCTTCATCTCCATTTACGTTTTGTATGTTGTCGACGATATCTTGATCATCCATAAATAGGTTTTCACCGTCTCCCTGTAACCACTCATTATCCATGTTTACGTCAACTATGTTGGGGTTTGGAACTTTCGGCAATATGCACTCAAACGGAGTTTTAACCACAATACCGAAACAGAATTATTGCACTCGACGCGCGTTTCGCTAATCATGTTAGCATCATCAGGAGATGATTAAAACTGAATTTAAAGCTCTACCTAACTCGCTTTTATACTAAATGTTTGCTTAATCAAGCGGAACCAAAGGAACCAATCCTGGAATCCCACTAGTCACGCTTGATCAACCAATACAATGGACTATACGGAATAGACCCTCTATATCTATTTAAACTATTCTTACATTTAATAATTTCCATACTTTCATACGCGTCTAATAATCTCCTATCAGTTATATTATGAATTAATTTTAAATATTTAATTGTTATTCTATGATTATTATCAAAAGCATGCTCGGCAACACTTGATTTTTCTGTTCTACCATACTTTAAATGAGCTGTGTTATTTTAATGTTTACGTCACTTTCTGTTAACATTTGTACAATTTTCGCCAATGGTATATCCTCTTCAGGATGTCATGTATTTGATTGATCTTGATCGTTTTCAGGCGTACGTAACGGCCACAACCTTTCCCAGGACTTCACTATTACATGGCCAGGTGTAGCGTCTCAAACTTCCGCAAGCATAAATGCAGCGTCCTTAAGATTTAACCCCTTTAGTGTATTCGTAATTTATTTATCTTGGGTAATTGCTTGAAGAAGAAACTTTTTCTGTAAAGGGTTTTCACCATCTGAATTACGTTCTGGTCCATGGGTTGCAGAAGTGTTGTAACGTTTAGGGGCAGAAACATGGTCCTTATTTTACCATCTTTCGATACCAACTGATCTTCACAAGGGTGTCCAGGTGCATTGTCCAACACCAACAATGCTTTTTGTAGTAAATTATTTTTTTCATGAATTTTTTTACTTCAGGCACAAAATCTTCGTTAAACCATTCATTGAATTGAGTGATTGTTACCCAAGCTTTATTTTGATTCTTGTAGATCACAGGCAATTGTATGTTTTTAAATGCTCTTGGATTTTTTGACTTTCCAATGGTCTTGCAATTTCAATTTGTGAGTACCGCTGTCATTAGCACACGGCTTAAATGTAATGCGATTTTTTCATAATTTGCGTCCAGGCGCACTTTGTTCTTGACTATGGACAAACGTTTTCTGGGGCAGCAACTTCCAAAATAAACCACTTTCATCAGCGTTGTATACTTGATCCGCTGTTAACTCCAATGCCTTCACTTGGTCTTCAAATCCCTTGATAAATGGTTCCAGAGCATTTGTGTCGCTAGACAACTTCTCACCGGTGATACTAAGCAATCGTATCCCATATCGCTTTTTAAATTTATCAAGCCATCCATCGCTGAAAAGTTGCTCATCATGGCTGTCGACTTGTTCGTCTTTTTGACCATCCCAATCAGAAGATGATGTCTCTGTCTCATAGTCTTTATCATTGATCCGGCTGACTTTCAATGTCCGAAAGGTATTCGGCTAAACACTGAAGTTCCTTTTCAGGAAGCTCTCTTCGACATACTGCAAAGAACGCCACTAAAGCAGAACCACGTTTCAATCGGGACATATTAGTGCCAGTAAAGTTTTCTAAACGCTTAGTGGGAGATAAACACGGTGTTCGGAAATTGGGTTCCGAAACTCATAGAGGAAAATCTACATGCTAAATTAAGGTGGGTTTGTCATATAACAAAAATTTGAAATCTCGATATTTTCCGAGTTATAGGTTGTCAAAGATCATTTTTTTAATTTGAATTTATTACATAATGAGGTTAATCCCTAACGAAATAATCTGGTATTTGGCATATGGTTCTGATATAGTAAAGGTCACCGTTTGACAATAAAAATATTTAGTATTCTGTTACTAGAGGGCACTTTACTCACAACTTTTTTTTATTTTCCCTGTATCTTGTTTATTTAGACTAATAATGCGAAGTGAAATATGTTAACTTAAAGGCAACTCAAAACACTCAAAAATTGGTACTCTTGTTCAGAGTCGCTAATTGTCACCGTTTAGCCACAAATAGATTTTTTTTACTCCCGACACGAATATTTCACATATCGTAACCAAAGGTGATTTAAATAGCCCTAGGTACGAATTAAATTTGAAAAAGTGAAAAAAATCAAGGCACGTTTTATTTAACTATTAACAGAAAAACTAAATTAAACATTTATGGGAATAAAAAAAAACAATCTGGAATTAAACAGTAGGCATAAAAAACTAACTACCATGTATTTTCGAAATGTACACCGTTCTTTTCTAAACATTTTCTTATACACCTTAAAAATGCCGCCGAACGCGAAACAATACACCGGGTCTGTTTTCAATTATTTCGCAACCATTTATAATTTTTTGTCGCAAATCGTTTATATTGGTAACAGGTGTTTGGTACACTAATGATTTTAAGTATCCCCAGAAAAAAAGTCCATCGGATTGAGGTCTGGTGAGCGAGGTGGCCAAGCAGTAGGACCACTCCGGCCTATCCATCGATCTTGAAATGACTGATTTAAATATGTTCGTACATCCAAGGTAAAATGGGGTGGAGCACCATCTTGAATTAACCATGCGTTTTGTCTGAAATTTAAAGGTACGTCCTCCAGTAAGGCTGGTAATTCGTTCTCGAGAAAATGTAAATACATTTGTCCATTAAGAGATCCGTTAAAAAAATAAGATCCTATAAAATTATCTCCTATAATTCCTGCCCATACATTCAAACAAAACCGGCGCTGATGTTTTCCTTCTATTGTGACATGAGGGTTTTCATAGTTCCATTGATGTGTGTTACGATAATTTACAATACCATCACGAGTGAATCCAGCCTCATCGGTGAATAAAATAACGTTTAAGAATTGGGGGACAGTTCGATATTTTTCTAAAATTTGATTACAAAAAATCACTCTCAATTGGTCATCACCTTCATACAGTGCTTGTCCGTTACCGTGTTTGTTTGTTTGTTTATTACTTCTTTGTTTCAAATTTACATCATTATCTGTACACAGAATGCATGCGATACAGAGCGAAATGACGTAATTGACATTATATAGAAGACATACAATCTATCACTATACTATTATTCCAAAAAATCATTCAGACTGTGCGGTTCCCTATCAATTAGCATATTCTTGAGTTATCTATTGAAAATTTTCTCGTCTGCTGTTATAAAATTTTGTGCATCTATAAGATGCCACTTTTTCAAACAATGTGAGGTTATGCAATGGATAATTATGATCTCCGCGTATTGTAGTCACAATAGAGTCAACTAGTCGAACACAATTCACATCAAATTTTCCCTTATTCTTATAGAAGAACCTAATTATCTCATAAATGTAGAGACCCAAATATAATTCCACATGAAGCTGTAATGCATTTTGTACATAGTTGTTATAACTCTTCTCTGTAAAACAAATACTTTCTGAATATCTTAACTGGCTCCCCAAGATATAATGCCGTACCTGGCTACCCCAAGGTAGTTAATTGCAGTTGCATTTACATATTTAGAAACGATCTTAAGGGCGTAACTCACTTAATTTCCCAGATAGATGTTGAAACAGTGAGATTATTATTAATTGTTTTGTTTGCTGAACTTCATAATGTATAATATTTTTAAGATAGTACCTAGGTTTAAATGTTTGACTTTTTGTTTATCTATTTTTTGTATGTTGTTCTTTTGTGGTCTGCTTTGTATATGAGAATTATGTATTCTTTTACAATAAAGCATATTTTGACTTTGACTTGGACTTTGAACTTTTTGAACATGAAAGGGATAAAGAAGATTTTCATGTAAAACTTCCCAAACTGTAGAATGGGCAATTATTTCCTGAGTGGCAAGTTTTCTAGTACTCGTAGATAGGTCAGCTTCCAAATTTCGAATAATTCATTCCTCTCTAACAAAGGTTCAATTATTATACCTAGGTCTTTCTTTATTAGCATTATTGGATTGGAATTATCCTTTTTCACCAAGCCTCCTGTGTACGTTGACAAATGCTTTGGCAGACGGAATATTTCTATTGGGACGCGCTTCGATGTAGTCGTCTTGCTAGCTGCGCATTCCCATTTGCTCTCCCGTAGCAAAAGTGCATATCGCCAGCGAATATTAACTACGACAAGAAGGCCCACTCAATGGCAAGAGAGCGCTACAAAGGAATCGTCGTTTATCTTCTTCGTTGCCTGGTAATGATCGGCGAACTTCGCCGCACACAGGTTGAATTTAAATAAAAGCTGGCCATAAACGATATTTTCGTTTGCGGTATATTTAATCAAATTTATGACGAAATTATTTATAGCCATGATACAATAAACGGAAGGTATGATACCTAGCCGTCTCAAATTCGTTCCCTCCACGCAGTGACGTCATTGCATGATTGGCTTCTATTGAAATGCATACGTTTATAGGCACATAATCATTATGTTTTACCTATTTTCTCTATCAAGAAAATTTGTCTCCTGGGTGAAATTAAAACCTAATTATTACATATTAATACTATTTATTTAATAAAAAAAAACTAATATTCAACATAACTGTTATGAAGAATGGATCAAAATAGTTGTATTAAAAACAGCATCTTTTGAAAAACGTAATAAACTTTTACTTTTATCTAAAAAACGTTTATTGAGTATTGGTCAATCGAGAGCAAAAAAAAAGGAAATTGATCATAATATTTTTTCTTAAATAATAATTTTACTTATCTTTTTTTTTTTAGAAATTGTTAAATTTATCAAATCCTGATCGTAGCAAGACCATTAGAGATGGAGTAAAATTAATTTCACATTCATATCCTAACTTTTCAAGAGCTATCTGACGGTACTAATTGACAGGTGGTACCATGGGTACCAAATCCGATACCTCGGTAAGTACCACTGGCAGGTGATACCATGGGTACCAAATCTGGTACCTCGGTAAGTACCATTGACAGGTGGTACCATGGGTACCAAATCTGGTACCTCGGTAGGTACCATCAGTCAGCACCATCAGATAGCTCTTGGAAAGTTAAGATAGGAATGTGGAATTAATTTTACTCGATCTTTAATGGTCTTCCTGCTACCAATGTGAAAAGAAGCCAAAGTACCGATTTTCAACTATTTATAGCTGTGAAACTACTAACTCTAGAGGTATAACATCATACATCAAATTTAATATGCTTAGAATTTTAAGTAGAATCCAAAAATTTAATAAAATATAGGGTGTTGCATTTAAAAAAGTGTAACTTTCTTTGACCACCCTGTATATAAAAAAGTAACGATTAAAAAAATACAAAAAAGTAAAGATCGTTTTACTAGGAACAACTTTTGTATTTAATTTTTTTTTGCAGCCATCGTAGTCTTCGAGATAAGGTATAGGCCCGTCTTAAACGGGCCACCCTGTACATAGTCATCTTCCTCAAAATATTTTGAGCAAATACGTGCAGAAGTTTTATTAAATTTATCCTTACGAAAGCACAGATGAACCCATTTACTACACATATTTGGGAAAAGTGAAACACCTTATATTCCTATCAAAGTTGTTGTCTTGGTTATCCACCTTACATCCGTCCACACCACACATCATTATTAAACGTTTTTTAATTAGAAATGCCAACAAACACCGTCTAAGGAACAGTAACCCCAACAAAATTTAAATATAAAACATACGAATCTCAAATGCAAAGCACACGTTCGTTCATGTTGTAAATGCCGGCCGGCGGCGCGGCGCCAGGCCAGGTAACGCTCGCAATGATGTCACAGGCGAATCGTCGCCTGCGCAGTATCATATATTACGTTTATTGTATCATGATTTATAGCACTCTAATACTCTAGTTGACTTTGGAAAAACACAATTGATATCTTCTGAATTGTTTGCAGCGCCCTGTCAAACTTACGTTATGGTTTTTTTCTTATTATTATCACCAAATAAATATTTTGATAAAGTTTGTATTCAACTGGCTGTTTCAAAAATCTGTTACCGTTTTTAATTAGTTATTATTGATAATAATACTCAAGGTATGTAATAACTAATATTTAAAAGATTTTGATTTTGTGTTAATGATTTCACCATATTTCCGAATACTAATATTCTGACAAAAGACATCAAGAAGAAAATGTTGCTCGAATTTGCCCAATCTTTTAATATTTAATTAAATTTTGGCGTTTTGGGTGATTTTAAAATTGGTTAAAGGTTTCGCACAATAATTTTACTATATTTCATTCCTATTTTGTAATACAACACAACTAAAAATAGCGATATTATCTTATAGCAATGAAACACCTTGTATATCATGCATTTAAAAAAATTAAAATTTGCATGATATACAAGGTGTTTCATTGCTATGTTTCGTACATGCACACAGCCTTTACCCTTCATATTATCTTATATCGAATATTGACTCGACTATAGAATTTGGGCGTGAAAATTAATCTGACAAAAGGATGAGCTGGTCTATGGCCGCCGCGTCAAAGGTCGACCAACATGATTGTTTTATTTGTATCATGGCCTGCCAATATTCTGCTAGTGTTCGCGCGGGGAAGGAGACACACCGTTGACATGCTGCCGCGGAGAGTGATCTTTCTTATCATATAGTTTTGCCCAAATACATAATCAAAAGGTAAAGACTGATGTACTATACTGCTAACATGCTAACACTCCGTTGAGGTTATGTGTTGGTGTTATTCCTAATTGTGCAACAACTGAAGCCAGATTATCAGAAAATGGCGCGTCGAAATGAGGATCCCTTAATGGCTAAATTTGTAACGTGCGCACTTTTCCCTGCTGCTGTCTTGTTTGAGCATTTACGTTTCTCTGTTTTTTTTCTTGCTTCATAACATATGAAGCAAAAAAAAAACACTGAAAGTATTTTCAAATGGCATTTAAATTACCCTTAACGCAACGCATTATTAAATTGGAATATCGGTACGGGTGGGCAAGAAATTGAATAATCGATTAATCGAAATAATCGATTATCGATCGATAAGTCGATTGATCGGTAATTTCTTAAAAGTGAATCGAATAATCGATTATTGTCGCCCATCCCGAATCCCATAATATTGTAGTAAGTGAAACTGAAGCTGAAATTTCGGTAGAATCATTATTGTTATTATAAAAAGAGGTAATAAATACTTTGGCTGAATCAGCAGAAAAACATTTATAATTTAGTTTTAATTTGTAAATATGGCTTTGATATTACCTTGGTATAGTCAGAATATAAGCAAGTGTTTTTGAACAACAGCTGCACTGATGCTTCTATATTTTTTACTAGTTTCGTTCCTATTAGATTAATTTTTAAAAATAGCGATAACTCTGAAATACATGTATGGCAAAATTGCAGGCCCTCATCAACGCGTTTCTGTCGTCCGCTTAACATTCATTTTGCTCGTGATACTCCTAAATTAACCGTTGCCAAAACAAAATTTGGATCATCGAATTAAAATTTAAAACCCTTAATTTTCAAAACCATTTTTTAAAACGATTTAAGAACATACAAATGATTTTTATACATGATTTTTATCGTTAGTGATAATTGATACTCCCTATATATAAATATAGATGATGAGCAAAAAATTCAATTATTTGTCTATAACACGATATATTAAATGTGTAATACTTAATAACTTTTATGTCTTATTTCTGGTAAACCTTATTATGGCCAGCTTTTCTAGAAATCATTAATTTGAGAAAAAATTGTGAGATCAAGTAGAACAGAATTGTTATTTATTAAATAATTTGTTTTGATATTTATTAGTCGTGTCTTGGGTTTTTATGAAATATCCATTATTCAAAAGGTCTTTGATTTTAGTATCATAATCTAATTTAGTTAAACCAGTTATCGTGCTTCCTTTATCAGCGTTACATAATACAACTGGAATGGAAAAAGGGGATGAGTTCATCATGGGGAAAAATAGTATTTAATTGTTGTTCAATTTCGGTTATGTCGGAAGGATCAATGAGTAAGAGGTTGGTTTCTTCGGTGATACTAAAATAAATAATATTAAAAAGTTTTTCTATGTAGTTTTCTAAGTTTTTATGTTAAAGATTTTCTTGTAAGTCTGCGTTCTTATTAAGTTTATTAAGATTCTGCCATATTTGTAAAAATTGGGAGTTTATAGTGTCAGTGGTATTTTTGGAATTTGTTTTGTAACGATATAAATAACGTTTGAGTGTTTTGATTTTTTAATGTGTCTTCATTGTTTCGAAGGATTTGCATATTCGACATAATTTCTTTAAGGTCATTTTGATCGAGATTTCCGGTGATATATCTTATTGCCGTGCCCAATCCATCAAATAGGCTACGTTTATTTCTGTGGACGCAAATTTTCATATGATGCTGTTCCAAACTTCGATACCATATAACACATAACCCACATAATTTGTATAATACCAGGATTATTAGCCTCATATCTTATCATAACTGCCTTGCTTATATTAAGTTTTGAAATGCTAAGTTCATCTGCTGCTTTTTTCATGTTATGAAACTTTTTGCGTCATATCCTGAATATGAAAAATCTTTTTTACCTTTAAATGAAGAGCAAATGCTAGGTACCTGTACGAAACATACTAAATGAAACACCTTTTTTATTCCATGCAAAACTTTTAATCCAAAAAGGACTTCCTATAGAAGCGTAACAGAGCGCATTTGGCCTAAGCCATCATCAGTGTTACTTGTCAGTGGAAGCGAAGAGCATATCTACGAAGAGAAACAAACAACACCAATCGACAATGGTCATATCAAAATTTCACAAGTTACAAGTTACATTTTTAAGAAAAGGATTCACATAATTTTATGTTAAAACGAAACACGGTTTTAGGTGAAACAACCAGACTCGGGGTCTTTCAGGCAAGAATGAAAAGAAATTAATGCTGTTTTAATTATCAACGCACATGAATGGAAGGCAATGCAAAATTATCCGGTTATTTTGAATACACGAGTGGTATTCTCTAAAACACTTTCTCTTCTTATAATCTGCACTAAAAATATCGTCAATATATTTTTCATTATCACGACTCATCAAAAATGCAATTGTTTGGAACGCAAAATATTTATTTGAGCTTTCTTCTCAAAAATATCTATTGACTTGTTTACAAGAAGCAAAACCCTTTAGAATGCCGTTTCTTAGAAACTCACAGAACAATAATTCTAAAAGGTAAAATACTCTTTCCTGGAATATATAACTAAGTTGTAAAGGTATGGAAGTCTTCGGTATTACCTACCTAATAGCAGATCCGGTGCAGCAAGAAATAACAGAATTCCACCGGTTTTCGAGGATAATAAGGTCAACATTTGTATTTGCGCCTCTATGTAGAACTCATTGGTCATTGTAAACTTTTACCCAATTGTTCGCACTTATCGGAACATACTTACATTTTATGTTATAAAAATAATGGTTTAAGAGTTAATATGGGTCAGGTGATTTTTTGCTGTAAAAGATGTTTTAATATTTTAACAAAACCAAAATTGCTATTTTTTGCCACAAAAAATTCAAAATGGAAGTTTGTGCGAATTTTTTAATTGTGTCATCTTACTAGCAATCCAAAATAATTAAACAAAACATGGTTTTTAAATCTTTAAAAACTATTTCACATAATTATGAAAATCAAAATTGTACAGGGTGGCTCGAATTCGTGTCTATGTATGGGGAACTCGAAAACCGTAAGAGATACAGTGTCGGTCAAATTAAGGCAAAATTGCGCATTTAAGTGCCTAACAATATGCCGTTTAGAAAGTTTTAAAATTCCGAGTATTTACGGAGATATCCGGAAAAAACCGAAATTTTGAAAAATCGTTTTATTTTTTTCCTGAGCTTATTTAAGAACGGATTGCAAATCTAATTGCACTTTTGCATTGCCACTTTTTCCGCTCTATCCAATGATGATATCTAGTTTGAATTCCGACATTTCGTCTTCAAGGGATCATCATCAACTTTCGTTTTTTAAATACGAACGTTAATTTTTTTTATCGTTTTTCAGATGGTATTGGCGTTATTAATATGAGTATGTGTTTTTATTTTTTTTTTTAATTTTTATTTTTTTTTTATTATTTTTATTTTATATCCATATTTTGCTTTGGCGTGATTTTTAAGTAATTTAAGGTAGGTACTTTTGAAATTTTCATATTCTATAAAAATATTTTATTTGTTTTTTGCATTAAGGGGAAAATTGGAGCCCGTATTAAAAATTAAAAATAGTAAAATTATTTTTTACGAGAATATGGCCATGAACTATTACTCAAACAAGTTGCTTAGTGCATTTTATTTCTAAGCAAAATTCCAATAGGTGTTTTTCCATCAAAGTTCCTATAGTATCACGTAGTATGGTTAAATTGTTGATGTTCTCTATTAAATAAATTTTTTAATTGGTTAAAAGTTGGGAATATTTTACCTCTGCAGTAAGCTACTTGTTTGAGTAATAGTTCATGGCCATATTCCCGTAAGAAATAAATTTACTATTTTTTATTTTTAATACGCTCCAATTTTCCACTTAATACAAAAAACAAAATAAAATATTTTTATAGAATATAAAAATTTCAAAAGTACTTACCTTATATTATTTAAAATTACGCCAAAGCAAAATATATAATTAAAAAAATAATATAAAGAATTAAAAAAAAAATAAAATTAAAAAAAAAACAAATAGTCATATTAATAACGCCAATACCCTCTGAAAAACGATAAAAAAAATTAAAGTTCGTATTTAAAAAAAGAAAGTTGATGATGATCCCTTGAAGACGAAATGTCGGATTTCAAAGTGGATACCATCATTAGATAGAGCGGAAAAAGTGGCAATGCAAAAGTGCAATTAATTTTGAAATCCATTTTTAAATAAGCCCAGGAAAAAAATAAAACAAATTTTCAAAATTTCGGTTTTTTCCGAATATCTCCGGAAATACTCGGATTTTTAAAACTTTCTAAACGGCATATTGCTAGGCACCTAAATGCGCAATTTTGCCTTAATTTGACCGACACTGTATCTCTTACGGTTTTCGAGTTCCCCATACATAGACACGAATTCGAGCCACCCTGTACAAGAAAATAGTAACATCAATCAAAAAAATCTACAGTGCGAACGTAAATAGTCCCCCCCCCCCATCTAAATTCGAAACGGTTTGGGATATCGATTTGAAATTTGGGGGGCTATAATAAGGCATAAAATACTACATTTTGACATAAAATTGATAGTTCTAAGATTCAAGATGGCGACTGGGCGCCTGGGTGCTTGTTACTTTTTTTTAACATCGGTTCAGCGGTTGCCTAAAATTGACAAATGAAAAAACAACTTTATTAATTAACGATTTTCAAAATGTAATAAAAGACCTAACTTGAAGCAATGGTTATCTTAAACACTTTAATAAATAATTCATTAACTAACCGAACAAAGAATCATTTTAGCAAGTTTTCAAATTGTTATCCCTCCACTTCCTGGCAATAAAACAGTCTGTTCTGAAACTCATTCCTTACGTTTTGGGATATCTCTGGTGCCAAGTTAGCACAGACCTGCATAATTATGTCTTTAAGGTCCTGAATTGTTTCGGGTTGTGTGATGTACACCTTCGACTTCAGATATCCCCATCCCCACAAGAAAAAATCGAGGGGACTCAAGTCTTGTGACCGAGCAGACAATTCCAATGGATCCCGTCGTCCAATCTACCGTCCTGGGTATGACTGGTCCAACCACTCTCTTACTGGCCTAAAGAAATGAGGAGACGCGTCATCCTGTTGAAAAATAACTGGATTTTGAAACTATTTCACGTATACGGGGACCGATAACATTTTGAAGCATAGCTAATTACAACACGCCAGTTAGATTTATTTCCCCAATATTCCTACCCGCACATTTATTTTTTGGGGATTTTGCGCATGACTCTCTCGAAAAATATGAGGGTTTGCATCCGCCCAATACCGCACATTTTGGAAGTTGACATTCCCATTTAAAAAAAAAGTGCATTCATCACTGAAACACATGCTTCTCGTGTATGCTGGATTTTGAATTATTCTCTCAGACATAATTTCGCAGAACTGCATCCTTCTGTCAGGATCATCTTCATGTAGTTCGTGTAGTATTATTAATTTGTAGAGGTGAAATTTGTGTTTTTTTAAGTATTTTTTTACCGTAGTTGCTGAAACATTACACTCTCTTGAAACTGTTGCCATAGGCTGCTGAGGATTATTGACTACAGTTGCAACAATGCCAATTTGTTTTTCTTCCGAGATTTTCTTCCAGCCCCCTTTTCTCTAAGTACACTTCCGGTTCTGTGAAACTTTTCAACTAGTTCCCTCAGGTATTTTCGGCAGATAGGATTATCCCGAAATCTGCCGTTGAAAATTCTTTCAGCCACATGTAAATTACGGCCAGCCTCGGCATAGATGAGGATTGCTTCCGTTTTTCCTCTAACGGCTTGACGCGCACCATTTTCGAAATGAAAAGAAAATAAAATGAAGAAACGACTTTAAAAAATTCAAATTCAACCACTGTTGTCAATGTAATGTTACTACAGTAACGACACATGAAATAAATTGTTGAACCTTTTAAACAAACAAAATTTAAAAGCAGAATAATTTGCAAATTACACACGTGAGTGTGCAAATTACCTGCTGCTCAGAGAGAGATTGGGTTCGGTTAACGGCGCCAGCAGCTCTTTACCAGTTGAACTGCTAACTGCCTTTGATGTCCTAGGTACCGCTACTCAATAACTGATTTAATTTAAAACAAATTCGTAAGTAGGCTATGAGGTATTAGGCAACAAAAAAAAACTAGAATTCAACAAAACAATGAACACGTTTATTAAGAGGTTGTCGTTTGACGTAGGCGTAACCTTGGGGCTCCGACTGTTTTCAATTAAGACATCGAAGTGAAAAGAACAAAGCACGACCCAATCTCTGTCTCTCATCTAGCCTTGGTCAATGTTATGTTAAAAAAAAAGCCTAAGGTTCCGTAAATGTATCGCCAATGGTACTAATCGAACACTATGCAACATAAAACTTCGCACACTTAAATATGTATTTCGAGACCAAATAGGAAAAAAAAACAAGAGATGATAGCAACGAACAATAATTCAATGACAATTAAATAAATTATTAAATTGTAACAATGATTCTAGTACAATTAGATCAGTGAAATAGTACCAACGTTATTTTTGTACAACCGCGGTACTCCATATTACGCGTGTCGCATGAATCACTGTTTCGTGTTGAAAACAGTAAAGCAGGTACCAGGCCAGAAATTTACTGCATTTAACGGTACAAGCGGTGATGTCGAATTCGATTAAATATTCGAAAATACATATCAAATGTGCGAAATATAAACCAAATTTTTGTTAATTCTAAATATACGAAATTTAAAAATTTACAGTGGTGTTACAAAAAGTGTGAAAAATAAAAAAAAAACATTTTTTTCAGGGCGAAAGATATTTGTTCTCTGATTACAAAAATAAAGAATATGTCTGCATTTGCTTAAGCCATTTTCAAACTATTTAACTTTAAAAGTAGATATAAATTAAATAGATCAATGTTTTAGTTAATAGATTTTTTTATTGCTGTTGAATATACCCACCGTTTCTACTTACTGTGCTGAAAGTGTGTTTTACTGTGCCGATGACATTTTGAACTGTGACGTTTCGATACCAAAGTTATAGGGAAAAAAGATGAGGGGGGGCTAACTTGACGCTCAGCCCCCCGAATATTTTGGAAATTAGATAATGCAAAAATGAACTGCGATTTAATCGGCAGTGTGCTTAACTGTGCGGGTGATATTTTAGGAGGCTATACAATGAAAATTGGTCATGATAAAAAAAGAACATTTTCACATTCCTATCTTAACTTTCAAAATGCTATCCAATGACTAATGATAGCTTACGTCAAAATCTGTCAAAAAAGTGACAGGTGACAGTATATGAAATATACATGAAAATATTCATTTAACCCGAGATTGCCAACCTTAACAAAATATACGTTAATGCCATCTATACGTAAATTTTACGCCTATTTGAAGAATACTCTTATTTTGTCTTTTTTAAGAAGTATCAGATACATTTTGTAGATAAACTTAATAAATTATATTTTTTAATAATGAAACATGTATTTTCAACTAAAAATAAACAACATTATTTCCTAATTTTATACCAAATTACTAAACAGAAAAAAAATACATTAAGTTAGTTACAGTTAGATTTAGCGCATTCATAACATATTTTTAACTGGTGTTCTCCACAAAGGGGTCGTGGACAATTATGACAATATGTAGTTGTCATTCTTCTCTTAACGTAGGGGCATAAGCTACAATAAGTTCGTTTTCCCTTTTTCTCTAACCTCGTATTTTCTACTTGCGAATTTTCACCCAGCGTACTTGAAATGGCTGTTTTTAGTTTTTTAGGCAATGTAGGCATCCGCAATCTTGTTTCCTGCCAGGATTTAGTTAGCTGCTCATGAAGTTTTATCATATAGTTCAACCTGGATTCCGATTTTTATCCCAGCCGATGCCATATTATGGTTATATATAAGGTATGAGTTTATAGCGGCTATATTCAACATATTATAAAGAATAGAAAGGGGCCAGATTCTTGTTTTTCTTTTGCAGCACATATTGGAAGACATTTGGTAAAATGCATCCACTGCCCCTTTAGTAGCATTGTATACATGAATTATTTCGGATTTTGATTTGTCAGCGTTTATCACATTTGTAGTATGCATAGATGACAATAGCAGGACGTTTTTGTTGGGCTTTGGTTTATAGGAAAGCAAAGTAGTGGTTTCAGTAAAAACAGCCACTGATATTCCACTTGGTCTCGACTTTATATTTAGCAGTTCTAGGGGTATCTGTGCTTTATTTTTTATAATTGTACCGGTGACTGTCAGCTTATAGGGAGATTCAAGAAGACTGTTGGCTAATGGAACATTGGTAAACCAGTTGTCCATTGTTATATTTCTGTTACTTCCCCAAATTGGTTGGGTAAGTAATTTTACAAAATAATCTGCCAGGAGTTCCCCATTCGTATTGGTGGATTTTCCTAGATAAGGACTTGCGTTTAGGACATTTATGTAGTTTGTTTGGCATATACATCCTGAACGGGCATCTACCTCGGAAAGTAACTAATTGTTCATCAATGCAGAGATATGCACTAGGTTTGTAATATCTGGTTCAGTTATTTATAAGTTTATTCCAAATATCGGATATCGGAGCAAAGGTAGACATGCTTTTTCGTTCTACCCATGTAGATACATCATCAAATCTAAGCACGGTTAAAAAGTTGAATCTTCTACTCATGGTGGCACGGTACATGGACCCCGACAATGAATCATCGACATTATTTCAGCCGTAAGGTGATTGTCTTTTAGAGCCAAAGATAGAATTAAAAGGCCTAGCAAAGCTTTTAATTCGTACATAGTTGTTGGTGAAGTGGTTGCATTTTGTCCTCCTTTATATTTTTCTTGCAGTTCAAATGTTTTTTGATTGGTGTGTATCAGGACTTCGAAGAGAATGTCGTCATTTAGGAATAAACTGAACACACTAACAGGATCTGTGACATGTTTTGCTTCTTAAGTTGGACCAGGGATGATATAAACAATATTTCTCTTTGGGGCATTTTGTTTATCGTCATTTTTTGGAACAAAACAGTACCACTTGTAACCATGTTTTCCTATCAAAATATTGGGCATCAAAATGTTTTCTGAATCTGCGACATCTTGAGCAGCAACTAGTAAAGCTTGTTGTGAAGTAGAAGCTTCCACATGGGTTTTGGATCTTGTTGATTGTGAAGATTTAGAAGTGTTTCGCTTTCTCTTGTTATAATCGTCAATTTAAGTTACATTGCATTAATTTTACTCGGAACCATAGAAGCGATCGATTTTACAGCCCATCGTAGAGTTTTGGTGCAATAATTTAATTTATTTATGAACTATAAGTATGGAATACTGTTTCTCTCGGAGGGTAAATATCAAAGTACTATCAGGGTTGTATGTTTGAGGTTGGCGTCAAATTTTAAAACGGGCATTTTCGAAGGTCAGTGTCTCTAGTATCTTGGATGTACGTGCTTCACGGGAATTGAAAACATATGATCTGTCAAATTAAATTCTCATTGAGATTGTGTCAACAAAAAAATTAAAATTATTTTCCACCTATTTCTTATGGCCATTTTTGTTATTAAGTTTTTTTTTGAAGTTGTGCGACTAAAGGTTTTCAATATACAGTCTATCGTAACTTCAATAAAAACTAGAATATTAATAAACTAAAATACTAGAAGGAGAAAGTTTAAAACTAAAAAAATTATTACTAGCATCCACAAAAAATAATAAGTCTTGAATTTACTTACCGGTTACGTTTATGCATTAAATTTCCTTTAGGTATATCATATTTATGATTTTTTGTGTATGTTAGTTATAAATTTTTTAAATCTAAATTTTTTTTCTGCTAGTATTTTGGTTTGTTAATATTTTAGTTTTGATAATTACGGTTAACAAGAAATTAATTGATGTGTTTCCATTTTGCTGTAAATTAGACAGGAATATTAGTTAAAGTTAAATAAATACAATAAATTAGTTATTAAATGCAATGTTTACAATAACTAAATTCGTTGAAGGTGACTCAGGTGGCAAAATATTGATATACACTGTGGGCCAAATGAAAGTAGCCCCTTTTCCAATGTTAAATAACTTTTTATTTATTGACCGATTTTACTGATTTTTGGACAGGATATGCAAATAACATTTCTTAAGATACGCCTGATTTGAATATTGAAATGGTACTAAGTGGACCAAACATATTTAGGATTAGATGAAATGACGTCTTTCGGCTCGTTGCGACAGTAAAACCTACAGCTTAAAAATCTGCAAAGTTGATTAAAACTGTAACAAAACTTTCGGGAAAGTGATATTTCATCCAATATTATTACCAGAAATAGAGGGTATGACTCCCAAATTATACCTTTCAGCAGGATGGCGCACCTGCGCATACTTTAAAAAGCACGATAACTGATAACTTATCTTCGAGAAAATTGTGCAGTCTTCCGGAAAACTGGCCACCAAACAGTCCCGATCTAAACCCGGTTGATTATATGGGGTATATTAGAAAATATGGTATATTTAAATGCCAATTTTAATACCATTGAAGAACTGAAAAATCGTATCATTGAATGTTCGCAAGTATTACCTCAAGCAACAATAGACGCCTCCATAAAGCAGTGGCGTAGAAGACTGCAAGAAGTTGTTGGTAATGAGAGTGGACATATTCATGCAGGGTTTTTAAAAATATTTAAATTCTAATGATTAATTTACCGTTTGTTGCTGTTGTCCGTATTAAGTTCCTTTGTATTTATTTTTTCATGTCAAATAAAGATTCTAACAAGTTAAATTAAATTAATTAATTAAAGTTAAGTTTTCATTAAGAAAGGGGCTCCTTTAATTTGGCCCACAGAAAAAGCACATGAAAGGCAATAGAAAAATATTTTTAATTTAATAAAGAAAGAAACCTGGTAATAGTATTGGATGAAATATCACTTTTCCGAAAGTTTTGCTACAGTTTAATCCACTTTGCAGATTTTTAAGCTGTCGGTTTTACTCTCGCAACGAGCCGAAAGACGTCATTTCATCTAATCCTAAATATGTTTGGTCCACTTAGTACCATTTCAATATTCAAACCAGCAGTTTCTTAAGAAATGTTATTTGCATATCCTGTCCAAAAATCAGTAAAATCGGTTAATAAATAAGAAAGTTATTTAACATTAAAAAAAGGGGCTACTTTAATTTGGCCCACAGTGTATAATTTTAACAGAATGTCTTAGGATTAGAGATGCCTTAAAATGACATAAAAAACAGACCATAAAACAAACGTATAGACCATAAAATAGACATATTTAAACAAATCAAAATGTCATCAGTACAGAAAATACAAAACGTCGGATTTTAAAACAAATTACTTTATCCTAAAACGTACCTTAAGAAAGTGCCATTTGTTTTTCAAAAACTTAAAAATTCGTTTTCTAAGGTATTCGGAATATTTTAATTTTGAAACTGGCGCGGGCGTTCTGCTAGCACTAGATTGCCCAAATTTTCCATTATTTAAACGTCTTCGTATCTCGGACTGTTTTCGAGATCTCCAAAGAGAAACTCGAATTTGTAGCACTCTGTATAATTATATTAATATAGTGGCTACTAAACATCATTTTGGATTATTCAATATAAGTTATAACACTAATCAAGAAAATATGTTAGCTATAGCAACTTGCCTCAGAAAATTCAATTTGGTTATGACAACAACTCTACCTTGTATATTATATTGTTTGCAGTGGTAACTAAATTTTTATTAGCTGGTAAAAATTATTTTTCCCAGTGTAATTGCGTACCTCCTTAGATAGATTTCAAATGTAAGCAACGGTGAAGAATATGCTTTTTTCTGAGGCAGTTTGAGCTAATTAATTAGATTAAAATCCGATAAACTAGAGAGC
>MU183141.1:97010-144921 GCA_016904865.1 Pissodes strobi
AGAAAGATGTAACCTCAGGGGAAGTTTCCTGTTTTAAAGTAGTTAAAGACTAAAACGTGAATATGAATAATGTCGATAAATCAGATATGCACATTGCTACGTATAGAATTGACCGTAAGTCTAGAGAGTGGTGGCATCGTCTCTTTTGGCACTTTCTAGATCTTACCATTGTCAACGCATACATTATTTTTAAAAATCGTACACCGGATTGCAAATCTACTAGTTTAAAAGAATTTCGCTTAGCTGTGGCTGGTGGCCTGATAGGAGCAGATCCAGAAACTTCATAAAGAGGTCGAAAAAGTTCAGACTCACCCGTAAACAAATTTAAAGTAACAGTCCCGCAGAAGTAAGATACGATAAAGTTGCACATTTACCCGTTCATAGACAGAAGGTTCGCTGTGCACGATGCAGTACCAGATCAAAACCACATCGTATTAGATGGATTTGTAGTACTTTTCAAGTTGGACTTCGTTTAACTGATAAATCCAATTGTTTTTACGCATTCCATAAAAAATTATTCATTCACTTAAGTTCCTAGTGGTTCCATATTGGAACCGCATCTTTGTCTTTTTTCTATATAATAAAACCTTTTTTTTTTAGTTATATATAAGTTTTATTTTTTAAAATCTTCAAAAATAATACTTTTAAAAAACTTAAAAAAATTCAGGCCACAAAGGGTTAAGGCTTTATCTGAGCTATCGATCTCAATTATATTCAAAATTGTATTACCGACAGCTTTAAGTGGTGTACGAGTTTTATAAACCAATTCATCTGTGACCAATTTGTTTGTCAATATTTTATCATTATCGCAAGGTTCCAAGCATAGAGATGACACGACTTGTTTGGAATCTCCTTCACATTAGTATGACCTTCTATGGACACAGCCTTGATTGTGTCCAGTATCTCAGTTTCAAGTGATGTGACAGTATCTTCATCATGAGAAAGAATATTTGCTGTGTTTAATTTTGTTCTCGAACGAACATCTTGCCAAGCGATAATTAAAAATGTTAGTATTAGCCAGATATAAATAAATTTTATTTTATCTCTGGTATTAGCCATAATATTTGTATTACCTTTCTCTATGATGACTATTTGTTTGAGTAAAGTCATTCGAAAATTTTTTTCCCGATGCTAACTTTGGATTTTTTTTCACAAACTCTATCATCAGCCTTTTTTGGCCATTGGTTACACAGGTATTTTGACGAGGCGTTTCCATATTTTTCAAACTGTATTAATTCTGATAACGTGATTAAGAAGAAAAAAACATAACATATGCGAGGCAACACAATAAACCTAACCCAAAAATTGTAATGTTTGAAGCTAGATGCATTCGTACTTACAATGTTGCCAAGCCGATTATACAATGCGCGTGCTTTTTATTACGAAGCCTGGTCAAGAATACTATTTGTAGAAATTGTTCGTTCGGAAGCCCTTCGCAGAAACTTGCATACGTGGAGTTGCTAACGATACCAAGATAGGACGCCAGTGTCTAGTATTATTTCTGTTAAAAATGCCAGCACTTCACAAATACGCCTCATCAGGCCATATTACTGAACGAGCAAAATGTCTGTTTACTTGAATTTGTTCTAGATACCAATTGCCAAAAATTAGCCGACGTTCAGCATCCCCAGGGTGTAAGTTCTGAACAATATGTGTTTGTAGGGTCTAAACTTATATTTTTTTAACATTTGCTGGGTTCTGCTTTTAATGACCCCAATTTCTGCTTCAATGTCCCTACATGATGCTTATGGATTTGCTTCTACTACGGCTAAAACATTGGTCTCATCTTTTTCATGATTTTCTTTTGGTCTTGGTCGTGTAAATGGTCCATGATTAATTAAATTATTTTTAAGTATAGAAAACCGATCAGAAAAAGGTTGTCTTCTTTCCCGATATCTATAATAAGTATAACGACTCATAATAATAAAAAATAATTAGGCTGAAATAAGAAAATGTGTACCTGTTAAGATATAGTTCTGAGGCGTTATGCGAATTTTCATATACATAAAACAGGGTTCCATTAAAAAAATATATGCTTGCTTTATAACTTTAAAACGGATGGCGCAAGAAAAAAACAAATTACGCCATTGGATTCTATGGAAAAAAGTTGAATAAGAATAGATTTTCAGCTATTTAATAAGTTAAAAGATAACTGAGATACGGGGGTGTGTCAAAAGTCATAATTTTAAAATTCACCCGGTATCTCAAAAACCAAGAAGGCCACGAAATTTTTGTTGACGGCATATTTAGTTTCACAAAAAAAGAGGGTACAGTGTCGCGAAAACCGCAACCGTCTATTAAAGATAGCGGGTTGTGGTTTTCGCGACACTGTACTACTTTTTTTGTAAGTTAAGCGAGATACCCAGTAAAACGGTCGAAAGATCTTGTTTTACAGTACCAATTTACACACATCCACAAAGCAAAAGCAACCAAATGCATTTGTTTAACTTGTTCAATAAGTACTAAAATAACATAAGAGTACAGATAAAAGCATATTACGTGCAACATACTAATACTAATACAAACCAGTACATCAATTGTCTAAAACTTGCATTTTAAAAATACAGCTGAATAAAAAGAACAACTGCAGTAATTAAGATCAGTTCTTCAAAGTGAGATTTTTACGACCTAATTTGAGTGTCTAGTAATATACTAATAAAATTATTACTATTTTTTGACGTATAAATTGCAGCTCTAACATCATAAGGAATAGTGTCGAATGGACGAAAAAAAAAAAAAGATGAAAACTGAAAATTATGTACAAAAAGCCATTCGAGAGTGACTTCGGCACGCCAAAGATAGAAAGCAGAGGAGGTAAAATAAAAAAGAAAGAACTGATTTAAAGTTTTCTATAATGGTTCAGCACAGGCATGAGAATGTCAAATTGTTGCCAAACAAAAAAACTGTCATGGTATATTTATTAGCTGCAATATCTTTTAGTTATAAAGCATATATTTTTTTTGTACAAATAGCTCATACAGTAACTCCACTAATAATTGTTGTAATACATTCAACCTTTGATGTAAACAATTCCTTATTTTACAAATTAAAGAATCAATTCAAATCTGTATAATAATATGAGTTTTTTGGTGCATATTTAAAGTTAAAATGATGTTGCTTAAAAAGATTTAGTTTTTAGTAACCAAAAAATCAAATCCTGTTTATTGTATCCTGTGTACACCTTTTATTTGTCCCTATAAAAACCTATATAAGTCCAACAAGACTTTTGGGTTAGTTTGTGTTAGACTTTTCTCAGGAACTACGAAAACTGTCCACACGGGACATCCAAAGGACGTCCCACGGATGCCTTATGTTCCAACCCAGACGTCCTAGGGATCATCTCCACACATTTGTCTCAGCGACGTCCTGGGGATACACTTGAGTTAGCTGGGATCCACGAAGTTCATTCAAGACACAAATGGCGTAACACCCAAAGCAAACATCACATCATATATCCACCAGAACCATTTTGGTCATATTTTACCTTAAAATTCTTTGGGGTTTCTCTCCAATTAGAGCCGCTTGCTCTGGCTCCAGGGTGTAAACAGCACAAGTGCTAGTTAAGTTAGGGTCACTTAACTAGCACTTGTGCTGTTTACACCCTGGAGCCAGAGCAGGCGGCTCTAATTGGAGAGAAAACCCAAAAAAATTTAAGGTAAAACATGAATCCTCCACAACAATATAGAACATATCTACATTTTGGTCATAGTTTCCGATGTAATATTCTGTTATAATTACTATCATAATGATTAATAATATTAATTATTATTACTATAGTACAATTTTTGTAATTTTCGATTTTTTTTTCTCTGAGACCATATTTTGGAAATTCAAGAAAAATCCTATACTTTTTGCAATCAAAAATTTTTGATATCTCTTTAAATACAAGAGATAGATGGTGGAGTTACCTCGCCTGTCCAATCACAACTTTTAATCAAATTCATTCGTCCACTTCAGAAACTTCACAACCAACAAAAGTAAATAGGAAACACACAGTCACAGTCGGACTTAAGTCACGAAAAGGGGGAATTGATTGAATTTCTTAATTATTATGTCACAATATTGATACAGCAATATAAAGTGAAAATTCATGGGTTTGCTTTACGTTTAAAATTGGAAAATTCGTTTATTTAGTTGTATGGTGGTTTTCTATGTATTGTTTATATGTTCGGTAAAGTTAAACTAAATCGTGTTCTTCATATATGTTTGTGTGTTTTTACATTACTACAAGAAAGCGATAAAAACACTTGAAAAGAGTATTAGGTAATAACAATAACATTATTTACCTGTATATAGTTTTTAAGAACTCTATAGATCGCCTCACAAGTCTCTGGAATTATTCTGGACAGTATCTGAGGGGAAATAGCTGTACTGAGTTTCAAACTGCGTAATCTCTTTCTGTTGCGAGGTACCTTGTAAAATGCCAGCTTTTCTTTTGCACCTTGAATATTTTGATGTTCTAAATGGTTCGACCGTAGGGGTACTTCGACCGTAGGGGTACTTCGACCGTAGGGGTACTTCTACAGTAGGTTGGGGTACTTCGACCGTAAGGGTACTTCATTTACTAGCGCTTAAAGCTCAGTCATTAGGCCACGCCAATCTGGTCTTTGGATTGTGACTGGTTCAGGACACCGGTAGAGTCCTTCTTCGTCGGAGGAAGTATATGATTTTTTCTTTCCACCTGGAAAACCGCCGAGAAGCCACCAACTGAATGTAAGGTAGCTTACATCTTTGTTATTAGTATTTGTTTCTACCCTTTTCTCTCCTTTCTATATTTAAATATTAACGCCGAACCGTATTATTCATTACTCTGGTTAATAAACCCGAGATTTAACTTAAATTTATCTCTTGACGAAGATACGCCAAACCGTAATTTTCTTTGCTCAAGAATTAAGCTTTAATTAAAATATTTTTTTTGCTAATTAAGAGAATTTTCCTTGCTCTCATTAATAAGTCGAAACTTAAAATTTAACTTATTTTCCTCTTGTAAATCAATATCTAAGATTCAGCTTGCTTTATTCTTGTCAGTCGATACTTTTAACATTTTTAACTGGCCGAAACAAGCTCGTAGATTATTAAAATAATAGGTTAGTTTCACGAAATTTGCGACGAGTAACGCGAAACATTTTTCCGAATATCGATTTGTTTAGGTACCTTTATTAGGGTAGGAACTCTCGCTTTCTTTTGGCAGATTTGGCGTTGTGTTGCCTCGTCCCTGATCTAGTTTTCTTGCCTCTAATGCCCGGTTTCTGAAGTACCAGATTTTATTGTATAAAGTTATGAAGCCTATAATTGCTATGGTTACAATTGTATTAACAATCGTTGCCATAGGATATATTTGAAGAATAGAGTTATCCATACTTTCAGAAACTGGGCAAAGAAGAGTGCCTTTATGGTCAGATAGAGTCTGGTTAATAATTGATTAATGAAAACAGAGCCCAATCTACTGATTTAATGTTAATCGACTGCCCAAGGTATCATTTACTATTGGCGTACCTAGTTTTAATTATAAACATAATTAGTTTTTAGAGCGGCACTGTGACATCAGACCATGGTTGGTGCGCCTAAATAAATAATCGAATGAGGGTCTCTTATTTATGTTACTTGAACTGAGATTTTCAAAAGTAAGAACGTAAATTTATATTTTTGATTAGTTCAGTTTGTTTCTAACACCGGTTATATCGTGTTATATTTCTCTTTGAAACTCGTTAGCCACCACAAGGTGATCACGTTCGAGTGAGCAAAGGAACCTAATTATTATTGGAAGTTTTTGTTCTATTTGTAATACATAGTGATATCGGCTTTTTATTGAGCGAAATAATTGAATTAATAATTGTTGTTTTCATTTATTTTACACTTATGCCTCAAGTAACTGAGTAAAATCTCTGACTTTTAGAACAGTAGTCAGTTCTAGTTGTAATATTTAGTGTAGGCAGTATAGAGTATCGGAAAAATCGTCACCTTATTATTTCTGTTTTCCATATTGAGTAATAAACCAACTTTCTATTTACTGAATTTACCTGTGTTATTTAATTATTCCTGGATTACCTGGACAGCGAAGAAATCAAGAAGATTAAAGAAAGTAAGTACTTTGGCTTGTCGAAGCGGTGCGTATGGGGTTAGTTGATTTGCGTGTGTTCTAAATGGCATCAACCAGTAAAGTAAAAAAACACCTGTTGACAGATGAATTACAACAAGTGGCTGATGATATTATGAAAAAGGGATTTGAGACAGATAGTGACTTTTCTGATGCTGAGAGCGAGCACAGTGATCACGAAAGTGTGTCGGAACAAGAAGGCAGCGATATAGAACTAGAAAATTGGGCGATGCCAACTAATGTGAGTGAGCAGAGTGAAGAAACGGTTGTCGAAAGGGAATCAAACTATTTTTATGGAAAAACAGACCGAAATGGTCTAAAAACCCTCCTGCACCCGGTCGCACACGTGCGACAAATTTAATTTTCCATTTACCTGGTTTGAGAGGGGAATCTTTTGAGAAGCAACCTGCTGAACCAATAGTAGCTTGGAAATGTTTTATTGATGACCAGATATTGGAGAAGCTAGTTATTGAAACAAATACAGGTATTACAGATATGGTCGCCAATTATAGTTTTTCAAGTCTTTGTTGCCAGTTTACCAATCATGTTGATAAAGTGGAGCTAAGTGCATTTTTTCGACTTTTGTATTTAGCTGGAGTCTTCAAATCCAACAACGAAGACCTTCAATCGCTGTTCGCAACAGACGGAACGGGTCGCGATATTTTTAGAGCGACAATGTCTATGAAGCGCTTTTATTTTCTTCTCACGGCCTTGCGCTTCGATGATAGATTTACTAGAGAAGAGAAAATCAATAATGGAGACCCTTTGGCACGGATTTCTGAAGTTTATTAAATATTTATTGATAATTGTAAATCAAACTACAGTTGTGGGGAATACATGACGGTTCATGGAATGCTCATTGCATTTCGCGGACGGTGCAAGTTTCGTATGTACCTTAAAAATAAACCAGATAAGTATGGATTGAAAATGCAGTGCCTATGTGATACAAAAACGCATTATTTATTGAACGTATTTATTTATACAGGGAAAAACCATACCTACGACCGTACCAGAAAACTAAGTTACCCACTTTGGACGTAATGAGAGTAATTCAGCCAGTTGTAAATACCAACAGAAATGTTACAGGAGATAATTGGTTCACCTCTTATGAACTAATAACTGAACTTACTAGACAAGGATTAATTTACATTGGTACCGTAAAATAAGAGGGAATTGCCTCCTGCGTTTCTTCCTCACAAAAACAGATCTGTTAATTCATCTTTCTTTGGATTCACCAGTAATGAAACACTTGTTTCGTATGTGTCTCATAAAAATAGGGCCGCTTTATTGATGTCCTCAATGCATCATACCAACCCTATAATAGAAAATAAGCCAGAGATCATACACTTCTATAATGATACCAAGGGTGGTGTTGATGCTCTGGATAAAAAATGTGCATGTTATAAAGTAGGGAGAAGATTGGCCACAAGCAATATGGTTCAGAATAATGGATATAGCTGGTGTAAATGCCAATGTTATTTTTAACTGTGTGGCAGGAAACCAAACAATGGACAGAAGAAACTTTTTAACAATGTTGGGGAGGCAACTAATTCAAGAACACTTGAAATGCCGTGTCCAAGAGAAAAGATTACCAAGGAAGCTGCGCTCTCTCATAAACAAAATAGGCAATATTGACGAAACAGAACCTATGGTAGCTCAACAACCACCAGTTCAAGGACGAAAAAGGGGAAGATGTCACTTATGCCCTTATTCACAGAAGAATCAGTTATGTGCAATTTGTGTCATCACTATATTTGATAAAAATCACAAGCATACAAAAGTTTTGTGCGACAACTGCTTAGAGAAGTAAATATTTTTTATATTTTTTGGCTGAACGTTATAGCTGTTTTTTGTGCTGCATTATTTTATTTTACCCCTTATATTACGTTTTTAATACCAAAAAGGTTTTGAGATGAGTATATTTTTTTTAATATATATTTTTGTCATGATGTTTTTGTTGTATAATAATAGTTGTTCATTTTTTCTTAATAAAAGTTACAAAGTCCACTATATTTTGTGTTTTTTTAATTTAGAATATCAAAATTATAATACTCTAACACATTTTATCAACTTCACAGCGATTCCTTCTTTTTTGGCGCCAAAAAAACACAGGTTTCAAAATGACCCTACCATACCATGAATGTTACAATTTATTACCATACCAGTTATAGGTTAAGCAATAGATGCCGCAAGCGTCGAATTTTATGTATAATGATTGGATCATTAGGGCAAAGGTTTTAAAAAATTTTTATTGAATGAGAAAATCCCCGACAGCGCGACGTGATATTTAGTTTATTACTTTTCTTATAATTTACTATGTGTTATCTGAAACAGTTTTAGGCAGTGTTTTTGTTTCGGCATTTCGACATAGGACTTTAAAAATTTTCCTCAAGATACTTTAATGTATAGGTATTAATGTTGCTATATGAGCATGGATAGGTAAGTTTTGGCCCTATTATTGTTATATTAAAAAAATTATTCTACATGAACTTATTCCATTGAACCATTATATGCAACAATCCCTGGAAGCAAGCTGTCACTCCGTCAAGGAAATCGTTATTAATCGTTCTCAATTTAATATATCTTTGTCTCCGTCAATGTTGTGTAAACAACAATATGTCAAATAAAGAAAGAACATGCTTCAACCTTCTCAAATGATGAGTGTCTCGCGAGAGCTATACTTTGGCTGCCGTCAAGGTAAAAGCGTCTCCCACGCCATCTAGTGTAGGTGGCGTTGACTCGAGCGATTTCATTCGATGTCTTCACGATGCAATCAATTTGCAGCCGTCGTGCTCTTGAGGTTTAGATTGTTAGGTCTCAATTCTGTGGCTATCGGCGGCGGCTCGGGTTCAAACCCCGTTGCTTTTTTTTAAGGTTGTTTTTAAACAGTTTTTTTCTTGATTTTGGATTACGTTTGGGTTAGCACCTGGTTAGTTTACTTTTCTTGAGTCTCCGTAGCGAGCACCAGCCAGCGGAGGGCCATGCGAAAAGTGAAATATTACTTATTGTAATATATATACAGCAGCTTGCATGTGTTTCCGCGAATACATTCACAAAGAATCCCCCGCCTTTGAATGAATTTGATGTCTGTATCCGCATTTGTAACATTCGACCTTGACGGCAGCCAACGTAAAGCTCTCGCGAGATTATTCCCGCTTTATATCTCCCTGCGAATGCCGCGCCGGTATGAAAAATTAACGAACACTCATCTGTGATGCAACAGTACAGTCACCGCTCTGCATAATATTGGCGCCAAAAGCAACAGCCCCTGTCGCTGCCCTGTTTGACGCCAAGCACTGACAAACTGTATTTCAGTCATATATTTAATACTACTATATCGTGAGTCGAGCCAAAATTTGTCCGAAATCAAAACGAGATAGAATGATCGATGTGTACTTTCAGCGTTGAGCGCAAGTCAATTATTTCAACCAATAAGCGTTGCCCCTTCGATTATCGATCGCCTCCACGTGTGCGAGGTCGTATAGAGCGCCGAATGGTCAGCTCGTTTGCCGTTTTGTTGTTTATTGCCGTTTACCATATATTTAATAAATATATGCCGTTTACAGTATTAAAGTCATTGTGAGTCGTCCATTTTGGTGTTTACTGTTTGCTTTTTAGTTTACCCAAATGCCTATGCTTACTTTGTTTATGTTTATTGTTTTTCCAAATTTGGACAATTTGTTGGTGTGAACTTGTAGTGAAGATGCCAATCATAGAATACAATTATCTATATTAATTATGGATTTGTACATAAATGTGAGATTTTTCCCTGAAGCCAAACAAATGTCGTCTAAAGAAGAATACCTATATAAGACAAAAATACACTATTTTATTGAAGGGGCAATAAAATTAGAAGTGTCATAATATCATGTTTTATTTACCTCTTAACCCAAAAATATATAAATGAATATCTGCAGTTATATCCTGTTTGAAAATTAAGGTTCATATTGTTTTGTAATCATGTGTTTTTTTTCAATTATTTCTTTCCACCACAAACATCTATTAATTTTTGGAATATCATTAAAGTTATTCGACAAATAATATAAAATAGTGGCGCAAAGTTTGCTATTCATTACTTTTATTTCAGAAATGCCTAGAAAACACATAAGAAAGCCTGGAGCAAGAAGATACAGCGATTATAGTCACGAATCACTTGAAGCATGTTTGGCTGAAATCAGAGCTGGAAACCTTTCACATAGAAAAGCAGGAAATATCAAATTCCGAGAAGAACAATTTTCAATAAATTAAAAGGAAACGTCCGAAAAAGATTGGTAAACAACCAATTTTTAGTATCGATGAAGAAGACCAATTTGAGAAGTGCATAATCTCGATGGGAGAATTTGGTCTTCCCGTAAATGTCAGAGAACTTCGACACATAATGAAAAATTATTTGGAACAAGGTGGAAGACAAGTTAAAGTGTTCAAAAATAATTTACCTGGGCGAGAATGGATTAGATCATTTTTAAAGCGCCATACAAGGCTGTCTGAGAGATTTGCAGAAAACGTAAAAAGAACAAGGGCTGCAGTAGACGAAACTGCTCTAAGGGCTTTTATTGAAAATTTACGTGAAGAAATAAGAGACGCTCCGCATTCCTAGAAATACTTGCGATCCAAATGAAGTTCACTCTGTCTTTTTACAAAATCTGGAAGCTAGAAGAACTGATTCAACTAAAGTTGTTCAGGCACGCAGAAAGAAATTGAACATTCCAGCAGGAAAAAGTATCTGCATTGAAGCGGAAACAGTAGTGACGAAAATATACCCCTGTGGAGCAAAATAACTCCACTTTACGGTAGTTTTCTCATTTGTTTGCACAGATATTTAGAAAATATTTGCTGGAACTATGTTCTCTTTGTCCAAGCTTGGACAAAGAACTCTTTTGGGCGTTTAACGCATTCTCTTGAGACAATACAGCTCGTATAGTTTCTGCTGTTGAAGATGGGAGAAGGTAAAATGGCGGATGAAAATTTGTAGCATCAAACATCAAATGTTCAAAGCCTTATGTCCCTAGTGGAGTAAAGTTGAGAAAATCGAAGAAGAAGGAAAGTACGAGGTATTTTGTGTGAACGGAAAGGCAGTCCGTTGAATTTTTGAATTAAAAGAAAGCAGTTAATTTCAGTAAAGAAAAGAGTTATCTAGTTCATTTTAAATTTGAGTAATCAAGAAGTTTTGTTAGATATTTAACATAACGTACAGCACCTATTTAGTTTTATGTGTGAAAGAATGAATGCTTGAAAGTAGTTAGAAATTGTATATATTTATCATATTTAATGCAAATTAATTATTGCATTGTTAAAGAACGTAATACCTAAAATACATATTTCAATTCACCCCTATGTATAAAATCCCCCACCACCCTATTTTAATACAGTCCCCTAATTAAAGTGGTTAGTTGTAAAGGTAATTACCACCCCCACCTTTATGGTGATAAATGATTAAGAAATAATTGTGTATCCGGACCAATTTGTTTTAGGTTCGTGGTAAGACTAAAATCAAAATGCAAAATGAAATGGACATGGGGACTTCCACCTCATCTGGGATTCAGGCAACGTTTCGGGCAACGTCATCTACCACAGATAAACAAGTGTGCAGTGCCTTGTTAAAGAACGTAATACCTAAAATACATATTTCAATTCACCCCTATGTATAAAACCCCCACCACCCTATTTTAATACAGTCCACTAATTAAAGTGATTAATTGTAAAATTAATTACCACCACCTTTATGATGATAAATGATTAAGAAATAATTGCGTATTCGGACCAATTTGTTTTAGGTTCGTGGTAAGACTAAAATCAAAATCATTGCAGAATCAAATGGACATGGGGACTTCCACCTCATCTTGGATATAGACAACCTTTCGGGCAACGTCATCTACCACAGATAAACAAATGTGCAGTGTCTGAACATATTTTGGCGAGTGATACACCGGGAGTCGATTTACAATCTGAACCTTCATGTTCTTCCTCATTAATTAGTCCTGCAGAAATAAGTGATGAAGAAAATAGAGCTAGCACTACTGAAGAAGGGATCGAAGAGGTCACTCAAAAACAAAAGAAAAGTTAATACCATACTATCTCGGTACAAAAAATATCTGAACAATTTAAATGGATCGATGTTACAATAGATTTTTAATTTTGTAAAATATGCAACATACGGTTAACTAGATCGGGATTTCACCTTAAAAGGCACGAAAATAAGTTAAATCATAAAAAGGGATCTATGGCATTAGAAAAGTTTCAAAATATTAGTTCATTTTTATGTGATAACAAAAAAAACGTCTTAGTCAGCAGATCAGAACCGCAGAAATTAAATTATGCTGTTTTCTTTGTGAAGAAAATTTGTCCTTATTACTTATGGATAAATTTGCCAGAATTTAATAAGAAATCTACCCCGATTCGGAAATTGCACAATGTGTGTCAATGAAGAGAGTTAAAGCGACACAAATAATTGCGGCAATTTTAGGACCAACCTTTAGGAAAGAACTTATTGATGAACTAAAGATAAGTAACGAAACTACCGACATTAGTACTAAGAAATATTTGGTTGTAGTAGCAAGATATTGGAGTGAGGCACATCAAAGGGTAGTAGATAGATTTATTGATTTAGTAGAGGTAGAGACTTGCACGTCTGACGCGTTATTTTCCGTCTTGAAGATTTTTTTGGATGAAAACAGTATATCATATATAAACATTGTCGGATTTGCCAGCGATAACGCCAGTTTTATGATGGGGACCACAAAAGGTGTACAAGGTAGATTAAAAGAAATAGCACCCCATATTTATGTTCAAGGATGCTCATGTCACTCACTTCATATCTGTTCATCAGCAGCAGTAGTTCCAGATGGTGTGTGAATGTTATTTGAGCAATCATTGATGTCTGGTTTTAAAAAATGTTAATTTTACCTTGTTATTTATGCACGTCAGAATGACTAAAATATACTGATGTTTTTAAAGTCGGTTTTTGTCTAAATTTGCGTTTCTTTTTCTTTCAGCGGCAATAATATAGCGACCTATTCGAAAAGTACAACGTTTCAAAATAGGAAATCCGCCGATACTACTTGGGGATCTCCATCCACCTCTAAGATTCCTTGTACTCTAAAGTCTGCGTCTAACAACGATGCTACTTTAAAACCATTTACTTGTTTTCAAAAGACCTTCAAAGGACAGAGAAGATAATGAGAACAATAGAGTAGAATCTGCAATAGAAGAAAATCCGGTTAACAAAAAGAAGATAACACGTAAAAGGAAGAAGGATAGTTCAAAATAGGGATGTAACATAAGAAAATCGAAATTTGATCAAGGGCTGGAGTATATTTCTTCAAGAAAAAAGTTAGTGCCAGCGAAACAAATAAAGAATAAAAAAGACTGTGTGCAAAAATGCCTATTTAAATGCTTCACAAAAATTAGTGATGAATAAAGAAGTGAAATATTTAAGAATTACTACAGACTTTCGGCCCAAGATAAAAGAAATTATATTTTAAACAATACTGAAGTTGAAATGCCATATCGAAGGCGAAAAGGCAAAAATGAACATAACTCAAAAAAAAGTAGAAGTTTTAATTACTATTTTATTTTAAATGAAAAGAAAGTGCAGGTCTGCAAATTATTTTACACAGGAACGTTATCCATCAGCCAAAAACCAATTTACACAGTACATAAGACCAATCAAGGAAAACATCAAAAACGTGTAACCTCGCATGATCAGATTGATTTTGTCAAAGAGCATATTAATCTGTTTCCTCGCATGGAATCGCATTATTGCCACAAAAAGAGCAACAAAGAATATCTTGACGGAGATCTATCAATGAAAAAGATGTATGATATGTATGAAACGTATGCGATTCAAATAGAAAAAAAAAACCTGTTACATTTTGTATGTATAGAAAAATATTCTGTGGCAGCTTTAATATATTTTTCCATCAGCCTCGTAAGGATAGATGCGATTACTGTGAAGAAATGAAACTAAACAAAGAAGAAAACAAAGTGGATGAGAATTTTGAAACTATTTTTAACAACCATTTAAAAGAAAAAAAAATATGAGAGAAGAAAAACAGAGAGATAAGGAGAGTGGAAAACCAATTTTATGTTTTGACTTAGAAAATGTATTAACGTGTCCTAAGGCTGTCATAAAGAACTTTTTTTTTATAAGAGTAAACTTAACGTTTACAATGTGACTGGTCATCTTTCTATTGGCAAGAAGGTATATTGTGCTATCTGGAGCGAAGCTCTTCGTGGAAGGTCGGGAAACGATATTGCTAGCGCAGTGTATAGGTTTTTAACTCAAGTGTTGGAGGATCATCCGAAGTTTGAAGAAATTATATTGTGGAGCGATAGCTGCGTCCCGCAAAATCGAAATAGTTTTATGAGCTTCGCATTAGCGCACATACTTACAAAACACAAAACTTAAAAAATATAACAATGACATTTTCCGTTCCGGGGCATTCATGCATTCAAGAGGTGGATGCAATACACAGTGTAATAGAAAGATCCTTAAGCAAAGTTGAGTATTTCTCACCGGTGCGCGCGGTTGAGTGTAGGTATCGTGGATGCAGCGAATACATCGTTGTAGTTAGCTTTTTTTTTTCATTCATAAACATAAGCATTAAGGGCCCGGGCAGCAGGGCATCCGCCCGGGGCGGCCAATTTCGGAGGGCGGTCTCAAATGATAAAATTAATTCATTATAAAATTAATACAAAATAAGTAAATTGTCATTATAAAGCTTTTTATTTTATTCTATTTGACAATTATTGCTTCAAGCTTCGCGTCAAATCATAGCTAACGTAGAAACGCATTCACTGAAATATGAGTTGTGTATCGATGTCGTCTCGCCTGCTCGAGTCCGCCGAAACCGACCCCGTAAAACATAAGGGATTCGCGTATGGTTTAGGTTTTAGTTGGGCAATTCTATTTTCAAATTACAGGTGATTAGTGTTGTCTGTCCGTGCAATAATCTGAGGAGTTTTCGTTTTATTACCATAAGCATATTACCTGCCTGAAGTGTTTCTGTTTTAATTTTTTTATATAAATTAAGGTAAGTAACTATTAAATACCAATATTTTCTTTTTATGGTATGGTGTTGAGATGGGAATATAAAATATATTGCATAATCTTATAATAGCAATGAAACACCTTGTATATCATGCAAATTTTAATCCAAAAGGAATCATGAAGAGCGTAACAGAGCGCTTTCGGCTGTAGCCATCATCAGTGTTACTTGTCAGTAGACAAAGGACATATCCATGGATCAAACACAACAAAAATCGACCCGTGCTTTTGGATGACACGGGTCTTTGTACCATGCTATTGCTGTTATTTTCATATATTTTAACTTTTATTTTAATCTAAATTATGTGAACCATTTCTCATAATGTGACGCACAATGTGTGATATTTAATAGTGATCATTGTCGATTTTTCTTGTGTTTGATCCATGGATATGTCCTTTGTCTACTGACAAGTAACATGATGGCTACGGCCGAAAGCGCTCTGTTACGCTCTTCATGATTCCTTTTGGATTAAAATTTGCATGATATACAAGGTATTTCATTGCTATGTTTCGTACATGCACACAGCCTTTACCCTTCATTTAATCTTATAATATTTAATATATTGTATAATCTCTTAATAATTGTATTGCAAATACAATTAAGAATTCTGGCCAAAGTAATTTCGACTATGTATAAGTATTTTTCTGAAATAACATTTAATCTAATATAATATAAGTATGGGTTTATGGCAAATTTTATTTTATTTAAGGAAAATTATATTTGTTGAGAATGGTGCATACGAGCAAGTAACCTCTTCTAACCCTTTTCTCTGGTATCCTATTATCTATGAAGTTTATATATTTATTCCTTGCTTCTTGTTTGTATAACTATTGGTTCTACCTGGTTCTAGTGGTTAGTTTAGTGGTTATGGTTAGGTTTTAGGTTTTGTGGTCAACTGGTTAATGGTATCAATTCAATATGAATAACATTAATAATCCCCGAAAGACAAAAAGACTCTCAGGAGCCGAGTACAGAAAGAAAAAAATGAAAAAGGTGAAGAGCTTAAACGACTTGCCGGATCGTTTACTAAATTTTTAAAGCATGATAAAAGTCCTACTCCTATTTCTATTAGTAGTAGCACTAGTAGCAAATGAGCGTTCCCTTGTAACTGGTGATAAACAATTAATAAATTTCAACTCTAACAATGCAATAAATGAAGAGGTCTTCAGTGCCGACGTGCTCTCTCAGCCGTCTTGTTCTAATTCAGGTAAAAATATATCGCATTTGAGATATAAAATTTTTTTAAATGAACTGAAAATTTGCAGATATCAGTTTTAATTTACAACCATCCAACCAACAGAAGATCTCAGAATCCATAATCTATTGCTTCCAGTTCAGATGAACTTACATCGATAGTAGCTGTAAACATAGCTTCAAGAGAGATAAGCTCGAATCGGGATATGAAAACCGAAAATGTTTCGGGTAGGTTTCAAAGATTTATCGCCTTTATAAAGACACTATTTCTCAGTATTTAATCTGTTAATAAATTTTTGTTTTATAATTACCTGAGGAAGCTCTTGCAGATGATCATGGTCATTCCCTATTTCTTTAAGAGATAAATACTATCTTGTACGAAGGGGCTCTTTAGAGTTATCAGACGAGATTTGTATTTTTCCTGCTGATGGTACAGGAAGACGTTTCACATCCCGAAATTATTTCAGAAGATTAGCTAATGAGGAAAATATTCGAAGAGAATGGCTAGTGTATTCGAAACATATGAATTCAGTTTATTGCTTTCCATCTAAGTTGCTTTCTACTTCAACTGTCAGAATTTCTTCGTTACTGGACCGAAATGGATTTCGTGACTGGAAACATCTTTCAAAAATTCTAGGGTCTCATGAGGTCAGCAAAACGCATAGAAAAATTGCAAAAACCACTTCCAAATGTCATTATGTGCTTTAGTAGAACCGGCGCATACATCAAACTCCGTGAAATCAATAATCAGCTAAGTATAGCAAACTGCAAAAGAAGATTAACCCGCAAGATGTCTAAATTGCCTAACTAATAGCTTTACAAATAATACCGATATTCTAATTTTCCTTCGGTTGTCTTAACGTATTATAACTACTACCCTAGATAATCTGTTTTTAACTTTTTTTATACATTAATAATACGTAGGTGAGTGCGTTTGAATTTATTTTGCGTATACATCAAATACCTAAATAGGATAGGCGCTGTTTATTATGTATGCAACCAACAATAAATTCCACTGTAGTTATGCTTGGTTAAGATGCCTTGTGTCTCCTTGATCAAAATCTGTTGAAATAAAAAAATAAATCCATGCAATCAACAAAGTGAAGTCAGTTTCCTATGTTACGGTTATATTAACTCAGTGCACCCTGCAGTTCGACTGAGGTCACCCGCGCAAGAGAAGAGATTAATATACTAATGCGTGCTGGCATACCGTTGTGTGTGTATCGTGCCTTAGAGTTAATATTTTTAACTAAAACAGGTACATACATAAATGCTGAAAATAACTCGGACTCTCTGATATCTAAATATTACCAATAATTGAAAAGAAGGTCTTTTGCGCCTTAAAGGGTTAATGTTTTACACATCTTTTTTTAAAATTCAAAATATGTTCAGATAATAAAATATTATTACCTAATTTTGTTTTGTAGTCGAAACTTACTCGTATTTATATATTTTTCTTTGATTAGAGCAACAAATTATGTCTGAGAGGGAGCCCCTAGTAAGTTTTCGCGAAGGGGCCGAAATTTGTCGCTACGCCACTGCAAAGGTAGGTAAAATGTAGTACCGAAGGTACTTTGCATGTCTGGTATTTGAATACGCCAATATAAGCATAAATAAATATGTTCTATGAACCATTGGTACCTGCATAATTTAACAGGTACAATATAAATGCTGGACCCCTTCTTTTTCGTCATTTTATTGTTGTAATTGTGCCTACGATTTTTGGTTAGTTCTTATTCTCTTATCAGTTGACTACATTGACCAGGCTAGTAAGGTCAGTGCTGTGCGAGAGTGTATAGTGTGTTTTAAGTGTGGAAAAACTTTTCTTTATTGCACGATGTTGTTTACTTGGATAATTACGGCTTTGTTGGTAAGTTATAATTTTTATTTGATTTGGTTTATTTAACCATTAACCAATATTGTGAAATTGCAATATTTTACCTTCATTTTATTACTTAAATTTAAGGCAATCTAGCTCTCTAGTTTATCGGATTTTAATCTAATTAATTAGCTCAAACTGCTTCAGAAAAAAGCATATTCTTCACCGTTGCCTACATTTGAAATCTATCTAAGGGGGTACGCAATTCCACTGAGAAAAATTATTTTTACCAGCTAATAAACATTTAGTTACCACTGCAAACAATTTAATATACAAGGTAGAGTTGTTGTCATAACCAAATTAAATTTGCTGAGGCAAGTTGCTATAGCTAACATAGTTTCTTGATTAGTGTTATAACTTATATTGAATAATCCAAAATGATGTTTAGTAGCTACTATATTAATATAATTATACAGTGCTACAAATTTTAGTTTCTCTTTGGAGATCTCGAAAACCGTAAGGGATACGAAGACGTTTAAATAATGGGAAATTTGCGCAATCTAGTGCTTAGCAGAACGCCCGCGCCAGTTTTAAAATGAAAATATTCCGAATACCATAAAAACGAATTTTTAAGTTTTTGAAAAACAAAAGGGGCTTTCTTAAGGTACTTTTTAGGATAAGATAATTTGTTTTTAAATCCGACGTTTCGTATTTTCTGTACTGATGTCATGTTGATTTGTTTAAATATGTCTATTTTATGGTCTATACGTTTGTTTTATGGTCTGTTTTTTATGTCATTTTGAGGCATTTCTAATGCTAAGACATTCTGTTAAAATGATATATGAATATTTTGCCACCTGAGTCACCTCCAACGAATTTAGTTATTTAAACACTGCATTTTATTGTATTTATTTAACTTTAACTAATATTCCTGTCTAATTTACAGCAAAATGGAAACACATCAATTAATTTCTTTTTAACTGTAATTATTTTATTTTAAAAATAAAATAATAACAAACCAAAATACAAGAAGAAAAAAAATTAGATTTAAAAAATGTATAACCAACATACACAAAAAATTATAAATATAATATACTTAAAGGAAATTTAATGCATAAACGTAACCAGTAATTAAATTCAAGATTTATTATTTTTTCTGGATGCTAGTAATAAATTTTTTAGTTGTAAATTTTCTCCTTCTAGTATTTTAGTTTGGGTTAGGAAATTGCTTATGAACCGTACTTGACCGGACGCAGCGGTAAGATGTTATTCGTACAAATCGCACCTGGTTCGACGCAAACGGGATGTTGTGTTCCTCATATGTAACTTGATATTACGTGGAAAAAGTACATAGAAAGTGCCCTTCCGTGTCTGCAATACCAAGTATGCAAGTGAAAATCAAGAAAGCACGACATAACGACGGACTCCCATTTTTTGGCAAAGCAATTTCCATCATCTCTGTCATACGGCTGCATCGACCTGACGAGAACCATACAGATCGAAACGTGTCGTCGATTTTGCCGACAGAGATGGTGGAAATTGCTTATGGTTCACACACTTTGGCTTTCCATAATTTTTGGAGTCCATAGTAGTGAATTGAACTCGCACCTGGTAAATAATGTCCGCTAAAGCCACGAATTTTCTTTTTCGTATTTTTAAAATGTGACGGACGTGAATTGACAGATCGATGTTTATTCATTTTGGCTGAAAAAAATATCGGCATACAAGGATCCCCAACTTGGAATCCTTGCCGAAGCCTAAAAGGTTAATCCACTGGCGACGCAAGGTGAACCAAAAAATGGCAGTCCGTCGTTATGTCGTGCTTTCTTGATTTTCACTTGCATACTTGGTATTGCAGACACGGAAGGATACTTTTTATGTGTTTTTTCTACGTAATATCAAGTTACATATGAGGAACACAACATCCCGTTTGCCTCGAACCAGGTGCGATTTCTACGAATAACATCTTACTGCTGCGTCCCATCAAGTACGGTGCATAAGACGCACGCAAAGCAATTTCCATCTCTGTCATACGGCTGCATCGACCTGACGAGATCCATACAGATCGAAACGCGTCGTCGATTTTGCCAGAGATGGTGGAAATTGCTTGTGGTTCACACACTTTGGCTTTCCATAATTTTTGGAGACCATAGTAGTGAATTGAACTCGCATCTGGTAAATAATGTCCGCTAAAGCCACGAATTTTCGAATAAAAGTAATTGATATTATCATAAATTGGTGATCACTGTCAACAAAATGAATTTCTATCGTATGGTTATACAAAAAATAGAGTTTTTACCTGCCATTTGCAATAAAAATCACTTCAAAACGTAAAGCACATGTACTTGGGCACACCATAAACAAGCAGTCGGCTGACACTGACAAAATATCGTAAAGGGACCTCGATCTACTGCCATCTAAAGCATGCATGTAATTTTTGCCGCATAATATACTATATAGGCAACACACTGTACAGTGTGGCTAGGTAAAATAACCGGTAGGCGTTTACGTATAAATTTATTAAATTGTGGCTAGCTCAGCTAACCGCTGGTCCTGAAAGGGTTAAATTGACGAAATCTTTAAAATAGAAACCTGAAGTATTAAAGCAGTTCACCGCAACCATTTAACATGCCAAACTTACTAATAATAATAAACAATACAGCAACTGTGAAGTAAAATACACTTGTGTTAAATAAACTCTTTACGAAAGGATGCTTATCTGATATCAGGATATTACGCGAAAATAAACTCAATTAAGATACTGAAACAAATAATCAGATAATTGTATTAAAATTTGGTATTTTAAGTAATCAAAACGTAACGAACGACAGTATACCGTTACAATGAGAATTAAAAAAAAATAATTCCCAAGGATTATCAATCTTTTTATGATTCCCTCACTTATAAATAAATATGTTTAATCATATATCGACTTTATTTTCATAGACTCCAGTATTCTGAATAGGATTCAATTGGGGGTATGTCACATACCCCCAACTGAATCCTATTCAGAATACTGAAGTCTATGATATGTCGCACTTGCGTGGTTCCAATAGGTCGTATGTCATATTTTTCTGTAAACAACCTGAATGACATTCTTTGCATTCTGTTGCTTACATTCAGATCCGTTTTTCAATATAGCTAAATGTTATCAAAAAATGCAGGGTAATTAAATTTAAATGATTCTGATTAAAAAGACATGAAATTTGATATATCACTTGCGCACATACGTTCAACTGATTTTAGAATATTAACAATTATTGAAAATTGTCGTTTTGCCTACTTTAGGAGGCTATAAAATGGAAACTGTTCGAGATAGAAAAGTGAGATTTTCACATTTCTATCTTAACATTTTTAGCCCTAGATTACCAACCTACGTAAATTTTACGTATAGCTTTTTCAATTTAACATAATTTGTCTTTCTTTGGAATTCGTATTCTGCCGCGCTAGCAGTCCTTCCCACACTACCACAACATTCCGCCGCCGGCCTCTCAATAATCCCGAAGTTGTTGTTTGTCAGTGATTCAGGTTAGAGTAATTATTCGCGCGTAAATTTTACGTATAGTTGGCAAAATCGTACATTGTTTGTGCGTATACTTTACGTATAATTGGCAATTACGTAAGTTTTCTTGACTAGGTTGTGTCCCGGTTTTTAGTTATTATTTATTTATTTTAGTTTAAAATAAACGCCAAACAAATTTTAATGTCCAAGACGATCTAATCATCCTAAATCATCAACATATTTTCTAAAGAATTCATTTTCTCATCATCAGCTTTTATTTGAGTACTTGGATATAGGTTTAAAAATAAATCATTTACCGATCTTCGCATACAACTGGAATGAGCTTTATTGTGTGTGGAAAATGTTATGGGCTCTGGCGACCTGGAAATTACATGGAAAAAAAGAATGGTTTCGATGTTTGACATGTGAGACAAAAACAAAGAAAAGGAAAGCACCAACGGAAATAACAGAGGATGAAGCTTCGGTTTTCCAATCATGGAGCACAGAACCCACCACAAAATTGGAAGAACTTCTAAAAGGATTTATAGATCAAAGAATGGAAAAGTTTGATCAGAAAACGACCCAAATTGAAACACTACTTAACACATTGACAGACAGAATAGAAACACTCTCGACCGATGTCAAAAATAAATCAACAGAGTCAATGATCATCGGCTCGTCCGAGAGGTCTGATAAGGATAACATTCAAGATTGCCCCAGACAAGGACCGAATGCTGGTGGAACGGTTTTTAATCTACAATTCCAAAATAAAGCCATTCAGTATGTTGTTTGACCGTCTCCTAATTAGAAATAATTGAACTCAAAAAGAAATGTTTAGGCTTTTACCTTCCTGACGTCAAACTAGAATTTGGAAAAATCTTGTCAGATGAGGACTTAGATCAGATGCTCCAAGCTAGTGACTTTAGTGATTTAAGTGACACAGATAATGAGAACCAATGTGAAACGGACTTTGATTATGACAGCGACGATAGTATTAGAGATAGAAATTATGTTCCAGATTCAATCGATGAAGAGGAATACGATAAAGATCTACAAGACGTGTGGGGTTATAAGAAGAAAAAACGAAACACTTCTAAATCTTCACAATCAACAAGATTCAAAACCCATGAGAAAGCTTTTACTTCACAACAAGCTTTACTAGTTGATGCTCAAGACGTCGCAGATTCAGACGACATTTTGATGCCCAATATTTTGATAGGAAAAGATGGTTAGTAGTTTTGATCAAAAAAATGACGATAAAAAAAGCCCCAAATTTATATCAGACTTGGTCCAACTCAAGAAGCAAAACATGTCACAGATCCAGTTAGTGTTCAGTTTATTCCTAAATGACGACATTCTCTCCGAAGTCCTGATACACACCAATCAAAAAACATTTGAACTGCAAGAAAAATATAAAGGACAAAATGCAACCACTTCACCAACAACTATGGACGAATTAAAAGCTTTGCTTGGCCTTTTAATTTTATAATCGGCTCTAAAAGACAATCACCTTACCGCTGAAATAATGTTCGATGATTCATTGTCGGGGACCAGGTACCGTGGCTCTATGAGTAGAACAAGATTCAACTTTTTAATCAACGCGCTTAGATTTGATGATGTATCTACATGGGTAGAACGAAAAAGTATGTCTACCTTTGCTCCGATATCCGATATTTGGAATAAACTTATAAATAACTGTACCAGATATTACAAACCTAGTGCATATCTCTGCATTGATGAACAATTAGTTAGTTTCCGAGGTAGATGCCCGTTCAGGATGTATATGCCAAACAAACTAAATAAATGTCCTAAACGCAAGTCCTTATCTAGGAAAATCCACCTATACGAATGGAGAACCCCTGGCAGATTATTTTGTAAAATTACTTACTAAACCAATTTGGGGAAGTAACAGAAATATAACAATGGACAACTGGTTTACCAATGTTCCATTAGCCAACAGTCTTCTTGAATCTCCCTATAAGCTGACAGTCGCCGGTACAATTATAAAAAATAAAGCACAGATACCCCCAGAACTGCTAAATATAAAGTCGAGACCAAGTGGAATATCATTGGCGTTTTTACTGAAACCACTACTTTGCTTTCCTATAAGCCAAAGCCCAACAAAAACGTCTTGCTATTGTCATCTATGCACACTACAAAGGTGATAAACAAAACCAGAAATAATTCATGTATACAATGCTACTAAAGGGTAGTGGATGCATTTGATCAAATCTCTTCCAATATGTGCTGCAACAGAAAAACAAGACGCTGGCCCCTATTTTTCATAATATGTTGAATATAGCCGCTATAAACTCATACATTATATATAACCATAATATGGCATGGGCTAGGAGAAAATCGGAATCAAAAAATCGGAATCCAGGTTGAACTATATGATAAAACTTCATGAGCAGCTAACTAAACCCTGGCAGGAAACAAGATTGCAGATTGCCTAAAAACAGCCATTTCAAGTACGCTGGGTGAAAATTCGCAAGTAGAAAATACGAGGTTAGAGAAAAAGGGAAAACGAACTTATTGTAGCTTGTGCCCTTACGTTAAGAGAAGAATGACAACTACATATTGTCATAATAATTGTCCACGACCCCTTTGTGGAGAACACCAGTTAAAAATATGTTATGAATGGGCTAAATCTAACTGTAACTAACTTAATAATTATATGTATTTTTTTTTCTGTTTAGTAATTTAGTATAAAATTAGGAAATAATGTTGTTTATTTCTAGTTGAAAATACATGTTTCATTAGTAAAAAAATATAATTTATTAAGTTTATCTACAAAATGTATTTGATACTTCTTAAAAAAGGCAAAATAATAGTATTCTTCAAATAGGCGCAAAATTTACGTATAGTTGGCATTAACGTATATTTTGTTAAGGTTGGCAATGTTAAATGAATATTTTCATGTATATTTCAAATACTGTCACCTGTCACTTTTTTGACAGATTTTGACGTCATTGTCTAACATTTTGAAAGTTAAGATAGGAATGTGAAAATATTCTTTTTCTGTCTTGACCAATTTTCATTTTATAGCCTCCTAAAATATCACCGGCACAGTTAAGCACACTGCCGATTAAATCACAATTCATTTTTGCATGATCTGATTTCCAAAATATTCGGGGCGTCAAGTTAGCCCCCCCCCCTCAACTTTTTTCCCTATAACTTTGGTATCGAAACGGCACAGTTCAAAATGTCATCGACACAGTAAACCACACTTTGAGCACAGTAAGTAGTTACAAATGTTTCAGGAAATTCGAATGTGGGGGCCAACTTGACGCACCCGCGACTTCCGAGGAAGCATCAATAGAAACGGTGGGCATATTCAACAGTTGTAATACTTAAGTTTTTATTAACAATCGCGTAATAATAAAAAAATCTATTAACTAAAACATTGATTTATTTAATTTAAATCAACTTTTAAAGTTAAATAGGTCGAAAATGGCTTAAGCAAATGGAGGCATATTCTATATTTTTGTAATCAGAGAACGAATATCTTTCGACCTGAGGAAAAAATACAGCAATTATTTGTTTTTGTTAAAAATTAAAACATATTTTACACCAAATATTTGAATTCTACATAGAGGCGCAAATACAAATTTTGACCTTATTATCCTCGAAAATCTGTGCAATTCTGTTATCTTTTGTTGCACCGGATCTGCTATTAGGTAGGTAATACCGAAGGCTTCAGTACCTTTACAACTTAGTTATATATTCGAGGAAAGAGTATTTTACCTTTTAGAATTATTGCTCTGTGGGTTTCCATGAAACGGCATTCTAAAGGGTTTTGCTTCTTGTAAACAAGTCAATAGATATTTTTGAGAAGAAAGCTTAAATAAATATTTTGCGTTCCAAACAATTGTATTTTTGATGAGTTGTGATAATGAAAAATATACAGAGAAAGTGTTTTAGAGAATACCACTCCTGTATTCAAAATAACCGGATAATTTTGCATTGCCTTCCATTGATGTGCGTTGATAATTAAAACAGCATTCTATTTCTTTTCATTTTTGAAAATTTGCGCCCACAGAAATAAACGTAGCCTATTTGATGGATTGGGCACGGCAATAAGATATATCACCGGAAATCTCGATCAAAATGACCTTAAAGAAATTATGTCGACTATCCAAATCCTTCGAAACAATGAAGACACATTTAAATCTCAAAACACTCAAACGTTATTTATATCGTTACAACACAAATTCCAAAAATACCACTGACACTATAAACTCCCAATTTTTACAAATATGGCAGAATCTTAATAAACTTAATAAGAACGCAGACTTACAAGAAAATCTTTAACATAAAACTTAGAAAACTACATAGAAAAACTTTTTAATATTATTTCTTTTAGTATCGCCGAAGAAACAAACCTCTTACTCATTGATCCTTACGACATAGCCGAAATTGAACAACACTTAAACACTATTTTTCCCCATGATGAACTCATCCCCTTTTTCCTTTCTAGTAGTATTATGTAAAGCTGATAAAGGAAGAACGATAACTGGTTTAACTAAATTAGATTATGATACCTACTAAAATCAAAGAATAATGGATATTTCATAAAAACGCAAGACACGACTAATAAATATCAAAAACAAATTATTTAATAAATAACAATTCTGTACTACCTCTCACAATTTTTTCTCAAATTAATGAATCCATCACCCCACCCCCCTCTTTTACGGCTTACCTAAAATTCATAAGGATAATATCCCAGTCAGACCAGTAGTATCATATGTGAATGCTCCATGTTACAAATTAAGTCAATTCGTTACGAATATTGTACCAAATTTCATTAAATTCGAATCTAAGTATGCACTTCAAAACTCCTTTGATTTCATTGATAACCTCAAAAACTTAAAAATTCCAAATAACGCAATAGTGGTTTCCTTCGCTGTGAAAAGTTTGTTTAGCTCCAGACCGTTAAATGAACTTTCACGTATTGTTAACGGACTAATAGATAACTCTGATAATTTAGTAGAAGAAAAAAGCGATCTCAAATCTATAATAATTAGTACATGTTTAGATCAAAATTATTTCCAGTATAATTATGAAATATACAAACAAATTAATGGTTTACCAATTTCACCTTTATTTGCCGAGATTTTTATGGCTGATTTTGGACAGCATTTATTCAACACCAACAATTCATTAAAACTCTTTGGGCCCCATCAGGTTATATATCACCCACTAAGAGTTTAGAAAACTCTACTGGCACTAATGTGTCCCGATTTAAACGTAGTTCTGCTTTAGTGGCGTTCTTGGTACAAAAGCAACAAAATAAAACTGAATTGACAATACTGCGTGGCCTCCGGCGTCAGTTACTACTGTGTTTTCGCACGTGCTCGACGTATTATTACTTTTACGTTAATTTTTATGCATTTATATCAGTAAGACACCATACTCTCATATTGTATAGTAATTTCTTAGAAATATTTCTGATTTTTTATGAATAATCCTTGTGGGACAGTAATGTCCCAATGGTATTTTTAAATGGGATATATTGAACCCATTGGTTTTTTGCAGTATGTCGAAGAGAGGGCTTCCTGAAAAGAACTTCAGTCTTTAGCCGAATACCTTTCGGACATCGAAAGTGAGCGGATCCTTTTGAGACTGATGGCGACAATGTTAAAGACTATGAGACAGAGAGAGACATCATCTTCTGATTGGGATGGTCAAAAAGACGAACAAGTCGACAGCGATGATGAGCAACTTTTCAGCGATGGATGGCTTGATAAATTTAAAAAGCTGTATGGGATACGATTGCTTAGTATCACCGGTGAGAAGTTGTCTAGCGACACAAATGCTGTGGAACCATTGATCAAGATATTTGAAGACCAAGTGAAGGCATTGAAGTTAACAGCGGATCAAGTATACAACGGCGATGAAAGTGGTTTATTTTGGAAGTTGCTGCCCCACAAAACGTTTGTTCATAGTCAAGAGCAAAGTGCGCCTGGACGCAAATTATGAAAAAATAGCATTACATTTACGCCGTGTGCTAATGCCAGCGGTACTCACAAATTGAAATTGCAAGACCGTTGGAAAGTCAAAAAATCCAAGAGCATTTAAAAACATACAATTGCCTGTGATCTACAAGAATGAAAATAAAGCTTGGGTAACAATAGAGGTATTCAATGAATGGTTTAACGAAGATTTTGTGCCTGAAGTAAGAAAATTCATGAAAAAAATAATTTACTACAAAAAGCATTGTTGGTGTTGGACAATGCACCTGGACACCCTTTGAAGATCAGTTGGTATCGAAAGATGGTAAAATAAGGACCATGTTTCTGCCCCTAAACGTTACAACACTTCTGCAACCCATGGGCCAGAACGTAATTCAGATGGTGAAAACCCTTTACAAAAAAAGCTTCTTCTTCAAGCAATTACCCAAGATAAATAAATTACGAACACACTAAAGGGGTTAAATCTTAAGGACGATGCATTTATGCTTACGGAAGCTTGGGACGCTACACCTGGCCATGTAATAGTGAAGTCCTGGAAAAGGTTGTGACCGTTACGTACGTCTGAAAACGATCAAGATCAATCAAATACATGACATCCTGAAGAGGATATACCATTGGCGAAAATTGTGCAAATGTTAACAGAAAGTAACGTAAACATTAAAGGAACACAGCTCATTTAAAGTATGGTAGAACAGAAAAATCAAGTGTTGCCGAGCAACAATTAAATATTTAAAATTAATTCATAATATAACTGATAGGAGATTATTAGACGCATATGAAAGTATGGAAATTAGTAAATGTAAGAATAGTTCAAATAGATATAGAGGGTCTATTCCGTATAGTCCATTGTATTGGTTGATCAAGCGTGACTAGTGGGATTCCAGGATTGGTTCCTTTGGTTCCACTTGATTAAGCAAACATTTAGTATAAAAGCGAGTTAGGTAGAGTTTTAAATTTAGTTTTAATCATATCCTGATGATGCTAACATGGTTAGCGAAACGCGCGTCGAGTGCAATAATTCTGTTTCGGTATTGTGGTTAAAACTCCGTTTTAGTGCATGTTGCCGAAAGTTCCAAACCCCAACATAGTTGACGTAAACATGGATAGATAATGAATATGTAAATGAGTGGTTACAGGGAGACGGTGAAAACCTATTTATGGATGATCAAGATATCGTCGACAACATACAAAACGTAAATGGAGATGAAGACGATGCGCTCTCCGTATCTACATCATCAGTAAAATTTGATGAAGCTTTGGCCAGTTTCAATACATGTGTTCAATGGGCTGAAGAAAACAGTGTTTCAGCAGGGGATATAATGACATTGCGAAAACTTCGAGAACATGTTTTTAAGGAATCCCTTATAGTAAAAAAATAGAAGCAGATAAATTCGTATTTTATGAAAGTAGATTAAGTATGTAAAATACATATGTACTTTTATAGTAAAATAAACTTGAATATTTTTCGTGTTTACTCATTTCAGCCACATAATTTAATATACATAATAAAAATATTTTAGTTGCCAAATCCACAGTTGAAACCATTAAAAATATATAATATCAAAAATTTATTGACATTTTCCGATAATCCGACATTTTCCGTAATCCGGCCACCACTTGCAAGTGTCGACGCCGGATTAGCGATATTCTACTGTAACACAAACTAAAAATATTTTTAGGTAGAGTTGTTATTTTTTATAGCAAGCTATTTTTCCATATCCAAACTCTAGTTACATTTTCTTATGGTGCGTATAATTATTATGAAAATACAAATGATTCAAATTTATTTTTGATCCCTTTGTGTTGTGTTCAGAGATGTATAACAAAAAATATCACTCATTACACGTCTATAAATAAAATTTTCCGTGCGTGAATAGCTGAGAATTTGTCACGCGCGCACGGTGAAATCTTTATTTCCAGATTCGTAATGAACATTTACCTTCCATAAGAGACCTATATCCAGCAGAGATGATGATGAACTTTCTTTAAACAATATTTTACAATATATAGATCAGGTTACAGGTACAGCATGGTTATTTCCCGATCTCTTTAGTTTCCGTTACTGAACTGTTTACTCACGAAATAGAGTTTTACAGTCTAAATTTTAATTAGAATAAGTCAAGGAAGCAAATTATTTGCAAGTAGAAAATATGAACTGAATTTAACGTATACTTTTGTTTTTTTAGGTTCATAATGCCATTGGGAGACCACATAGCATATTATTTAATGGTTTTGTGGGCCACAACAAACATTTGTCGGAGAACAGAAGTGCAACTTGGAAAGGTTAGTAAGCTAATAGGCAGAAATGTCTATAGTCGTATGAGTACGATTATCTAAAAGCTATCTTTACATTTAAATTTTACATCTAGATGAAAGCTGCTTTGTATATGCAATGATCCAATACTATAAAATATTTCGAAATATCATTTTATTTCAATGTTCACTTATTCATTATTCCAGAACTTATGTTCAAAGCCAATATCAATATTTTGATATGAATATCGTTACCTAAAGCTTTGTTCCCACAAGAGTCAGAAATAGTTTCCAACCGTCCGGATTCTGGGAAGGGCACTAAAAGTGTTCCTACAAGATTGTTTCAGTTCCCTGATGGTTATTCCACTGTCTCAACAAATTTCCGAACGGGTTTGGTAACGGTTAGAACGCTTCACGGATTGTTTCCTAACCGATCATTGAGTATAACGATAAAAAGTATTTCTAATAGGGATAAACTAGATGTTTGCATTCTACTTTAACCTAATATACGTAAATTTGTAATAAAATTTGTCTGTGGTTGCTTAAGCGAGGGTTTTAGTGTTTTATATTGAATGTCGTTACACAAGGTGGTTATCCTATTTTGACACATTTTCATATTAAATAACTCGAACATAAATTTATCTTGAATGTCGTTATACAGGGTGGTTATCTATATTTTGATCTTAAATAACTCGAAAACCAAGCTGTAGAGTTGCGGTTTTTACTGAATAATTTCATTTTACTGAAAGTTTTTTTGAAGTATATGTCATTTTCTTATGTCAATCGGAAGAACCCAAAACAAAATGGTCGAATTTTAGGTGTAGATTAACTTCGTTATTTCAAACAGAACACCCTGTATATTTTCCCTAAATCTTTCCAGACTTTTTCTGTCTTACCGAAAGGGGATATACCCATCATCTTGGAAAGTCGCTCAATTGCAACCTGTACCAAAGAAGGCAAGAAAACCACGCCATCAAACTATTGTCCAATTGCCTTGCTTCCAATAATCTCTAGTCATGGAACGTGTAGTCAATCAGCAACTACTCAAGCACCTTGAGACCAACAGAATAATTAGCGATAACCAAAACAGCTTCCGCAAACAGAGATCGACAGGAGATATATTGGCCTATATGAAGTAGAGCAATTGAGAACTACGGAGAATCTCGAGCGATTGCGTTAGATATTTCGAAGACATTCGACAGAATTTGGCATGACGGATTGCTCAACAAACTATCGTCCTTCGGACTGCCAGCGTCTCTCTGCAGCTGGCTTGCCAGTTTCCTCAAGAACCAATCTCTGCACGTTGCAATTGATGGACACATCTCAAACACATTCACCATAAATGCGGGGGTGTCTCAGGGCGCAATACTTTCACCATCTCTGTTCCTCATCTATATTAATGACCTGCTAACCGAAACCAATAATCCTGTTTACAGTTTTCCGGATGACAGTACCCTTGCCTCCCAATTTAGATCAGAAAAACCTTTACCAGCGACTGAAACTTATCATCGCAAACAGGAGCAGATTAAAACAATTAATCAAGATCTGGAAAAAGTTCGAATTTGGGACGAGACGAATTTGGTCCAATTTAATGCTGCAAAAACCCAAGCAGCCTCTCAGAAGATTGGTGCGCTATTTCGCAACAAAAACTGTATACACCGCAGCAGCTACTCTTGCTCTACAAACCGAAACTAAGAGCGTGCTTAGAGTATTGCTCACACATCTGGAATGCCGCAGCTAAGAACACCCTAAAGCTGCTGGACTCCATTCAGAAGAGAGCTTTGCGTCTCATCGGTGACCGGGAGTTGACTCGGGATGTGGATAGTCTGGAACACCGCAGACATGTAGCTGGGATTTCCCTGTTTTATAGATATTTTCAAGACAGATGTTCCCAGGATTTGGCCACCTCATCCCGTCCCCAGCAGCGCCTGTCAGACAGTCACGACGGACGGCTAGAGCGCACCCGTTCGTCGTACAACTGGAAACACCTAGTCGCTTTATAAGGATTCCTTTGGCGCACTGCATCATTTTGGAACTCAGTCCCAGGACATCTGTTTCCCCTAATTATAACATACAACTATTTAAGAACCGTGTCAATCAACATCTTCGCACACACACCGCTCATCGAGTGCCATAGGGTTTAGTGTGTGTGCCACTGCCATAAAAAAAGAAAAAAAAACGATACAAATTTACTAAACCAGACAATACAAGTTATGGAGTTAACCCAAGAACATCCAAGCCTATCAACAAGAAAAATTGCAAAATATTCAGAAATTCCTCTTTGCCTTGTGCAAAACATGATGACAAAAGTTCTCGAACTAAAGTTATATAAAATACAAATTTTGCAAGAAATTGAAGAAACGGATTTTTCAAAAAGGATACAATTATGCCAGACCTTACGAATTTTAATAAGAACAAGCAGACATTTTTTGGAAAGATTGATAATGTCTGACGAGGCCACTTTGCATTTAAATGGAAAAGTAACTAACCCCTATTCTAAAAAATAATTATAACTTGTACTACATTAGGCCAAAAAATCTAAATTTCTTTGAGGAAACGATTCTGAAATGTAAAGAATTCAGAGTTAGTGGAGTCAGAGCAAACTATGCTGGTGAACGGTTTTCAAAAAGCAGTTATTTCAAAGAAAAGGCAGGACCGTTTAGAAAACTAATCTCATTGACACATATTTTTGTGATTTGCTGGTCATCGAACTGCGAGTTTCAGAGATGTCAGCGATTTATTAATATCTAATATTTTTACATCAAGTAATCCAAAGAATTACATACTTCCTTACCAATTTAGTTCCTGATATAGTAAAGTTTCGTATATTAACCAAAAGGCTTCTACTCTATACAGGAAACTAAATGCAAAATATTAGGCTAAACACTCAGCTTTGGATATAAAACGTATAATATTTTTTTACCAATAATATATCAATTAATTTAAATATTGTGTCACCACCCCCAGAGTCTGACGGTTTCTTTAAAGATGCTCCGCTCAGCTGACAGGTTGGCACGGATCTTTGTAAGAAACACTTTACATCGCAATCGTAGTGGTCAGAATGCCCTAATCCACGTTTCTCTTAGGGGCGAGTGTTTGGGCATTCTGTCTATGGAAAAATATGTCCCTATGGTACTTCTGGGGCGGGTTAGCTCGCTTGCGGGCTCCGCGGACCCCTGTTGGGTGCGATTCTCGCTTTGCCTCGCCTAACGTCGCTATTCATAAAACTTGTCAACAGGACAGGATGTCTACTCAGCGGTAGACGCATACGCGATCGTTGGGGGTAGAACAACAAATGATTAATTTTTGAGTATTATTCTCATCGACTTTAGTTTTCGGTTAATTTGGGGTACTTGCTTTATACCGACTTTGATTTTTGATTAATTTCTGGGTAATTATTTTTCCGTTATTATTACTGATAAATTGCCGGAATATATATTTAATCGAATTTTCTAACTTATTTTTGTTGTTTTATCGATCGATTTTCCTGATAAATAAATAAATAACGAATTTTTGGTATACATTTATTTTGTCGCGAAGCCTAAGCTAAAACGAGTTCCATATTTAAACTTTGGGGTAAAAGCCCGTGGCGCCTTAAATAAATCAACCCGCACCCTACTATCCGGCATTTGAGCTAGGGCCTAATTTATACGCTCAATATCTAATTTTAAATTCTCAAAAAAGTTTTTCTTTCGATTTGAGATTATTCACTCCCAGTTCCTTCTAAGCTGGAGTGAAGGTTTGCGCCCATTAGAAGGACAAAAAGAGCGTAATAACTTTTTTGACTAAATGTTTTATTAACTCATTAAAAGAATACAAAATAAATAAATTTGGTAAATAATGATCTTAAGTCATTTTCAAAGTACACAAACTCCATTTGTTATTTTCGCAATGCACAAACTCCAAACGTTTTTTTTAAATACCTTAGATGTTTTTGAAAATTTTTAGGAAAAAAATGCTATATGAACTCGTAGTTGACATATAAATACAATAGAAAAGGAAAAGTAGTTTCATTATTTATATTAAATAAGTTAATCATATTTTATTTCTCTTGAGAAATTAGGAAACATGGAGATGGTAGAGTAGATTATAGTGAAACTATACCCCTCAAATAGCACTAGGCAACATATTTTAATTTGTTTTATGGGTTCTAAGCATACAATGCTACTTAACGATTATTCTAATTAAATCTAATTAACATTAGTTAATTAGCAACTTATCACTTTTTTCCCGTTTTTAATATCTCTTTTATACACAGCCTCTGGTTCCTCTCGAAGAGTTCAATAGTAATCCATTAATATTGAAACCTTCCACTTTCCTTGGTATATAAACATATATCTATCAGTTTATGTAGCATTTCGTATTACCCCATAGGGGTACTTCTATCCATTTTTTGTAAGGTCAAAATGTGTTTTTTCCTTAAAAAAATCAAGAAAATGTATAAATGTTTTGAACTTTCAGACTTTTACTTGCTTCTACTGCAACAGAAGAATTTATTACTACAAGAGAAAACAATATTCTCCAATTTACACCACTTTAAAACTACATAATCTCTTCGGTATCCAGCAAAATGGACAAGCAACATTTAGCACAACTAGGCTAAGTTTCTAACTGAGTATTAAAGTTGTGACAATATATCAACAAGTTTTGTAATGAGATTCACTAAAAAATCACTTTGTGTCTTATTTTTATTTCATGCATACCTGTTTTTGAAATAATTACTCTGCACAGATTGCTAAGAGAGTAATTTTAGGCATGGCAATTATTCTACGATATCATATGATCTACTAGCCCCTAGTAGACCATAAGCTATATCATGGGTCAAACAGTTTTAAGACACATTACTTAACTGTACCGTTGTACTTGCTAAAACACATTTTTTATTTTCAGATTCGACAGATCAGATTCTTTTTCCTGGAGAATATGAAGACGCTTCTCGAATAAATGAAGTACCTAGATGTACAAACGGGCTTCCATACTGCGAGAACGTGGATAACTATCCTTACCATATTCTGAAGAAGGTGCTCGAAAAGAACAAGATACTGAAAGCGTTTTTTGGAAAGGATGAGGTAATTTACTGAATAAGCTTGGATTTAGATTTTTTTTTGATGCCCTACTGCATTAATACTTTTGTTCCATGCAAATGTGAATTCAAGTACAAAGAGCGGAAAATGTAAAAATTAAAATTAAATGTTGAATGAGAACAGCATGAAAACTACTTTATAAGTTAGCTATGTGAAATTTTGAATAATTATCTAGCTTTTCAGTTCGCAAGTTTGAGATTGAGGAGTCAATGTATTGAGAAGCTCGGTAGAAAAATTGTAGAATAATTTTTTTTTCAAATATGTTACCTATTTACACACTTATAATATTGGCCTTATTATGAACATGTGATGGCAAAAAGTCAAAATAAAAGACAATTTGGGCATCAATCACACCTATTTATCGAGGTATTAATAATTAATCAAATAGTCCTAAAGTAAAAAATGTTATTCTTTAAGGCACCCTTATTTGGTAATATTTACATTAAAAATACTTTTTATTTCTCAACATTCAAAATACCTGCTAATAAAGAAACGAAACCAACTGAAAAAATACTAACGCGAAAAGGAAATAATTAATTAGTTATAAGCTGTTTCAGTGCGTCATGTTTTATAATTTTTTCCTTGTGCTTGCGCGAAAGTTAATTAATTATCGATTAACACATTTGTGGACAGACACTGTTATAGCAGTAATTTTTGGTTGATGTGATATGGCACTACTGCTAATACAGCAAAACTTCGGTTGGTTTTAAAACACTACATGCATAGCAGTAAAAGTTCCCATAAGACGTCGTGATATCTGGAACTTGGTGTGCTATTACACCCCAGAGGCAGAGTGGGAGAAACTTCCGCCCATTACTGCTATAGCAATAGGCTGTTTCGATAGAGAGCCAGTAAGCGTCGACACGTGGCTGAACTCGGTACTGTTTTGGCCGTTCTAAATCTATTTTGTGCGAGTTACGTGCGCGATTTTTTTTATTTTGTGCAAATATAGATCCTAAACTGAGCAAAAACTATTGGAATGGTACAATGATCTGCCGTGGAATTTTTCGAGCCAAACATCCGAAGAACCTGACCCTTTTGTCGACAGTGCTGGAGACTATGATGTTTTAGATCCCACATATCAACCCGAGGTTGGGCGTAGTTCTGACGATGAGGGTACAAGAAGTTCGAGTAGCTCTAGTGAATACCAGGAAAATCCCGGTAATCACCCAGAAGGTATTGTTGAGGAAGAAGGTACATTTTTAGATAACTTTTTTTGTCTATTTTTTACTCTATCTTTTCATTTTCAGATGATAATTGTGTAAAAGAATCGCAATGCATTCCAAACTTGGATTTTGATGTAACATTTGCTGGAATACGAATTGACGTAAACGATGACAAGACACTCTTAGATATTTTTCAAAAGTCGTGGACTGAAAATGTCACAAATCTCTTAGTCGCATGTTCAAACAAATATGGTGAAAATCTCGACATAAAAAAATACAGTAGGAAATCCAAATATTCTGAAATAACTGCAACCTGTATAGCGCTTGCCCTTTAAGGGGACAAATAGGTTCTTGACTAAGATTTAGGAACAACTAGCAGCAGGCTTAAGTGCCATAGCCATACCGTTAAACCTGCTATATTCAAAACCCCCTAGAAGAAACAAATACTATCTTAGCAAATCTTGCAGATGCAGGATACGACTTACAACATCCCTTGTCGCTACACAGAAAGTTTATTATAATCCCAAATTTAAACCCCGAGATAAAAAAAAAGACAGTAGATCATATAGCAGCATACAGAAAATTTAGAAAACTCCAAAGAACTTAAAAAGTTACAAAGGAACTTAAAATTGCGAGGCCAAGATCCAATCAAAGCTGCGACAGAATTTCCAAACACCTCGAGAGCTTTTTTAAACTTCAAGCGCCCGTTCCCAACATCAAAGAAAAATGAAATTTAGAGTAAAGAGAAGAGGGAGGGAAAGACGAACCACAAATCACATCAACACAACCAGCCCACATTCAGCCCCACCGTATACAGGAAAACGAAGTATTAGAGATAAAATTGCCTTATTCAGGCAGATTAAAACATTTTATATCAGAATGGCAAAAAATAACCAGTAATCCTGTGATTTTAAGCTGGGTGCCTGAACACAAACTACAATTTTCAAAAATTCCCTATCAAATTTGCGTGCCCTCCGTCTTTATAGGACAAGAGGAAAAAGGAAAGTATATAAAACGTATTCAACATCTTTTAAAGGTTGGGGCTATTCGCAGGTGTCATCATACACCCTTCGAATTTATCTCCTCCTATTTCTTAAGGAAAAAACCAAACGGGGAAAACCGATTTATTTAAAATGAAAAAAAAACTCAATAATTATCTTAACCCGCCCCATTTTAAATTAGAGGACTGCAGAACAGTGAAAAAACTGACTACTAAAAATGCATACCTAGCTTCAATTGATTTGAATTACGCATATTTTCTTGTTGCAATAGAAAATAACATATAGAAATACCTACTCTTCTCTTTTGAGAATAAATTATATGAATTCTTATGCACTCCCTTTGGTCTTGGTACAGCTCCGTATATTTTCACAATTATTACATGCCTAGCATATTTGGACGATTTTAATTATTGGTAGGCATAAAGAAGAATGCCAAACTTTCACTTCAATCGCATTGAAAACACTTACGTCCTTAGGTTTTGTTATAATTTGGGGAAAAAGCTCTCTGACCCCAAAACAAACATGCTGCTATTTAGGATTTATTTTTAACACTAGACACATGTCAATTGCTTCACCACAAGGAAAAGCACAAAAAAACAAGAATTTATTTAAAACATTGTTTACAAACGCTCCTGCATAGTTAGGGAATTGGCAAAAGTAATTGGAATGCTAGTAGCAGCATACACCAGCAACTCAGTACGGATGGGCCCACACCAAACTGTTGGAACCAGCGAAAATGCTAGGGTTACTTAATAAAAAAAAACCAAAATGACGATACCCAGATACTTAAAACATGATTTCTCCTGGTCATTGTCTTTATAAGAATAGTCGGTCTACTGGGGCTGTGGAGAGGTGCTGCCCCCAATGGCTGGCACCAAAAACAGTTTTGTTGAATGAAAGCACATGCAATATTTACCTTACATACTAAAGGGAAGGGGTAGAAAGGGGAATACAGAATTATATTCGCCGAGCCGTCCGTATATTCAGCCAAGGCCAAGCCGCGAGAACCGGCTTTATCCGTTTATTTTTATATAGAATGAAATTTCCATAATTTGACTTTTCAATTAAAGTTATTATATTTCAGCATCGTCTTCGAAAATAAACCACTGTAGTATCCCTACTACGTGCCATCTCACACACGTTCTAAGCTAAAAACAATATTTACATCGTGCCCGAGCACCGTACCACCCCTGCGTCGGAGTCGCTCCCCGATACTTCAGTCTATTTCTGTGTGCCATCTCGTACGCTGTGTGACGATCGTTATTCTACGTAATATGGAAAATTCGGTTTCTTTGGACTGCGTTTTAAGAAATATTGATCAATAAATTAGTTATTTTTGTTACGTGTAGTGTTAGAAATGTGCGACAGGATGTCCCGACGAAAAGGAAGAAGATCGGATGAGAATAATGAATTATTAGAGGAGCAATTGTTGAAATTAAAACGACGGATTAGACCTATTGGAAGGGGTTCCGGACCTAACGGAAAATTCCACTGCATCCGAGACGCCTTAGAGTCGCAGTCGGAGTTCCATTCATAATTGTAATCGTAGCATAACTCCAGTCAGCGTTGACAGTTATGTGGAGGAAAATTGAATTATGGAAAGTAAGTATCTATTTAACGAAATACCGGTTTGTCGTAACAGAAGACCAATGTGGTACCTAGTATACGGTTGATAAATTGAGAACGTTCTTGATTTACGACAGACTCTTTCCTTCCAGATGTCCACGAAGTTAATGAGCCGCTGGAAGACTCTTTAGAGATACGGGCTGGCCCTTCAAATCTTGAAACGGTTATTGAGCAACCTGAACCTGAGCTCAACACAGAAGTACTGTGTTTATGGGGGAAGGATGTTTCAGTAAAAAACTCTGTTGGCCCCCCTTTACAAACGGATTTAACCAATAGATGGGAGGCTATTTTTTAAAATGTTTAGACGTCGAGGAAAGTTCGGAACTAACGAACAAATATATGATGCCAGCAAATTGTAAAATGCTTTCTCCAAGTCTGAATCATCTGGGAAATCTAGATAATAACCATTTTTCATCGGACTTTAGTGGTCGCTTGATTCTTTTATTACCTTATTTTAATATGGTCAAAATTGACTGAGTTTGCGACTTTATTTATCACGATTCCGTTTATTTAGTAAGAATTACACTACTGCATTTGCGACATTGTCTATTCCGATATGGTACGGTATCGCGGTAGGGTTACTTGCTTGAATTGTAAGCGATACCACCGTTTCGTAGCGCAGTCGTTTTCGCGCGTCGATTGTACCCGGCCCGAACGGCAAGGGCCGTGCCAAGCTTATGGTAGTTCGTCGATTGAGGTGTTTACAGAAACCTACCATCAGGGAGGCTGGAAACCTCTGGCGGTAGTGCGCCCTCAGTCGCGCGACTAAGTAAGTTTCCAACGTATTATATTAGTGTCCTAGTACTAGCCCGAATTTTGCCTTCCGCTTGTGGTTTTGACTGATTTATTAACTTGCCAAATATCTCTTTTTTTCTCACTTTTTGTACCGTGTTACGTACAAGGTTCGCGCCGCGCTCTCGATAATCCCGTTGAAATGGGTAAAGTCGATCGGAAATATAAGAAAAAACGTGAGCGAATACTAAAAATGATATTAAAACAATTACTGGCAGACTCAGACAGTAGCTCAAGTAAGTAATACTCTTTTATAAAATAAGTAATATCTCAGAATAAAAATTGTTTACGCCGACACATTCCTCATTCTTAACAGAAAAGACCCGACTTAGATAAACAAACCCAGGCGAGGCGAGTTAATGGCAATATTTTATGTATAGGAATATAAATTTTTTCCCTTGTATCTATTTAATTGCCAAGCTCATACATATGTATTGAGTGGTGGTACCTGAACAAAGGAGGCTCACATGAGTCCGTATTGTTAAGGAAAAAATACATACAAGCAAGCAATTTTAAAAATTAATTTTTCCTTTACATTCCAACTCCTGTCAGACAGTCCCGACAGTCGGCAGGAGCGCACCAGTTCGTCGTACAACTAGAAACACCTAGAACATCGCTTTACCAGAACTCCTTTGTCTGGCGCACTGCATCACTGTGGAACTCACTTCCAGGACATCTGTTTCCCACTAATTACAACCTACAAATATTCAAGAACCGTGTCAATCAACATCTTCGCACACACACCGCTCGTCGAGCGCCATAGGATCTCCATTTAGGGTGTGTGCCACTGCCATAAAAAAAAATGCTACTTAATTGCCAAGCTCATACACATGTATTGAATGGAGGTACCGTAACAAAGAAGGCTCACATGAGTCCTTTGTATTGTTAAGGAAACAACACATACAAGCGGACAATTTTAAAATAAATAGATGTTTTCTTCCCATGTTATTTAATTGCCCAGCTCATACACATGTATTGAATGAAGGCACTCTAACAAACTTGCCGCATTGTTAGATGTGTATGAATGTATAGGGACAGTTCTCCACTTAACACGTTCCTTACTTCCTCCCCAGGTTCCTCATCTGCTACACCCCATCCTCGGATGTAGAATTTCATGAACAACCTGAAGACGTTTTTGAAGACTCTTAGAATCTGACATAACAACATAAAATAGGGCAGAAAATGTGGCACAATTAGAAGTAGTGGCCCTATCGGGCAACAACCCAGTCGAAAAAATATTAGAGGGTCCAGATATCCATCAGCAAATTGCCGATATCTGGGCACATGTTTCGCAAAAGGAGTTTAAAATTAAAGATGAGAGGGCCAATCTCATTTCAAAATACTCAAGTAGCAAAAATTGCTCTGGTAAAATTACTCCTAAATTAAATCCAGAGATTCAAAGCTGTTTAAATGATCACACCCTCAAACAGGACGCCTTCTTGACTAAGATTTAGGAACAATTAGCAGCAGGTTTAAGTGCCATAGCCATACCGTTAAACCTGCTATATTTAAAATCCCGAGAAGAAACAAATACTATCCTAGCAAATTTAGCAGATACAGGATGCGACTTAAAACATTCCTTGACGCTATACAGAAAGTTTATTGTAACCCAAAATTTAAACCCCGAGATAAAAAAAAAGACAGTAGACCATATAGGACGGAACTTCACGGAAAATTTAAAAACTCCCAAGAACTTAAAAAAGTTACAGAGGATCTTAAAATCGCGAGGCCAAGATCAATCAAGCTGCAATAGTATTCCCAAGCACCTCCAGACCTTTTTTAAACTTCAAGCGCCCGTTCCAAACATCAAAGAAAATTTAATTTGGAGGAAACAGAAGAGGGAGTGTAAGACGAACCGCAAATCACATAAACTCAACCAGCCCACATTCAGCCGCACCAAATACGGGAAAACGAAGTATTAGAGATAAAATTGCCTTATTCAGGCAGATAAAACATTTTATATAAGAATGTCAAAAAATAACCAGTAATCCTGTAATTTTAAACTGGGTGCGTGAACACAAATCACAATTTTCAAAAATTCCCTTTCAAACTTGCGTGCCTTCCGTCTTTATAGGACAGGAGGAAAAAGGAAAACATATAAAAAGCATTCAACATCTTTTAAGGGTTGGGGCTATTCGTAGGTGTCAGCATACACCTTTCGAATTTATCTCTTCCTATTTCTTAAGGAAAAAATCCAAACGAGGAAAACCAATTTATTTTAAATTAAAAAAAACTCAATTATCTTAACCCGCCCCATTTTAAATTAGAGGACTACAAAACAGTCAAAAAGCCTATTACTAAAAATGCATACCTAGCCTAGCCTCAATTGATTTGAAAGACACATATTTTCTTGTTGCAATAGAAAATAACATATAGAAATACAGTAAAATTTTGCCTTTCGCTTGTGGTTTTGACTGATTTATTAACTTGCCAAATATCTCATTACTTTCCCATACATAAAATTTTACATTCCATGTCTTCACAAATTATTTTTATTTCATTACGTAATTGTTGCGCTAAGTTTAAGAAAATCCAGCAACGTGTTCAAATAAATGTAATGTTTACCATATTTATATTTAGAAATAATTTATCTATTTAAAATGTTTGAGTAGTAGGAATCAACTTAAATATTTCTCATTATGAATTTATATTTTATTCAAACAGCTTCCCAATGGGTTTGAGTAAAGGTATGTTAACATCAAAATTTAACAGTTATCATACTTAAATTCTAATCTCAAGCCAAAGCCAAAAGAGAAGAAATATAAACAGTTTTGTTGATTTATCAGCCTCGAACAACTGTCAAAAAATAAACAAATGAGATTCCGGACGTTAGTGAATGAACACTGACTTCGTTATTTTAATCATACACATATTTTCAAAAGGATGGGAGAGCTTTTGACCTTTTACTAACCCAAACTAACCCAAATTAGTTTTTGTTCTTGTTCTACTAAAAAAATCTTCTTTTATTTTCAATGAGTATGTAATTGAGATAATAATCAATTGTTGGCATTTTAAAAAATTTGCGTTTTAACAACCAGCAACTGTTGTTGACTTGACATTAATACTTTTGACATGTCTGTACCGTTTTTCACATTAACTCTCTAAGTTAACATTTGCCACAAAAATCCGTTACTATAATGTAAGGCTTATTTCACCTATAAAAAATATGTCATAGTAAATTAATAAATTGGCCACTGCAATTATTAATTGCAGTATCCCCGTACAGAAAAGATAACGTGTAGAGCGAAATTTACTGTAACCCGTTGAAAATAGCAACAACAACGAATTACAATATTTAAGCAATATTGCATGTAGCTTATCAGCCGCATTAATATTCTTCAAATATTTAACTTTACTTATTGTATTCGATAATGCTTATAAATGCTATAATGATATGATAATGTATAGAAGTTATTTCATTTATAAGGAAAATAATCATATTCCATCCTATAGGTAATTAAATAATTCCAATTCCACTTACACGAGTTTTGTTACTCTAATATTTTCCAACATATCGCTTTGCTCCGCGTTATTTTTATTATTTATGCGAGCTATACCGAAATTTGCAATCTCGACGTAATTATGCGATATTAATAACTACGAGATGTCCCATATTTATAGAATAGTCATGAAATTCGCTCTTATTTATTTTACTACAATATTATATGGATATTCCTTATTTAAAAGAAATCAACAACTCCTTTTATTTTATTATATTCTTCGCAACTTATGTTTTAAGTAATTTATATGCTGCAACATTTAGATTGTGTCAATACGATTTGAAAATGTACAAAATTGTAAGATTTATCATACTTAAATAATTTTCCCTACTGTTCAGTTGTTTAAATACCTTATTTATTTTAGTATAATTCTCAGTTACGTATAGCTCGTTTTATTGGCACTTATTTATTCTTCCCATGACGGAAAGCTAATCAAAAAAAATTCTTTTGAGATTTAGTAACTATATATTTAATTTTCCACCGCATTGTCTGATTTTAGAATTTTAGTTAAACTATGATTTGTGCATCTACTTAAATACGAAATGTCTACTAATTTCCAGAAATATTCATTAATGATATGCTCAAAAATAATCGGCTAGGCACTATCCCAGCGATTCGATTCGATAAAATGATGCTTTTACTGCAAATATGGTTATATATTATACATTTTGAAATAGAACGATGATGCCTTGCTAGGAAAGTATACGTATGCATATAAATTAAGTATGAATAAATAATATTGTTATATATTATACATTTTAAAATAGAACGATGATGCCTTGCTAGGAAAGTATACGTATGCATATAACGTGATAGTGTAAATATACTACCTAAAGTTACCTCGATATACGAAGAAAAATATATAACTAGCTTAGCACATTTCAACATTAATCTTATAGCCTATAAATACATCTGTCCACTTCTATTTTACTTTCATGATGATTATTGTTTTTCACCTTCACGTTACTACTCTAATGTTCAATTGTCCGTATCTAACTTCTATTTCTAATTTCACTTATTTCTGCATTTACTAAAGTCTAAAAGAGGAATTTCTTCCTTTTTCTTCTTCGCCTTACAGCCATTTTCCCTCTGTGTTAATAGGGCCTCTGTAGATTATTTGCCTGATAGTCAAGGCATACTTTATTTTGACTGCATATGAGGGACTGGCAGGGTCGCCATGTAATGACTCATTGGATGGCATATTGTATTCCCTTGAGATAAACATTTTTGAAATTAAACGGTTTTATTTTGCATCCAAACAAATCATTAAATGCAAAACTTAAAAGTAAATTACTGGAATATTATTGCTCCTCAGGATGAATTCTTCCTCTGCGCACATCAATCTGCCACGGTACGCTCCCTTCTTCTGAAATAAAATATTCCTTAAAAGCTTCTCGGGACTGACTAGCACTATGCGTTGAATTTCGCTTTGAAGGGTTCAAATTTTGAAAACCTCCATTAGGTTTTTCCAAAGGGTTTATATTGGATTGAAAGTCATTTTTAGTGCACACCATATTATGGAGGCAGCACGCCGCTAACACTATTTTATCAGTCATGTCTGGTTGCAATTCCATATGCTTTTTGAAAACTCTCCCACGTGAAACCAAACTTCCAAACACATTCTCTACAACTCTCCTAGCCCTAGATAGTCGATAATTAAGTATCTTATTAGATTCATTACCGACTAAGCTGTGCTTTCCATAGGGACGAAGTAATAAGAGGTCAAAGGAAACTCCTCATTTCAAACAATGACGTAAGGTTGCGGTTCTGAATTATCTGTTAAAGGCGTTTTTTCTGGAACATCAAAGGAATTGTTATAGAGCGCTTTTCCAAACGAAGAATTAGCGAAGATTCTTCCATCACTATTTTTGCCATACGAGCCAACATCAACAGCTATAAACTTATATCCCGCATCCACAATAGCCATAAGCACCATCGAATTATAGCCTTTATAATTAAAAAAAAAATTGCACCCGCTGTTGATGGGGCACTGTATATTTAGATGTCCATCGCTCCGATACAATTTGGAAAATTCCATAGATCTTTAATCTTTGCAGCTACGTTTGTCCTTTGTTGGTCTAGGAATTACTATGGGTGATAAAATCTACCTAATCGCTTCGCATACTTCTTCTACGATTTCTCTGACCGTACTAAAGCCCATGCGATAACTAAAACCGATAGATCGAAAGTTGCCAGTTGCCAGAAATCTGAAACAAATTTTCGTTTTAGCTACTGAGGCAAAAGAAACGTGGGATAAGTTGCGTAAATGTTACGCAAATGCTCTAAGCAGGAGTCGCGCCACTAAAAGTGGTCATATAGCCAAAAAAATTCGAAAGCCAAATGTCCTTCATATTGTTATTTTTGGAGAACAGAAAGTAAGTAGAAGATATAAGAGATACTTTTTTGTTAACTTGAGCTTCTTATATTACATAAATAATAGACTTTCTGTTTAATTTAAAAAAAACATATGACACATAGTTCAAATATTTCACATCTAGATCTGCGTTCAACCATAGTTGTTTAATTTTAGAACATACACCAATTTGCAACAATTATTGGACCAACGATTTGAAGACAATTGCGAAGAAATATCTGAACCACATCTGGTTGAAAATTCACAAGAGGATGAAAATGGCTTAGATAATTCTTATCATTAAGTGGAAGTGGGAGTCTCACCAGACGTCGAGTACCCTGGCTGTTCTAGCTAAGCTGATATTTCTGCTCAAGAGCCTACTAAACAGTTAAGTGAATTGAGAAAAGGAAAAATGTGCACCAAACAAATGGCAGAAATATTGAAACAAAATTCTGCATTGACAGCAAAAATATAAGGAGAGATAATAATATGATATTGCCTGCCATATCATAACATTTTAGCGATTATGACGAATTATATTTGTTTTACTTGAGCATGTCGGAAACGGCGAAAACTTTCTCACATCTTATACAAGCACAGCTTAAATTTAAAATAAACAATCTTGTTTTGCAAACTGAAAACCATGCAAGCAAAAACACTACTAATCAGTTTACTACGAATAATAATATGGATTCAAGGCCAAAATATTCTGATACAAACCACAATTACCACTTAGTAGCAGCAAATACTCATTTTACTTTATCCAATTCTACTCCCAAATCAATAATTCAGCAAAACCGTACTCCTAGTCATATACCATCTAGCTTTCCCACTCCTGAAAAATCCCATTCTCCTCTTGGTTCACCTGAGGTTGTTAATATTGGACAATCAACAGTTTTCATACAAATAATATAGAGACCTCTTTTGATACTGAGGTTACGGCTATCTCTTCTAATAGAAGTAATAATAATTTAGATGTACACACAGAAGAACTTCAAATAATATTTATTCCTTCAAGTGTTGAAAGAGGAAGATATATTTGGATAACAATTCTTTTGATGGACCCAACTCGCAGTATACTATCTATTAGACAATTATATGCTGTATATTATTATTTCCTACCATAGTTTGAAAATTGTTTCTTGTTTTTGTACTTTTTTATTTTTCAGCAAGTTTTTGAAACTGTAGGTATACGATTTGATGTTCAATAAAAATTTAAATAAACAAATACCTTAAACATACTGCTAATCTTTCTCTCGTACCAATACTTTTCCTAAAAATGTATCATTCTTGAAAATTCGATCTTTAATCGAGTCGTGCAAAAATTCAAAATCTTCTTTTTGCATCAGAAAATACATATAGAACCTGTATGGATTGGATTGCAATTCTTGAAGACAATTAAATTCACTTAATGATTCTTTCTTTTTGTTAATCTCATGTACTCATACTGCTCTATGACTTGATTTATTTTCTAATATTTGTAAACATACTGCCACCTCTTCTACTTCTTCTCTACTTAATTCTCCAAATGTGTACTCCCCTGGTGCAAACGTGACTGTCGAAGAAATGCTTATACCATTTAGCGGTAGATGCAGGTATAAAATATATATGCCAAATAAGTCGTGCAAGTATGGCCTGAAGATGATGCGTTTAACGGATGCTCGAAACCATTATTTCTATAATGGCTATCTATACTGTGAGAGAGATTCTGATGGAATAGGTCTTACAGGAGAAGAGAGAAAGCTTTCAAAACCAGCCCAGTCGGTCCTAACGCTTTCAAAACCGTTACATAACTCCAACCGTAACATCACTGCGGATAACTGGTTTACATCCTTGGAGCTAGCATACCAGTTAAGAGAACGTGGGCTCACATACGTCGGTACTATAAAAAAAATAAGGAGTTACCTCCGAATTTTTTGCCAAGTAAACTTAGAGAAGTTGGTTCTGCTTTATATGGTTTTACGAAAAATGTTACCTTAGTGTCGCATGTGCCTAAAAAAACAAGGCAGTGCTACTTATTTCATCAATGCATCATTTGGACTGATTTGATGAAAACGCGGGAAAACCAGAAATAATATCCTTTCATAATTCAACAAAAGGAGGAGTTTACGCAATTGACGAAAAGTGCACGAAACATTCAACCAGTCGTCGCACTCGAAGATGGACAATGTCATTTCTTTTTTCGGCTACTAGACATTAGTGGTGCTAATGCCCATGTCATTCATCAAGCATTTAAAGACAGCTTAAAGATTTAAAAGGCAGATTTTCTAAAAATACTAGCTGTCAAACTGGTAAAACAGCATCTTCATAGACGTGTGGTCAGTACCAAGCTAAAGCGTGACCTCCGGGGTACAATTCGTCGAATCCTATTACTTCCTGACCTGGATGATGAACCCGAAATTCGAGACGAGAAGTTAGAGAAACGAAAAACATGTTCTACCTGTCCACCAAGAATAAAAAGGAAAACATTTTACTTGTGTAAAAAATGTCATAGGCCTA
>MU183141.1:169921-201726 GCA_016904865.1 Pissodes strobi
TCTACAGCGCTTCAAGTGCAACGTCCACCATCTTCTCCGCACATGCATCGTTCGTTAAGTGGTATAGGATTTTCCTTTTATGTGTGTTTGCCGAACCCGTGTCGTTCCCATTGGGCATGTCCAAGAATGATCACTACCCCGACGCCCACCTCGGTCGAGGTCGCCTCTAGATTGAGGGAGGTCTTTCGCCGAAATCCACGTCCTCGACCTTTCGCAGATGAAGATGCTGAGGACCAAAGGCAAGGGAAGTAAAAGGAACTGAGGTGAGACAGAAAGCTTGTATAGGTGTGATTTGTTAATATTAAAAAAAAATTAATATTAGGCTTCTCTAATTAAGATTTTCTTTCTAAGTTAGTTAAAGTACTACTAGGGTATACTAATTTCGGCCTATCTGCATTTAATCTACTAACCGACGTTTACTTTCTAAAGACACCTCGTAACTGACTAGACCGCTGTTCACCTTGCCATTGAACTATCCGATTCATTAAATTCCATAAATTTTCATGTCTTAAAATTCTTTACCCTTAATAAAAGGGGCCGGTTATAGATCAATGAAGTAGAACCCCATTATTTTTTTTGTAAATTACATTGGTTCTTACCCTAACTATTTAAAATATCTATACGTCAGTCTATTAAGAGAGGCTGGAAACACATTTTTAATTTAATTTAATTAGTGACTTTTTCGATAAACCCTGCTTCTGTATGTAACTTTAATGAGCGCCACCAAATTGTGAAAATGAAATGAATACATTTTCAATGGTTACGAAACTAAAACAAAGGAAAAAGGGTGTCTTGTACGTCGTATATAAAGTGCTTTTGCTTCTCTTTATTATATATAAATACTTGGAACCAGCCTTTAAAGGTTTGTTTTGTTAATTAGGTATAGGATGCCGTAAAGCCTACGTTTCAAGTGCCATAAAGACTCCGAAATGCAGGCGACCACCTGACGGGGGGTGACGACTTTGGAGTTATCTCGACATAATATAAGTCATTAGGTAATATAATGACCCCATTAAATACTGTTGGAAAAGATTAGGGGGCATATTATGCATTTTTTTCTATACCCGGTGAATACAGAAAAATTTCTTCTTTTTGTATAGGGGGTGAGTGGTGTAATTACCTAGTATTAATAACTGACCAGTTAATTTGTTTCAATAAATTATTTCATAGTCAATTCAAAAATAAATTAAGTTTCGTACTAGCTCGCCAATAAATAAAATTTATATAAATTAAGCTTCAAACTAGATCGCCAATAGATAACGTCAAAATAAAACAATATTTTTTATTTAAAATTAAATGGAAATTTAAGTTTAAGAAATGTTGCTCGAACGACATTCAGTTAAACTATTTTTCAACTTCTTCATAAGGAAAATTCAGGAAAATATGCAACAATAGGATCGATAAGATGCCATACTAAAATAAATTAACTTGGCGCCGTCTTATAGAGTACAGTCTTTCATACAGGTTATGGGCGGGATAAAGGAGGAGTGTGTCGAGTAACAGTCATATATACAAATCCATCTTCTACACTTATCCAGAAACCATGGCGAAGAAGGGTCCAAATGAAGTCGTCTTTTCTGGTACATTTGTTGTATAACTACGTGTCGGGCGCAATGAAGCATTTACAAATTTTTTACGATGGTGACGGCGGACAAAACAAAAATTGTGTAGTATTTAGATTCATGCACTATGTGGTACACAAAATGAAAAGATTAAGCAGTGTTCAAATAACTTTCCCACAGAGAGGTCACTCTTATTTAGAGTGTGACCGAAACATGGGCAACATTAATTTGAAAACTAAAATTGAGGCTCCAGGCGACTGGTACGAGCTGATTAAAGCATCAAGGACAAAACCATCGCCATTTGTTGTAGAACAAGTTACCCAAACCATAGTTATGAACTGGCCTTCAATTTTACAGAATTTATATGTAAGGCCAGTCACTGTCGATTTTGATTACACAGAATGAAGTTCATTAAGGGAAAAATTCAAAAGAAGACAAGCTAAAGAATTTGAACTACCGAAAAACTTGTCCCAGGGTAAGATAAAAAGTGCTCTTCAAATTTTACATGATTGCAAATAAACACATGAAACTGTTTCAGATCTCATACCAGTAAAAGAACTAATAGTGCTGAAGCAATTCTGTGGACGTGCTGCCGCCAATTTTTTTTCAAACTTCCTTTTAGTCAAGTGGACACAACTTGTTTTTTCCGCACACTTCAAACCTTAGAATTATTTTTATATTAGTATATTGAAAGAAAGAATATTTTTTTATAAACCCTAATGTAGTTAATAAAATATATGAAACAATTCGCATATTTATTTTGAACAGACGTAATATTGTCATTAGTGATATACGTGGGTAGTTATATTTAAAAATCCAATTATTTAGAAAATTACTTCGAGGATATACCTTGTTTTCCCCCATACCCTCCAGCTAACTTTTAATTTATATTTCAACTGCATTGTAACGCGTAATTAGATGGACTACCTATAAGAACTATCGCACACATAGTTGCGCATTTCGATAAAGTTCTGCCGAATTTTGCATTAAAAACCCTTCGACGGTAAGCTATAACGAAAAGTCGGAAAGTTAAAAGTCCGAGATTGGGTTAGAATGTAAAAACCATGTTAAATGAATAACCAATTTTAATTACCCTACTTAGGAAAACGCGGCGGTAATAAAAGTCGAGGTTGGAATTTAAAAATCATGTTAACTGGAATAACCAATTTTAATTACCCTAATTTGGAACACACGGCGGTACTAAAACCGAGGTTGGAATTTACAAAACATGTTAAAACTGTGATTGCCACATTAAAATTTTCGGCGACTTAGGAATTTTAAGTGTCCTTAGTAAAAACATTTTAATAGCTAGGCACGTACTAATTCCAGATTTTTCGAGAAGAAAACAAACCTTGAAAGATGGTATAAAAAGCTAAAAATCTTTGAAAAAGAGTAGTCTGAAAAAAGTCTAGACGCTCGGTAAATCGTTACACTGCCCAGAAACATAGGAACTCGAAAAGTAGTTACCAAAGAACCATCAGAAGTTGTAGAACGTCACTACGCCCGAAGAGGAGTCGGAAAAGTCAAAATGTACCGTTGTGAAAGAAAAAGTATTTATTCAAAAGTAGTGTCTCCTGCGGAGTGCGGTTACGCTCTAGGGGTTGAAGCGTAGGCTACGGCTTAATAGAAAGCAAGTTGTAGCTTTAAGACTCAGTGACTTTCGTTATTGAAATGGTCAAGAATCCTAAAATGGACTCTCCTAATCTGGTGTGATTAAAAAGACTAAGTATTCTTTTGTGTTTTAATTGATGTTTAAAGCTTTAGAGAGGCAATTGAAATAAATAGCAGCAGTTTAATCATTCGCGATAATACTCATATTGTATTACCTTACACCTAAGGTCTGTTGACTAATTAGATAAAATTCCAAAAATAAAATTACAGAAATCTAAGGAAGTCAACTCCTGAATTAATAGAAAAATAAATTGCTCCCTTAAATTGTATGCTCCATTAATTTGAAATTTTCAGTTAGTATTGTGAAACAAAAAGTTGCCGTATGTAGCAGGCTCACCCAGTACTATGATGTTATTAGTTATTAGTATTAGGCATAGAAATTAAGGTGATGCTGAAGCAGCAGTTACAAGCGGACCAGGTGAATGTACGATTTAAACGTATATCTTGGAATAAGAATAAACGTAACCATCAACTCAGGTAATTGTTTCATTGAGGTACGTAATCAGGGGCTGGCGAATCTAAAAGTATTACATGGCGATCCTGCCAGCCCTCTGAAGTACCCATATACAATATACGGCGATGAACGATGGGAAAAGCCAACTCGAAAGAAGAAATTGTTATTAACCAAGCATCTAATGGAGAGGCAAGAGAACAGATTAATAAGGCAATTTTGCGCCGATCCGCTGACGGCTTGAATCAAAACCAGGAAGCAGAAGTTTGAATTTTAGGGTTTTCTTTTAGGTTGTATATACACGAAACGAAAAAATATATAAATAGAATCTCCAATTAAATAAAGGACCCATAATGGTGGAACAGGATATGTAATAGTCACCCAGGGGAAAAATTAGAAGATTAGATGATTATAACTTTTACATGTAAGTTAAGAATATTAGTAAGTGTATTGTATATTAATATGTAGTAGGAAATATGGTGATCAGAAAATAAGGGCTCGTTATAAACCAGATTTTGATAGTATATCTTCACTTTTAATAATTAATCAATTACGTAACGGCTCTTATGGGAGATAGACTTAACGAAATTTTAGGCTCGTTAAATAATATTAAAACCAATTTATTAAAATCAAGTTATGAAAGGCGACAATCGTCTTATGTACAAAGAAAAGTTGACGAAGCAAAAGCTGTTTTTGGCGAGCTAAAAGGGGGATTTTGTTATAAATAAAAAAAAATTAACGACTCAGAATTAGATGAGATTGACATTTTATTAGTAAAAAATATTGTCGAAAAAATTAAAACGGTATATCATGAAATTATAAATTTTAGTAGTCAAAGTACCGAGCAAAATATTAGTAATTCTGGTGCAACCATGGCTTCTTTTGACCTAAAAGCGGCATCTAACTTTTTACCTCTGTTAAACGATTCCAAAGAAAATACCAAAAATTTTATCGAAGCGGCCGAATTTTATAATACGACGCTTAAAAATGATGATAAACAACTTTTAATAAATTCTATTTTGAAAACTCGGTTCTCAAGCAACGCAAAACTAAAAACTACCTATACTTCTCTTGAGGCCCTTATTACGGATATAAAAACTTATCTTTTAACTCTAACCGCCCTTCAGACAAAATTATTCACTCTAAAACAAAACAATAAATCTATTGAGCAATTTAGTAAAGAACTGGAGGATCTTTTGGTTGATCTAACGATGGCGCAGGCAACCGACGACCCTGATACTTATAATATGTTAAGGCCTATTAATGAAAAATCATTCATACACGATGGAAACTAAATTTTTAATGTAAATCATAGGAGTAGAGGAAACTTTAATCGAAATTTTTATAGGGGTTTTAATGGAGGCGGGCTTTCTTCAAGGCATTTAATAATAGCAACTTTAATAACGACAACCATGTTGAATTAATTATAACGAATCAATCAAATATAACATATATGCAAAAAGACGTGACAGAACACTTAGGGAAATTTTATGATGTTCCATCATATTCTATTTTGTTTTATTGTCAGAATACCGAATGAACATCGGCGAGAGACGAAATGTTGAAGGATCTGATTGAAATAACTAATAAAGCTAAAATAAATGAGTTATATATTTTAAAAGACAATACTAGTAAAGAATTTATTAAATGGATAGGTAATGAAATAAAAAATACGTTAAATTGGAGGGGCGCCCGTATGCTTGTAATAAAAGGAGTAAAAAAAGTAACAGATGTAGATGAAAGAAGAATTATTTTAAACGATTTTCATTGACTTCCCACTAGTGGTCATGCAGGTACAAACAGAATGATAAACAATATTAAAAGGTATTATTTTTTGTCCGGATTAGACAAAGATGTCAAGGACTTTGTTAAAAGATGCGATAAATGCCAAAAACAGAAATACTCTAATTATATCAGAGAACCCATGATAATCACTTCTACCGCAAATTTTTCATTTCAGAAGGTATATTTGGACATTGTGGGACCTTTGCCAACCGATATATAGGGTTTTACATATATTCTGACACTTCAATGTGAACTTACTAAATTCGTTGAAGCATATCCTTTAAAAAATAAAGATTCTGTATCTGTGGCAAGATCTTTTGTGTTACGATACGGGATTCCGCAGGAAATTGCTACTGATAGGGGATCTGAATTCATAGCTTCCACCATAAGGAAATCTGTGCGCTCTTAAAAATAAGGCAAATTAACTCTACAGCGTACCATCACGAATGTATTGGTGCACTAGAGAATTCACACAAAGTATTAGGTGCGTACTTAAAAATTCAAACCGAAAATTTAAGACACTTGGAGTACATGGATTCCCTACTGGTGTTTTTCATATAATACAACGGTCCACACCGAAACAAAATATGTAACATTGTCGAACCTATTTATAATTTTGAAAGTTACCCTCTTGAGCTTAAATATCGACTACAACGAGCTCACGAGGATGCCAAAACCAACTTAATACATTCAAAATTAAAAAGAAAAGACATATATGATATACGAGTCAACCCTATCGAGTACAAAAAAGGAGATACAATTTTAATTAAAAACGAAGACGGCAATAAACTAATGGACCCTGCTTTCTGGGGCCATACATGGTTGTCAGCGAAGACACTCCAAATGTAGTAATACTAAAAGACGGGAAAGAACATATAGAACTAAATTATATTAAAAGTGGGGCATTATATTATAAATTAATTATTATAAGTTATTATTAGGTTATTTCAGATAAGGCGCCTCTTTCCTATATATCTATCGATCTATCTATGCTCCACTCTATATTCTTTATTCTATATACTTATTTAGCAACTTCTCGTTTCAACTTCTTAAAATATTGTGAATGTAATTAATAATAGATTCTTGAAAGCATTTTCATTTAAAGGGAATGCAAATTCTTTCAATGACCCGGGGGAGATGCAGTATGTAGCAGACTCACCCAGTACTCTGATGTTATTAGTATTAGGATAGCAATTAAGGCCATGCTGAAGCAGCAGTTACAAGCGGGCCAGGTGAATGTACGATTTAAACATATATCTTGGAATAAGAATAAACGTAACCATCAACTGAGGTAGTTGTTTCATTGAGGTACGTAATCAGGGGGTGGCGAATATAAAAGTATTACAAAGTGCTTAAATCATTTCATTATAACTAAGGTTACATTTGGGGTACAGAAAAAGTGAAATGGAGCTACTGACTAGGTGGAGGAAAAGGGGTGGTTGCCCATGGTGTCTAGGTAAATTATTTTCATAAAAATAGGGTGTCAACACACTGTTACTGAGAACCTGGTTGTAGAAAATGAACAACAGTTGAAGAAACGGCCGAAAACACAGTAAGAACATAAAACGGTGAAATCGGCAGTGATGAGCAAAAAATCGCGAACTGGTATTTAATTACAATGATTAAAATGTAGCAATCATAACCTGTGGCCGATTTTCATAACAAACTGCGATCACAGTTTAGCCATCGAATCGCGGTCAAAGGCGGAGAAAACGCGACTGCAAACTACGAGTGCCACGAAGAAAAGGAAAACGCAAAAAGGTGATCGGCTGATCGCGGAGAGCAACGTCGTAACCGTCCTAGCGTACGGGTATTCGTCTAATCGCGATATAGATTTTCGATGTGAATCACCGTAACAGTAGCGAAAATAGATATTCAGTATTATTTAGCAAGTTTGTCGCAGTTTCATTTGATCGCTTTAATGCTAATGCAGGCGCGCGGGCGCCGTAGTTAAATCGCTGTTACCGTGATCACTGTAAAATCATACTGTTGATGTCTTCTGTCAGTTTTTTATTTTAAAAGTTTAAAGTTTTTCTGTTTATTAAAAACCTATTTATCCTTTGGACGCGCGATGTTCAAAAAAAAGAAAAATTACATTCTTGTGCAATTTTTTTTCTGAAATAGACGAGTGTGAAACGTCGGGCTGTGTCATTAAATCCTGAAGGCAACAATGAAGATACTTTGGTAAGTTTTTAAAGGTCAAAAAAAATTATAAATTTGGTATTTTGCTTTTCAATTAATATATATTTTTATGGCATAGCATAATAAATAGGGTGGGTCGTCGAGTAGTTTTTTTTTAATTACGATGCCTGACCCTAGAAAAGATGTATGATAAGATAACTTACCGTTTAAAAACGGCAAAAAAAGCGACTATAACAACTGACTGTTGGACCTCCATTAAAATGGAAATTTTCATGGCGGTGCCTGCTCATTTTTTAAATGACAATTTTCAATTCCTTTCACTTTTATTAGAATGTTCGAATTTAACTATTCAACATAGCTCTTCAATCTAGCAGATGAGTTGAAGAGGGAGGTTACAGAATGGGGGACACAAGATAAACTTTTAATGGCGGTTTCGGACAATGCGGCAAATATGAAAGCGGCAGTAAGTAGTTAATCACGTTGGAAACATTATGGTTGCTTTACACATAGTATTAATTTAGTTGTTATGGATGGATTGAAAGGCGATGAAATTAATGATATTATTGTACAGGTGAAGCATATTGTCAGAGATTTTTGGGCGCTTCCCATTACGCGTCGCAGAGTATATTTGCTTGCGGCGATCCTATTTGCTCTTTCATGTTGCGTAGCTCAGATGGTGATGTGTAGAATAATGACTCGCAAACTTCGAAACAAATGTACGTATATTGATGCCCAAGTTTAGTATAAATTGACGTATGCACTTATGTTGATAACCATGTTCGAATATAATTTAAAAGCGGAGCGTGAAGACCATTCGTTGAGGACTGACTGTCTCGACCTCTTTGGTTCCCTTGAAGCAATTTGAGGTTCCCTTGAAAGTACTTTTAGTTTATGTTAGATCTTAAGAGAGTTAATTTTTTTAATTTATATTAGTATGCTTAATTTAGTTTCACTTTACTTTTTACTTTTTCACTGACGTAACTTAAAGAGGTTTGAACCTTTACCCCAAAGCGTTTGCCGTTGAGGTACTACTAACTGGATAACCAGGTCTGGAGGGTTTGAACTTGTTACCAGAAAGCCTTTGCCCTTGAGATATAATATAGATATTAATTAGTGGAAAGCTAGATCTTGATATAAAATTACATATAAGTATATGATTATAGTTTCATTTAATTTTATTTTTATCTTAAGTTAATCATACTTCAGGGTTTAATCTACTCTAAGACCCATTTTCACTTAATCTTTAAGTAATCATTGTTACCAAGTTGGAACATTAGACTCAGCTTCCCACATTAGAAAGAAGCTTAAGTCTACTGCTTTTTTGGATGCTGAAGCGAGGAAGATAAAACTCTTCTCGCAGGATTGTATCCTTTTGCAAGAGTCCAATATATCAAACGCCGAATTATCGCTCATTCTAGAATACCATATTAGCAGGTTTTACCCTGTAGAGGGTGAGGCCGATTTAAACCCAAGCAATTACTCCACTTATGCATTGGGGGTATTAGCCTCCTTATTAGACTATGGATGGATTAAACCGTGGAACACAATGGTTGCGGCACTCAAAGAGGCATTCATAGAGATTCATTTTAAAGGTATCAAATCTTATCACTTACAGACTTTCATAGACAATGATGTATCTACAAAAAGTTTCTTGTCTAACTTTGCAGATATAGGTAGCTTATATAATTCGTGAGACACCAGCTATGACAGTGTTGGCCTCTGTCATATTGTTATCCAACGCAAAAAATATCAACTCCTCTGGGTTCCCTGGCTGGATCAGGAACAGGATCAGGGGGTTTTGTGGGACGATAGGTTGGTCCAAATTAGTTGAAACGTTGAGAGAATCCGTTTATCCTTCTCTCTAAGCTATCCAGAACTTTAGCTTGTTCTGTTTCGCAAATTTTTAAGGATACAACATTTCTTAACCATTCTGTCCATATCTAGGTCTACCCCTCCGAGCGAAATCTCTCTCTTCCTATGCGGTAATGAGATTATCAATCTAATGAGGGGTACTGAAATAAATCACTTTATCTTGTTAGGTAGGATGATTTTATCCAAGTACAAGGAAGGAACTCCAATACTTAAGTTGTATGAAGGGGATCGAGGATGTCATTGATACTGCTATTGGGTATCTAGCGTCATTATACGCCGGAAGAAATCATGTATGTAAGGCTTCTTTATAATAAAGACGAGACGGCTCTATTGAATAGAACCTGTTTTGAGATATATTCTGTTGTAACCACCGCCGCAGCTCAGCATGAAAATTCGACATACGAAAACTATTATACGTCTCTAACTGAGTCTCATAAGAAAATCGCCAATTTGGTCAAAACTTACTTGTCATTAAGGAACGAATTATTGGTAATCGCGGTGGGAGATAGAGATATTGCGTGTATGACACCAAAGGAGAGGGAATTATTCTTACGTTGTGCTATAGAGAGTTTTGAAAATGACAGCAAGGTAAGGGAAGCCGCAGCCCAAGACAACACTATAACCTTGCAAAGAGGCACATTTAGCCTTCTTAAAACAGCCTCATAATGGCCTCAAAACCACATTTTTATTTGAAATTTGTTGAAAGTTTACTGATTGTTTTTAAAACATGTTTAGATAATAAGTATAATATTTTATCTTTCAAGATCAAGTTCTAGACTGAGTGTTCTTTTTTCGTGAATAAGATTACTAGTTTACAATATTGTAGGACACTTCAAAAGAAGCCATATTGCTATTGCAAAACATATCCTATGAGCAAAACTAAGAAAATAAAACCCCTTTAAAACTTTTGCAAGATGTAGCCACTCGCTGGAACTCTACATACTTCATGCTGGCTGGATAGGATAATAGTATTCTAAGACGCTATAAAAGCTATCATGTCAATTATTAATATGAACCTAAAGAATCACTTAACCATAGAGGAGTGGGAAATTATCAAACAACTAAATCTAGTTCTTAAACCTTTTGAATGTGTGACGAAAACTATAGCAGGGGAGGAATACTTAAATGCATCCCTAGTTATTCCCTTTGGTAAATGGTTAAAATTCGGCTTTTAGGAAATTTGAATATAAGCAATTCACTAAATTTATCAAAAATGTCATTGAAAATTTTTAAAAATCTTTGAAAGACAGACTTGGGAACTCAGAAAACAGTAATACACTATCAATAGCAACATTTCTTGACCCAAGGTTCAAAGAAATACCGTTTAAGGAGAAAATAAATATTGAAATTACAAAAAAGAATGTAATTTCCTTGGTGGCTGAAAAGTTTTCGGCTGAGGAAAGTTTCCTTGGTGGCTGAAAAGTTTTCGGCTAAGAAAAATATCCATGGAGGGGGAAGTGAAGCTCCAGCTGCATCAAACCCAAATGTTACCAAAAACACGGACGACGACGGCATTCGGGAGGAGTTTGAAAGGGTCGCGGAATACTACCAACCAATTGATGTGGAAGCTTCTACAACCAAAGCCATTTTGGAGGTTCAAAGATTTCTAGATTGTGAATGCGTGCCTAGGAACAAAGACCCACTTAAATGTTGGAAGGTCTATAATTATTCGTTCCCACGCCTTGCCTATGTTGCACAAGAGAGGCTGAGTGCATGTGCGGCATCAGTACCATGTGAAAAAATGTTCTCAAAGGCAGGTTTAATACTACCGACAGACGAAGCCGACTGAAAAAGCAAAGATGATTTTGTTTTTTGTTTTTGAATACACATTCAAAAAATGTTTGCAAACATTAAAATATTGCTAGTTTTTTCAAATAAATTAAATGAAAGAAATCCTTGTTCCTTATAGTTCTTTGTTTAGTTCCATTGTAGGTATAGGTTCGTTTTGTTTTCTTATATAATTTTTTTCCGTATAAATGAATAACTGCTAATTATATTTTGTTAATGAAAAAAATATTTTATTTAATTTGGTAAATAGAAAATTTTGATATTTTAAATCTACTTGAAAATAATTACTTAATTAAAAAAACAGCTTTAATTATAATTTATAATATTATTTTATTTTTTAAATTTATTCCACAATTACAAATACACCCAAATTTCTTAAGATTTCGATTATCCATATTCTTGTAATGCTAATAATCCGATTTACCAATACCATATCATCAAATTACAATCAGAGTTTGCAATCACAGTGATTGAAAAATCACAATCACAGTTTTAGCTTTGCCAAATCCCGGCTTTGCTCATCTCTAGAAATCGGCGTTCATCTCAGTTTAAAACATATTCTTTTTGATAAAACAAATAGCACATATGTTGTCCGATTGGAAATAAATGGTTCGGTTTTTGGTACACAATCCAATGCGTTAAGCCTCGTTTGTTTTACCGATGTTCGTTGTTATTTTTGATACTTTTAATTATTTATCTCGTTTTTCAGTTAAAAATATAGCTACGCCTATTATATTAACCCATTAAAACCTACTGTAGTAGAATAATAAGGGTAAATTTATATTAATATTATTATTATTATTATTCACATCGAATTGTATGTAGGTTAATAGAATAATAAGTTTAATATTATTTTATGTTGTAATATGTATATGCCAGCAATTATTGGGTTGATTGTACGACGGATATTTTAAACAAAATATGAAATAGAAGTTAGTTGATTTTTTTGAAGATAAGTCTTTTTTTAATAAGCTCCCCTAGAAGCAACTTTTTTTATATCACACTACAGGGACCAAATGGGCCCGCTAGCTGACTCGTAAACACAACCTCGAATTTCGTATATCTAATACAGGCAGGCTTACACCTGTCTACATATCGTTAGTACAGGCTATGAATGAACAGGTGCAGCGTGGATTTTAGTGTGTGACGAAATATTGTCACGATTTGTATTTTTTATCTGTGACGCCACGCTTTACTTAGCGTGTAGGAGAGTAGCTCAGATTTAGGAACGCACTACGTCAAGTTAAGAAGAGATAATAAAGGAGACACATCGATAAAAACAGTAACAAGTTTATTTACAAACAAAATTAACAACGGTTAGACTGTATACTAATAAAGGCGTGTTTAATATTATAGATGAATTAAGAGTTTACACTATACCCAATTAATATGAAATGCATGTCTTCTCGAGGGAGGCTTAGTTTAAAGTTTTTCTAGCAAGCGACGTCACTATTTTAATAATAAAGTTTATGTGAGCGGAGTTGTTTTATTTAGGTATTTGTTCTGATATTAATAAGGTAAGTCTTTCTAGTTTAAGTTTAAAACTCCCCAAAAACTATCCCTTTACTGGAAATTCTGATACTTCACAAATTCGACTCTCTATACTTTTAGTAGCCCCCGAATGCCGTATACCTGTGCATACGTACATCCAGGTTAGGTAAGGACCTGATCGCCCTGTACCTGTGCATAGGTGTTCTCAGATATGGGGGTTGTGGGATAGAACAACTAGAACTGGACGTACCTGTGTACTGCCCCGCAACTAGATCGAGCGGAATTAAGAGACCCGAAAGCCTGATGAACTTGGCGTTTGCCTGCGTATTTATATGTTACAAAATGCTGATGGTTGCATCATTAAGGATTAAAATCGCTTCCGTCGACCGCTCAAGTTGTTTATAATTAACAGTGAATGTTTATTTAACATTTGTCAAGTTCAAACTTACGACAGGGTGATATTTAATTAATGTTTTTAAGTAGTTCACACATTCCCCCTCCCTGATAACGTTGGTCCCCAACGTTTTAACCCGACTTATTTGTTTTAAAAAAGGGAGAACCGACCTCAAATCGAGAAGACATACTATATTGCACCTAAATTTATTATAATTTAACATATATTTCGTCAGTGGACTTGTTCTGGCTTAGATCCACCCATTTCCATTTCATGTAGTAAGTTTTTGGATGGTTTGCCTCGCTCTGTGTGCTAGTTATAGGTGCATGTAACAAAAGAAAAATAGTTTTACAAGTTATATTAACAATGTTATAATCTTATCCTATGTTTTCTTATTTGTAACGTTTTTAGTTGTCTTATTAACCAAATCATAATTCGTTAAACCCGGCTTTTTACTAGAGCTGCATTATCGCAAAATGTATTTGCTTCTATGGCCAATAACGTTTTACGTCATAGTATTCATTGTGTTAATAAAGCAACTACGTGACAAACGTATTATTTAAATACGGTTATATATGATAAAAACTCTCTCGATTTGATTTCTTTAAGCTTATTGATCTATTATACCTTATATCTAGTGCAAACCTATCCGTTTTGAGAACATTGTTTTTCTTTTTATACTGGCTTATAATGCCATTTATTTTTAAAACTATAGTTTTATGTCTATGGACAATAAATATGCCTCTTATATATCTCCTCTGTTAAGATGCATCCATCCCAACAGAAGTGATCTTAATTCGTTTTCTTTATATCGGTTAGTTTTTTGGGAAAGGACTGTTAATGAGGTATATATATTTAAAGATAATGAATTTTTACCCTTGGCATTAAAAAGCAACTTATTGCGGTCCTGTATTACTATAAATCACCTATACTAACAATATTACGGTTTATTGAACTTATTCCTAATTGTTTTAAAATTAAAACGCTGATCTCTATAACATTTACCGATTATGTTTGTAAAATATCGATTTGTGCATTTTTTGAAAACCCATGCGTTTATTACTATATATTTTATTTTATTCTTGGCGTTTGTCTTTACCGGTTAAACAAGTTAAAGAAAAAAAATATGGCACCTGTTCCTAACTGTAAGTAATAATTAATATTTTTTTATGAGGCTTATTATTGTATATTTCCCTTTTTTCTTGTCTTAGGCCGAATTTATCGCCGGCGCTATGCGGTTTTAATTGCGAAGCGATTTCCACATCTCCCTCTGGTAGGCTTTTATTATTTTCTCTATTGTTGTTCTGTAATTTTTCTCTTTATAGGGGATGCGTTTTGAATATGTTTACATCAAAGTCGCAGCCGAAGATTCCTGGCCACCAGGGATCCCCCTGGTCACCAGGAACTTTACTGCGGCGCAGTGTTCCAACATTTATATTTTATACCTATATATATTAGGTCAAGGCGACCGATGATACATATATATTTCTAGAATAAAAATTAATTAACAAACGTTCGTTTTTTTCTCTTTGTAATTTAATCGCCCATATAACGAATTTTATTATTGCTACTTATATGCCTACGGAGTATTAAATATATATGCTTATATGCTACATTATACTGTACTATATGTTTTGCAGGTTGCCTTCATTTGTAGATTCGTGGCGTGGTTCCGGCCTTTCCTGGAAGCTGCACTGAAAGTTGCCGTCCTCTGTTCTTTTGTGAATGCGCAATACATAGTTTTGATGTGGATCGATATTCATTTGTCTTATGTCTAGTTGTGTGTGGCCATTATCTCCCTCGTTTTGTCGTCGTAGTCTTCCCCCCGCAACTAGATTGAGCGGAATTGAGAGACCCGAAAGCCTGATGAACTTGGCGTTTGCCTGCGTATTTATATGTTACAAAATGCTGATGGCTGCATCATTAAGGATTAAAATCGCTCCCGTCGACCGCTCAAGTTGCATGTTTATATAACATTTGTCAAGTTCAAGTTCAAACTTACGACAGGGTGATATTTAATTAATGCTTTTAAGTAGTTCACAATATAGACAGAATTAGGTTAATTTGTTTTGTAGTGTGATTCGAAATATATCATGGATTTCAGCCTAAAGTAAGTATTTTTGTTGTTTTTTTCTTGTATAAATGAAACTAAATATAAATTAGCGTAATAAAGAGATACTAAAAATTAAGAAATCGTACTGGGTATATGCATGTATAAAACCATTTGACGCAGTGGCGGATCCAGGATTTTTATCAGGGGGGGGCGCACGTTTGTGGGGCCCCCTGTATTATATACTAAAAAACCAAATTTGGTATGTGAGTAACCACAGATCGAGGAACAAGATCTGGTTGCGTAACCTTTATTAGTTTTAACACAAATACTAAATAAATTAAACATTCAATAAAACAATACGTGCAAATAGATTTATCGCAAACGCTTGAACATATAAAACACTATTTTAAATCATATTGCAAAGTTAAGTTTCCTTTTCTCTTTGCAAACCTATCTAGGATAGATCCTAGATCCAACTTCATTGATCGATATATGTATAAAAGTGCTAAACCATTTAGTCTATCTTCAGGTATAGTACATCGAAGGTACGTCTTTAAAAGTTCAAAATTGAGAAACTTCTTTCGGCAGTAGCAACAGAAACAGGAAGAGAAGAAATAATTGTTAGCGCATTATAGATGTTTGGAGAGTCACCTTTATTACACATTTGCAAAGCTGTTAAAGCGTCATCACACTTACTATTTATAGTTTCGTGTTTAAACAATGTAAATTCCACGCTAAACACTGTATGCGAAGGACTGTTTAAAACAGAGCTAAATGTTTCTATAATTTTTGACACCGTGTCTGATATTTTCTGCGGGTCGTATTTTTCAAGGGTTGTTGGAATACATAAATCAAACAAAGAAAAAGGCTCATTAAACGTTCTGAAAACCTTTCTTTAACATCAGTTAGGACAAAATCTAAAATTGGTAAAAATAACCCTTTTCCAATAGTTTTCTGGTAACAGGCTATCTTTATCTGAAAAAGTATCACTGTGTGTTTGTGTTGAAACTAGCAGGGGTATTTGCATCTCTATGTCAAGCTCTATGGTTCATTTTCAGCTTCTTTAAATATATAAAGTTTGAAATAAGAATCCACGTTCAGTCTTTTTTAATGGAGAGAGTCAACGAAAATTTTTAACTTTGACTTAGCTGACTCTATGTCAATGCTCTTAGTCTGCAAATATTTACTATAATAATATGGTAAGGTAAGTGCAAATATATCTGCTAATGAATATACAGTCCCAAACAGATTTTAGAAGAATACCTGCTCTAATAGAAGAAGTACTATAATCCCATCCCGATGCGTCTTTCAAAGCTTTACTATAAGAGGCAAGTCCGTCTGAAATTCTAAGCTAGAGTCATGCGCCTCTATCCATCTTGTCTGACAGAGCTTAATAATTTACGTTTTAGATATTTTTTTAAAACAAAATTTCTTTCGGACGAAGCTGATTAAAGCAAGGAGAAATAGTAGCATAGCAGAATAGTAATTAAACGACAGTATCAACAAAGCTGTATAATTGGATTTATTTAAAACCGCTTAAACTAGAATATATCTACACAGACAGTTATTGTTTTTTTTTCTAAAGTCGGCGGCATAAAAGAATTTTAATTTCAATAAACTTTTAACGTTCAGGGGGGGGGCGCCCCCCGTGCCCCTCCTCTGAATCCGCCTCTGATTTGACGTGAAGCATCTTTTAAATTTCGCTGTAACCCATATGGACCCACTAGGCGGATAAGTAGTCAAAATTTGTATTATTTTTTATTTCAGAGGTGCTACTCTAAAAGAAGCTTTAGATATATGATGAAGCTGAGGTGTCGGAGATTTATATTGAACCACCGGAATCCCACTATTTGATGGATGAAGACTCGGCGGACGAAGATGATGTTGGCGTGGCAGATAACTTGAACCCAAGACAACTTTGCGCTGGTGCTGAAATAGTATTTGCAAATTCTTAAAGATTAGGAGAATTTCAAACTGATCCCTTGCAAACTAGCACCGATAAAATTGTTGCTCCAAGTTTGGCTACTGTAGGTACAAGCATGACACGGAATTTCCTAGCAGTTTCGATTCCAAGTGAAATGGCATTTATTCAGGCAGATTTAACATGCTTGCAACAGGATTTTCCAATGGGTGACTATACAAAATACGCATCTATGTCTTGTGTTGAATTACTTGAATTGTTTTTGACACCTGATTTTTTTAACACGATCGTTTTTGAAACTCGAAATTATGCTCTAATAAAAAATGAATCGGACTCAAATTTGGCAGTTCCTGAACTAAAAGTATTTATTTCCATTCTTCTGCTAAGTGGATATATATAACCAAGTGCCTTCAAAAAGAAGCTATTGGGAAACTAGTTTAGACAAGAAAAATATATTGGTATCTGAAGCTATGAGAAGGGACCGATTTCTACAAATATGCCGACTCATACACTTTGCAGATAATAATAATAATATAGGTGTGAATGACAAAATGTATAAACTTCGATCCAAAGGCTCATTTTCAATTTTTCAAATATAATTTTATTCAAAAGACCTAGACATATTAAGTTGATATAAAAATCAGATTTTTCTGAGAAGTCTAAATCGGTGGAAATAAATAAGAAAGTGCCACTGGAACATTGTAAGGGCGTGACGTCATAAGATATGAAGATCGCGTTGGGATATATATTTATCTATGACAGTGACAGAAACGCTACCATTCTCGAGGCGGGGTTTGGAACCTTCGGCAACATGCACAAAAACGGAGTTTTATCCAGAATACCGAAACAGAATTATTGCACTCGACGCGCGTTTCGCTAACCATGTTAGCATAATCAGGAGATGATTAAAACTCAAAACAGTTTTATCATCTCCTGATGAGCTAACATGGTTAGCGAAACGCGCGTCGAGTGTAATAATTCTGTTTCGGTATTGTGGATAAAAATCCGTTTTAGTGATCCTGTTATCAAAGAGGATTTGGTCGCTAACCACCACGTGTCACAGAGATTATGACTTGTGGTGACCCTCTTTGCTCTTGCAGGGTGCGTAGCGCAGAGGATGATGACAGAGGACAAAAACTCGCTTCGTTACTAAAGATATGTGTATTACTGTCCAGGTTTAGTATACATGAAGGTTTGCACTTAGGTTGCTAACTATGTTTAAATATATTTTACCAGAGGAGCGTGGAATGCGTGACTATTCGTTGAAGACTTATCAGACGCGACCCGTTCGGTTTCATGAGACAAATTGAGGCTTCCTTGAAATACTTTACAGGCACAGATGATGGACACACAATCAAATGTCACAAATTGGTTTAATGCAAACCAGTTGAGTAGAAACGCCTCAAAAAATCAAAAACTGTACATGTCTACCCGAAATATAGATCTGCAGTGTCCTAACGAACCAGTTTTATTCCTAGGAGTAAAACTTGATTCTAAACTTTTATGGAATTCCCACATAGACTACATATGTCCAAAAATCTCATCGGGAGTCTTTGCACTTCGAAACTTGACTGTGAATGTTTCTCCAGTTGTTGCCCGATCTGTATATTTTGCGTGCATCCACTCCAAGATATCATACGGTATATTGATATGGGGACATGCTGCTGAGATAAGCAGAATTTTTTCCCTTCAACGCAAGGCAGTGAGAATACTCCAAAATTTAGATTATAGAGCTGACAGTGCCTTGTTTCTATATTTTTACTTGTTTGGTGCATGTAAAAACAAACATCGGCGACTACTTCAGCTTTGAAAATGTACATTCACATTCGACCAGGAATAATCTTAATATCTATACTGATTTTCATCGAATAAACCGCATGAAAACGGGAACATCTTTCTATGGGTCCATGTCCAGAGTTACCTCTGCACATAAGGTCCTTACCCGTGAAAAGCATTGAGTTAAAAGTAAAAAAGTATCTTATTTCTAAAAGTTTTTATAGTTTTGATGAATATCTGTACAACATTTTAATGATTGTGTAAATTAGTATCTTGGGTATTTGTATATTTGTGTATTTTTTTCCTTTTTTGACCTATGTAGAACTTTTGTTATAGCATCAATAAAGTATTTGTATTTGTATTTGCATATTCGAACATACAATTTATATTTAGAATTAAGTTAACAATTTCTTAAGTAGTGCTTGAGTATTGATGAATCAACTCAAATATTTCTCATTGTGAATTTTTATTTTATTCAGAGCGTATCCCAATGGGTTTGAGTTGACATCAAAATTCAACAGTTATTTTATACTGCAATTTCTTTCTAAAGCGAAACCCATAGGAGAAAAAATATCTAAATTGAAACACAAAAGTTTTATCAAATTGATAATTCGAACTGTCAAAAATAAACAAATGAGATTCTGGACGTCAATTAATGAACACCGACTTCGGTATTTTAATGATATACTCTATATATTTTCAAAAATATGGGATACCATTTTGACCTTCCACTATCAAATTTGTTTTTTTTGTGTTTTTGTTTTACTAAAAAAAAAAGATTTTCCTCTTTCATTTCGAATGAGTACGTGATTGAGATAATATTTAATTATTGGTGATTTAATTTTTTTTTGCGTTTTAACATCTCGCATCTCGCAACTGTTGTTGAGTTTACATGATTAATACTTTTAACTTGTCTGTATACCGTTTTTCACATTAACTCTCTAAGGTAAGGTAATCCCTTGTTATAATCTAAGACTTATTTCACCTATAAAATATGACATAATAATTGAATAAACTAGGCACTGCAATTATTAATGTAATAACTCCGTACAGAAATATGTACAGCGAAATTTAATGTAATAAATTACATTATTTAAACAATATTGCATAAGCTACAAGCAATTTATTTCAATTAGCTGCCTTATTATTCTTCAAAATTTTTAACTAATCTTTGATAATATTTATTTATATTATAATGATGTGATATTACCTAGAAGTTGTTTCATTTATATGGAAAATAATCATATTCCATCCTATAGGTAACTAGATAATATATCACTATGATTTAATTCAATTCAATTCCACTTACACGAGTTTTGTTACTCTAATATTTCCCAACATATCGCTTTACACCGCGTTATTTTTATTATTTATGCCAGCTATACCGAAATTTGCAATCTCGACGTAATTATGCGACACTAATAACTACGAGTTAATGACCCATGTTTATAGAACAGTCATGAAATTCGCTTTAATATATTTTACTACAATATTATATGGATATTCCTTATTTAAAAGAAATCAACAACTACCTTTATTTTATTATATTCTTCGCACCTTATGATTAAGTAATTTATGTGATGCGACATTTAAGATTGTGTCAATATGTTTTGAAAATGTATAAAATTGAAAGATTTATCATGCTTAAATAATTTTCGCTACTGTTCAGTTGTTGAAATACCTTGTATATTTTAGTATACTTCTCAATTACGTATATTTATACTTCCCATGACAGAAAGCTAAAAAAAATCTTTTGAGATTAACTACCTATACTTGATTTTTAACCGCATTGTGTGATTTTAGATTTTCAGTTAAACTATAATTTGTGCACCTACTTAAATACTATATATCTATTCATTTCCAAAAAAATTTGATTAATTATAATTTCAAAAATAATCGGCTATAGGGCCTTGCCGATCTGATTCGACAAAATGATGCGTTTACTGCAAATATTTGATTGAGTATTAAGTGTGAATAAATAAAATGGTTATATATTATATATTTGAAATAGAACGATACTGCCTTGCTAGGAAAATATACGTATGCAGATAATGTGATAATATAATTGTCATACTTAAAAAGCTTATATAAAGAAAATATATGGTAAAACTAACTTAGCACATTTTAACCTTAATCTTATATCCTATAAATACCTGTGTACACTTCTATTTTACTTTCGTCATGATTATTGTTTTTCACCTTCACGTTTCTACTTTTCGAATGTTCAATTATCCGTATCTAACTTCCATTTCTATTTACACTTATTTCTGCCTGTACTAAAAAAAACCTAAAAGAGAAATTTCTTCCTTTTTCTTCTTCACCATACAGCCATTTTGCCTCTGTGTTAGTAGAGCCTCCGTGGATTATTTGCCTGGTAGGCAAGGCACCCTTTCTTTTGTGAGGGACTGGCAAGGTCGCCATGTGAAGACTCAACCAAGAGGTGCTATATTATGTCCCCTTGAGTTACTAGTTGAGTCAGGTTCGTTCATCCGAGACCCAAATAATAGACTTGAGTTACTTAACTCTATGTATTCATTGTATAATATAACGAACAGTCTTACAATATTGATATCTATGATGGTAATAATCAATGATGATACGCAGTTACGTTACATTACCAAATATGAACTCTAATCAGGTCAGAGTTTTGCCATCGTGTGCACTAGTATGCAGTTTATAACATATGTTATTATAATATTTAGTAATTACAATATCCTGTCGATATACAGGGCATATACTTATACCGTTACAGGATCAACACATGACCAGAGGGTTTTCAGGAATTCAGGATTGGACGAAATTTGTAATAATGAAGAATACTTTCCTAATAACAGTTATTTGCTTGGTGATGCAGCGTATACTATACATCCGCATCTCCTAGTACCCTATAGGGATAACGGAAGACTGACAAATACTCAAAAAAAATTTAACAGACGCCTTTCCTCAGCTCGCATGACAATAGAAAGAACAAATGCACTTTTGAAAAGAAGGTTCCGAATATTTTTAGATCGACTAGATGTTAAAAGAACAGATCTCATACCTTATTATGTAATGACAGGTTGCATTTTACACAATATATGCTTAAAATTAAATGATAGTTTTGAGGTTCCTTTAATTATTGGAAACGATGTACTAGTAGTAATAGATAATATTAGACATCAATTTTAACAGAAAAGTTTAATAAAACGTGACTATATTGCAAGTAATTTACCAATAGAATAGTAAAATATAAAGAGTAGTAAAATAAGATTTCTTTCTTGATGTAAGTATTCCTAATATCATAATTATAGATATGTTTATTGAATTTATCTAGGTACCTCAGATAAATTTGAAATATATAATATTGTTACGGCTAGCCTAACAACCATCCGAACGTTCTTGTGCTACCCTATAGAACTAGCCGCCGCGCCGTGCCGCTCGCTTCTCTGTCTGTATGAATCATCGCCCGGCCGGCCGCGAAGTTTCAGGATCGCTCGAATTATCTCGATGCCCTTGTCGAGAACATATAGAGTGGCCTCGGAATACTTCCCGAATATTCGTGATAGATTGAAGATTATATATAAGCAGACCTAAGGCGAATGTTAGTCAGTCGGGAGTTGGAGAGTTCAGTTCCGTTAATCATTGAGTGTTGAATAGATATTAGTTGTAAGAGTAGTTTAGAGTGTTAAATTGTATACAGTGGTAGTGAATAAAGAGAGAGTATTAGTTGAAAATAGCAAAAGTTGTAATTCTGTTAAAAACCCACGGGAAAACGTAACAATATTAAAAGCTTATATTGTATTTTTTTTATCCATCTAAGGTCGAGAGGCTCAAAAAATAAAACACAAGAGAATAATAAAAAAAAATTATGAAAACACTCAATTATTTTTTTAAAGATTTTAGTATAAACTTAAGAAAAGAAACTCCTAAAAAATAATTAAAACTACTTCTAAATAAGTCACAGCCACTTTTCTTAAAAACACCACACGCTATTTAGCCTTGAACTTTTTTAAAAATAAGAGGTTTTGGATATTATCCAGTCTTTTCATTTTCTCCTTGTGTTGTTTCTTTCTCCCCTCTTTTTCCTCTTTTTTAAGCTTTATGAGTTCATCTAAGTTTTCTCTTCTTGCTCCCTTCTTGCAAACTAAATGAAGAGTAAATTTGAAATGAATAATACGTATTTAAAGTCGTACATATTATGTACCTGTTTCTGTTGCAGTTAATGCCCCATCTGCCAATTTATCTTCACTTCTTGAACTGGACGCCATAGTTGAAAGAGGATTGGCCCAAGCCTTTTTTCCAAATATGTCGTCCATGTCCATAATAAATGGGTACCTAGTTTTTTTGACCAACTGAAGGTTAACGTTAACATCACTGATACCTAGTCTCTAATTTAATTTCAGCTCGGCCACGTTTTTGTTGCTTTTTTTATCTGTGTTTTTGTTGCCATAAAAATATTTTAGACTGTATTACAATTCAAAATGATCAAAATCAAACATGCTACAAGTCGCAGTCGCAAAATGGACCGGGGCGAATTTTGCGAGATCATGGTTGATATGGGGCAAAAGGTGTTTGATGCAGATGTCAAAATTTTCAGATCGGATCCAAGCCAACTTCCTCTGAGGAACAACAAACTACTAGTAATTAGGTCGAAACAAAATAATGTGCTGAAAGTGTGCATCGAATTTGAAGACATAGAGGCCTATGCACACGAAAGTGCTGTGGATGCAATAATATTGGACATAAGCAATCCACTCTGTACCATAGTTCTAAGGCTTCCTTCCGCCGCCTCAAAGGCGGCCTTTTTAGAGCATGAAATTAAATTTTAAATATCTTAATAAATTCAAGAGTACCTTGAAATAAATCCATGATTTGAGGCTATTACCAGATTTGCTATCATTATCTTTAATGGCCTTATAGGTTCTCTTCAATGAATCCATTTTTGTAGAGCATTGTTTAGCAGATACCTTGTAACCAGAACTCTTCATTACAAGAGCAATTTTTTCCCATATTTTTTTTTTATTATATTAATGTCACTCGAATACATGACTCTGTAACTGCATAAAAAAAAATTAGTGGACTGCTCTGTCCAAACATGGTGCCCTTCTGTTTTGTCGGATTGACTTTCACCTACAAAAGTTATTCACTGAGAGCAAAGAATATCTGCTGAATTCATTGCACTATTGTGTTCGCGGTTTTCACCAAGCATTCTGGTTGCAAAGGCCATACCTGAAATAATTATGTTTTTAAGATGTTTAACAATAACATTATTAAAATTTGTGATTAAAAAGCTCCCTATAAATTATACAGGTAACAACTCACTAACCTGTTAGTAACACCTAACCAAACTGCAAAACGAAAACACGTATTTTAAGAGGTTATGTTATTTGACATTTGATGATCTTTGACAGTTGAGACGTTGGACTGAAGACTGTTCCTTTTTTTTGCAGCAAAGCAGTACTCTGTTTAAATCGGAACGACAAATGACAGTAAAATCAGAACAGTAAAAATCCAGTACTGGCAGTTGATAACGGTACATTCTCAATGTGTTAGTCTAATGCATTGATCTTATGACACAGTTTTTGTCATTTTCCTCAGTTAGTTTTGAAAATAGAGGTATCAAACCTGATCTATTCGAAATCAGCAACGAATGGACTATCCGACAAATGAACCATATACATATGTCATTTAAAATAACGAAGTTGATGTTTTATTTTTTACAAACTCGATCGTCAATTGTTTCTTTTTTAGCAAATTCTTACAATTTAGGTAAAGCCCTAAAACTTTCAAATTTGATATGCTATGCTAAGTCTTCAAACAAAGATTTCAGCTATCATTTTAAATGTAACCAGAAACCCTGTACATTAATGATTAAATATGCAAATTCTAACAGGATTAACAAAAAACCCAAATCAGATGAAAACACCTTTGTTTAATTTTTTTAAAAATATAAAACAGTAAAATTGTAATGTTATTTCTTTTAAGGCGAGAATACACATGCTTGTTAGACGCACAGAAGCATGCCAGCCACTGGAGGATACGTGCTACTTGCATGTGTGACTCTCGCTACCAGTTAGAAAGCACACTTGAAGATAGCACGCTACTAGATCGCAAGACGTATATTAACGTACTTATTTCTTATCTCTACTGCTATTCCTGTCGCATGATTAGTACGTGTTAGAGTTAAATTTGTCAAGGTAGTACGTATTTGCTGTCGCGAGGATGCTTGATGTACGGTGGCTAGTTGTCTATCTTCAAAATCAACACACCTTTGTGGTATATATGGATCGGTAGTCTTCCTTAGCCTATTGTTTAGCGAACAAACTGCAATTACATCAACAGATTCTGGTAGCAATGGTATAGGTTTTTCAAACTCAAAATCTTGATACTAACATCCCAAAATAATTTTCAACTATGCGACGAGCTCTTGATAGGCGGTTGTAGCGTACTATTTCATCAGATGGGACTTTAAGGGGAACGTAGCATCTCCGACAATAATTGAATTATTCAGTACATCTAGTTCATTTCTCCACAAGGCTTGCCCAAAGCTCGAGTGGGCAAACACACCATCATCAGAAGCTCGTCCGTTGAAGCCAATGTCAACATGTAAAACAATATTTATCGTCTACCAATGCTAAAAGAGCAATGCTATTAGTTCCTTTAGAGTTGAAAAAATTGAAACTGTCATCAGGAGCTTACATAGTAACGTGTTTCCCGTCGCGCGTCGATAGCACCGATACATCCAGGAAAACTCCATTTCGTGTGAAAACCATGCTCGATTTTCTTCCAATCAACCCGCGATGGCATCTGTAAATATAAAAAACAATTTGAAAATAGACTTTTCCAGTTTATATTTACTGCAAGAGACTTAGAAGTATTTTTCTTACAGATTAATCAAACATCAATAGTTTTAACAGAAAGTGACGGAGAGCTGCCTTCCGAGAAAAATAATTCAGAATCAAATATTCAAACGCTAGAAGAACCTACCGAAGAATTAGCTACCTAAAAATCAAGAGAACCTACTCAATACCAAGCAAAAAAATCCAGAATTGAATTACTTCAATCAGTTAACTAACTAACCCAAATCAATTAATAACCTAGAAAAAAACAAATGTTGACACCCGTTATTTACAAAACACTTCATGCAAGAAAACGATCTCACGATGAAAGTCGAATACAAATATCCAATGCAATTAAGCAATCGGAAAATATATCAACTATAATACAAGGTGGAGCTTCTCAACATGATGAAGATGAATTCCGTTATTTCGCAATGAATGTTGCAGCACATCTAAGGCAGCTTCCGCTTCACGTAGCTTTGTAGCTTCAGAGTGATTTTCAAAACCAATTGTCGCTTGCAAAAATTCGTCTGGCACAAGTCAAGGGCTTAGTAAGTTCTTCACAAACAAATGCTTCCTCGAGATAATGATTCTAATATGGGGTCACCTCAAACTGATTTCCACTTTTTGAACGTCCAACAAAAAGCACAAGACTTTTCAGACGCCAGTCAGCAATAATTTTTTTACGTCCGATGATTTTCAGATGCCAGTCAACCATCATTGTTGAACCTCCAACAAGAAGCACCAGGAGTAAAATGCCAGTGAGCAATCATTGTTAACCCTTCAACAAGAAGCACCATCAGAAGCCAGTCAGCTACTTAGCTCATTAATTAGAAAAGCTTGGGATACCTCTTGAAGTAAACGTACATGCATTTATATAGTTTAAATAAAAGCTTATTTTCATAAAATCTTTTAATGCTGTCTTAATTTCAGCGCAAACTTCTGGTATAAACTTAGATATTATAGATTTTTCGACTCTGTACAAAGCTTCCAATGAAATATATAGCACGAATGGCTAAGTATCGTAAAGTGATTTCTAATTTAGTTCGAGCTGGAATTGCATTAGGCATATGAGTACCTTTTTTCTGAATGTTATCTTTAATCTCAGATAGCAGTTCATCAAACTTTTCTGGAGGCAGTCGGACATGACTTTTATATCCCTTTAGGTTTTCTTGGCGCATTTCCTTCAACAAACTATTACTTACTCCATAAACTTGGCGTCTATTAATCCAGTCTTACTCATATTTTTCTGTTTCTTTTCCGTTTCATACTTCTCAAACGTATCAGTTTAATTACGCCCTCTGTTGCTAATAACATTGCAATAATATTAAATTCGCTTCTCAAATGAAAATTTTCCAATTTTAACAAACCAATTCAACACTTTTGCTGCTGAGCGTAACCCACCGAGATGAGATGTTTTCAGAGATTGGCGCGTACAGAACTAGCATGTATATTTGGGTGGTCCAAGGAAAGGTAGTTAGCATACAAATTACTGACAACTGTGCCATGCTATTTTACTAGCATGTGTATTTTTGGTAGTCCAAGGACAAGTAGTTAGCGTACAAGTTAGTGGACACTCGCATGCTATTTTATTTGCAGGTGTATTCTCGCCTTTAGGTTGCGTATTTGCAAGTTATAGGTGGAAAGGACGGGCCTGACACAACCAGAAGGATTCTGAAAAACTTGTAGATCATACAATTAGAACACCTGCCCGTCAGTTAAACGATTACATTGAACTAGAGTTTGGAAAAGAACAGCTTACTCTTTGCAAGATCCTTTTGGGTAATCCTATATATAGAACGATGGTGCGTCATCAGGGTGGAAGCCTGACCATAGAGACCTATCTCTCTCGGTTTTTTTCAATTGTCTTACAATATGCCGGGGTCTTCACTTTCCAATATTTTGTAGAAGGCCAAACGGTGGTCCAGCACTTTAATCCTTGAGCTTAATTGGTCCGGGAAAAACGAGAAAATGTCTTTTTCAAAATACAGTAATATCATCAAACTAAGTACAGGTTAGTGCTTTAGGAATTAATTAATTACTTCATCTTTTTTAAGCAGTTCATGAATGCTTGCAGTTTTTGTTCCAAGCTGCGTCTAGAATGAATCTAGGATTGTCACAAGATTAAGATAGAGATAATATTAGGTATTTCTATAAGAAATAAATACAATATAGAGTGTGTTCCATTAGGTACTTTTTGAGCTTAATTGGTCTGGGAGAGACGAGAAAGTCTTTTTCAAAATACAGTAATATCATCAAACTAATTACAGGTGCTATGGGTATTTGAGAAAAAGGGTTATTTTCTGCAAATTGTGATAAAAGCATGAGGTTTGTTTCTTACATAATTCTAAGCGATTTGACCCACAACACACTCTGGTAAGACTTGTAGGAGCCAAGAGGGTGGCCCCCTTTATGGCGAACGAAAAATTTATGTTTTCTATTTTAAATTTGATATTATTTTGTTATTATTATTTTTTTCTGGATAATTTTTGTCTAACTAAGAAATAGAAGTTATATTTTGTTATACAATACCGTTTTCTAAAGCTCCCCATACACGTGCGAACAGTTTGCGCAAATTCGGTGTTTGTGCAAATAGTTTGACAGTCTATGGGGCTGTTTGAATAGTTGCGCAAACTGTTTGAGTAAAACCGGTCAAGATCGAAATAATTTGTACAAATACTCCTTGCTTGAGTACTTGTTTGACGTGTATGGTACGGTTTGTGCAAACTTTGGGTTAGACAACTCCTGCTCCTAGACACTGTCAGGCAGTTTCCTTTCTATTCCGTGGTTGCAAACGTAGTTTCGGTAAGTTTTTTTTTTAGTTTGTTGCCATTTACCTCTCCAATATGGCGAATAAGACAACATATGATGAACAGCGGAAACTTTGGAGAGAGTTTATTGCAGTGTATCGTGATTAACCTGACGTGTGGAAGGTGAAAAGTGACGGTTATAAAGATAGAAATAAGAAGGACGGGGCGTATAAAATACTCGTCGATAAAATGAAGGAAATTAAACCCAGTGCAGATAGGGCAAGTGTACGCGCCAAAATCAATTCATTCCGCACTGCCTACAGAAGAGAAATGAAGAAAGAGAAGAAGAGCATAAAATCAGGTGGAGGAACAGACGACGTGTACGTGCCAAGTTTGTGGTACTTCGACGAGCTTGACTTCTTGAGGGATCAGGAAACTCAAATTCAACAATGGGCGAAACTGAATTTATTGAAGGAAATAACAAAACGAAGGTACGTACAATTTTTTTTCATATTTTCTATTGTTTTTTCATACATTCAAATACAAATTCATTATTATACAAAATCATATTTCATACAAACAATTATTTGAATATCTTGTCCTGCTAAGAGACAGCACCTTGCTCGCTATTGACGTAATGTGAGAAGTTAAGACGTACTTGTTTGGAAGACACTGGGGTATTTCTGCCTGGGAGCTGTTGCAATGGAAGTAATTGTCCATCCGAATACCAATCAGCATTTATGACCTCCCCTGTAGTTGTGTTCTCAATTTCAAAACCACCTAGGTTATACAAGTCATCTTTCTTCTTTCCTAGAAAATTATGTAAATGAGTACACGCAAGAACTATCAAGCTTGCTTTTTCCGGGTTCAAATTGATTTCTCCCAAAAATATTCTGAATCGAGATGCTAGTATTCCGAAGGCATTCTCCACAATGCGACGAGCGCGAGATAGCCTGTAATTAAATATTGCTTGTTCTCTGGTCAGGTTTTTTCGACTGAATGGTTTCATTACGTTGTCCATAAGAGGAAATGCATCATCTCCCACCAAAACGTATGGCTGTCTCATTTCACTGCCAGGCAAATTATCAGGTTGAGGAATATGAAGTTTGTTATTCACGAGCCGCCTATAAAATTCTGTATTGGAGAACACACCCCCATTGGAAACTCTTCCAGTGATTCCTACATCGACCATTATAAATTCGTAATTGGCATTAACCACAGCCATCAACACAACACTGAACGAATTCTTGTAGTTGAAATAGTAGGAGCCACTTCCTGGTGGTTTGCGGATGCTGATATGCTTCCCGTCGATGGCTCCGATGCAGTGAGCAAAATTCCACCTTCTCTCAAACTGTCCGGCAATAACCTTCCATTCATTCTCATTTGCTGTTCTGCAACAATTCAATTTTTATTACTATTTAATTTAATAATTTAATTTCATTACAATAACTTCAATAATTTCAATTGATAAGTACTTTCATGACTACATAGATATTTCCATTTGTTTCAGGTCGCAGAAGACAGTTCCCAAGCATCTCAACCCGAGCATACACATACACGTAAAAGATCGAGGAAAAACGAGGACAGTGACGAAAGTAAAAGGACTAAACTATTGTCTATAGTCTGCGAACGTCTTGAAAAACCTTCCTCAGACGCTCAGATCATAGCAAAAGGGTGGGGTGAAGAGTATGCGAAAATGTCTGCAAGCCAGCAACTTTACCCTAAAAAATTTATTGATGACATTCTTTTCGAAGGACGATTGGGCAACCTTCATAGACATTCATTCGCCATAAATAATCCACCTCAGTCATTCGCCACCCCCAATCATCCTCAATACATTCATCCACCTGGCTACATTCCATTCTCACATGCTCGTTCAACCCCATCAACTCCATTTAACTCGTACCCCCCGATTCCATCACCATCACCTTCAAACGTTTCCACTCAATCTGACTCATCGCAATTCATTAAACGTGGATGAGAGCGTCACAAGTTTCCATTATTATTTTTCCAAGTGTTTGAGCTGCGATGGCAGTTTGAAATTACAGTTCTTCAAAGGAGGCACTGCTTATTAGGTATCTCAAAGTGGCCAACAATCTCAGTTCTGGAGATATTGCGTCTCTCATCACCGTGTTGTTTTTCACTATGAGGGGTGTCACCATTTCGAGTAGCTCGCTGAACGAAGCTGCGTCCATTCGAAGGTAGACTTTGTAGTCTACAACTGACGTTATTTTGAGCTTAGTGACCAGGCGGTCATGACTGAATTCGTTCCTCTTCTGGAGCCAACTCTTGACCAACACTCTTCGCTTTCTTTTTGTTTTAACTATTCGTTTCTCAGCCACTAGGGCCAGAATAATGGCGGCACCGCAATCGTCCGTATCTGACATGTTCAACGAACAACACCACAAATCGAAATGATGTTTGCGCAATAGGTTGCTACGTGTATGTGCTAGCGTATGTACAAACAGGCGTTTGTACAAACATCGAGTTTGCGCAAATTGTTTGCACGTGTATGGGAAGCTTAAGAGTTTTAGCACTATTAATCAAAACACTAATTTTACGATTTTTTCACCACCAACCAGTTTAGATTATTAATATTTAATATTTTAATATATTACTTATAAATAAAATTTATCATAAGAGTTTTGCCACTACCAAACACGTGATCAGGTGGAAAGTAATTTTTTTGAAAGTGGTAGAATTCCTAATATATCTATACAATCAACATTTTTATCCGGCTATGCTATGATCTAATATGGGGGATTTTGCCCAGTATAATTGAATTGTTTACATTAGGGACTAATTTATTACCGCAAATAAACTTTTTGTTGCCTTTATTTTGGTAAGCCTGTTTTCTTGACATGCGCATTGTGCACGAAACAGCAATGCAGCGGTGGCGCACATGCCTTGGTGGCAGCACAGTAGCGATTTAGTAGCGTAATTGGTGCAATTACTGATTACTAATCCAGTTTCATTTGTAAAGTACATTTTATTCCTAATAACTATTTAAAGATTTTGGATGAAAAATTGTCTACTTTTGTAAATATAAGACTGATATTATTAACCCAACATAGGTTCCCAACAAACTAACAAGTCTTTGGTAGAACACAAAACGTTTTTAATAAAAATCCAAGACCTCAAGACACGCCAAAACCCAGGTCAGACGTAAGCATCCAACCCAAGAGACAATTTCAGCAATCTCTTCAAAGACCGCAACAAAACAATTGGCGACAAAATTCACACGCTAATCCTCTCACTTTCACTGAAATTACCCATCTCGAAAATGATTATGCAGATAATCAATACACAATGAATGATGAAGAAATACATC
>MU183141.1:201736-227763 GCA_016904865.1 Pissodes strobi
TGATTATGCAGATAATCAATACACAATGAATGATGAAGAAATACATCCTGATCAAGAAAACTTCGAATACCCCGATTCCTCAGAATATTACATCCCTGATAATACATATTCTCATCTAAATTCAAACGATCAGTAGCTCGAAGAATATAGCGACGAAGAGGAAGAAAAAGATACTAACCAAAATTTTCAGTTAAAAGCCTGTTAAAAGGACAATCCTTTTTAGATATTAACACCTTTCAAAATAACTCACTTCTTTATATTGAAATATGTAACCCCCCTTTAATCGATACTGGATCTCACACCTTCGTGCTCAGACCAAATATTGCCGAACAAAATTCCCAGAAGAAATTTTCAAGTCCAATCACACATTGTAACTTGTTTTGGAAAAACGAACACACTGAATAAAGTTGAACATCCTCTCTTACAAGAATACGGAATGAACTTATTTTGTTCAATTTCCACGATTACGACGATGGAATCCTAGGCATTCGCAATTTACGAAAATTAAAATTGAATATAGACTTTTCTAATAAATGTCTTTCATAAAACCATTCATTCAAGTCAGTGAACCTATGTAATATATTATTTCTGATTTTATTGCACAATCAGCTATCTATTTGTACTTTCTCCAAGCGTGTAGGCATTTTATTTATAGAATATTCTTTAGATAATTTGGCATAAATGGCTAATAGTATTTTGGAGGTTTACAAAATATATCTGAGGTTGTGTTGGCAACAGACAAGATCTCGACAGTCAAAAAATAGAAATCCCAGCTAATTCTGTTCTGCCGTCATAAGGTAAACCCCGTATTTGAAGAAAAAATTAAAAAGACTGTCACGATTTGTATTTTTTATCTGTGACGACACGCCTTACTTAGCGTGTAGGAGAGTAACTCAGATTTAGGAACGCACTAGGTCAAGTTGAGAAGAGATAATAAAGAAGACACATGGATAAAAACAGTAACAAGTTTATTTACAAACAAACTTAACAACGGTTAGACTGTATACTAATAAAGGCGTGTTTAAGATTATAGATGAATTAAGAGTTTACACTATACCCAATTAATATGAAATGCATGTCTTCTCGAGGGAGGATTAGTTCAAAGTTTGTCTAGCAAGCGACGTCACTATTTTATTAATAAAGTTTATGTGAGCGGAGTTGTCTTTTATTTAGGTATTTGTTCTGATATTTATAAGGTAAGTCTTTTAAGGTTATCACAAATTGCTAAGGCACTTTCACTACTTTTTAAAACTCCCCAAAAACAATTCCTTCACTAGAAGTTCTGATACTTCATAAATTCGACTTTCTCTATACTTTTTAGTAGTCCCCGAATGCCGTATACCTATGCATACGTTCACCCAGGTTAGGTAAGGACCTGACAACCTTATACCTGTGTATAAGTGTTCTCAGTTATGGGGGTTGTGGGATAGAACAACTAGAAGTGGACGTACCTGTGTACTGCCCAGCAACTAAATTGAGCGGTTTGAGAGACTCGAAAGTCTGATTAACTTGGCGTTTGCCTGCGTATTTATATGTTACAAAATGCTGATGGCTGCATCATTAAGGATTAAAGTCGCTCCCGTCGACCGCTCAAGTTGTTTATAATTACCAGTGAATGTTTATAAAACATTTTTCAAGTTCAAGTTCAAACTTACGACAGGGTGATATTTAATTAATGATTTTAATTAGTTTACACATTCCCCCTCCCTGATAACGTTGGTCCCCAACGTTTTAACCTGACTTATTGGCTTTAAAAGAGAGAGAACCGACCTCAATTCGAGAAGACATACTGTATTGCACTTAAATTTATTATAATTTAATATATATTTCGTCAGTGGACTTGTTCTGGCTTAGATTCACCCATTTCCATTTCATGTAGTAAGTTCTTGTATGGTTTGCCTCGCTCTTTGTGCTAGTTATAGGTACATGTAACAAAAGAAAAATAGTTTTACAAGTTATACTAACAATGTTATAATCTTATCCTATGTTTTCTTATTTGTGACGTTTTTTGTTGTCTTATTAACAAAATCATAATTTGATAAACCCGGCTTTTTACTAAAGATGCGTTATTGCAAACTTTATTTGCTTCTATGGCCAATAAGTTTTTACGTCTTAGAATTCATTGTGTTAATAAAACAACTACGTGACAAACGTATTATAGTAGAGTCTCGATAACGTGAACGTCCCATAACGTGAACATCCCTAAACGTGAACGCCAAAAATATCTCTCCTCTATAACGTGAACAAAAAAATATTTATACCGTTTTACCGCGGCATTAAGCGGCATTTCCTATGTTCCCTTTGTCGGTTTGTCAGCAACTTTAGTAGTGCTTTTGCATATGGCTGCCAAATATATCTTGTTTGTACATGTTTGGAAGAGATATGAAATTTGCGTCTTATTCAGTGTTTGTTCGCCGATCAATACGCAACAAGCACGATGTCTACTAAGAAAGTAATTTATTTAACTTTGGAAAAAAAAGCCCAGCTATTGTCCGATGTTAGTAGAGGTTACGGAGTCAACTTTTTAGCAAAATAGCCAAATCCACGGTGTGTGCAATTAAGAAGAAAAAAACCAAATTACTTCAACAGTTGCCTTGACTTTCTTGGACCAGGTAAACGAAAATCTCTTAGACCTTCTGAATATCCATTAATGGAAAAAGCCTTGTATAAGTGGTTTTTGTGACAACGAGAGAGGAATGCACCAATAAGTGGTTTAATTTTAAAAGCCAAATATTTTCATGAAAAACTGTACGACAGATATTCCACTTTTTCTGCGAGCTCAGGGTGGTTGCAAAAGTTCAAGAAAAGATTTGGCCTACGCTTCCTAACAATAACTGGTGAAAAACTATCTTCTCAGCCCGAGCTGGTTTCACCATTCTTACGTAAACTTGAAGAAAAAATCAAGGACTTAAACTTACGACTATAACCAAGTGTACAACGCCGATGAAACCGGCTTGTACTGGAAGCTTTTACCCGGAAAGACTTACGTATCCAGTGAAGAAAAAACTGCCCCTGGAAGAAAAATAGCCAAAGAAAGAATAACATTTCTAGCATGCACAAATGCGACTGGACTACATAACTTGACTCCTTTGGTAATAGGGAAAGCTAAAAAACCACGAAGTTTTAAGAACTCTTACATTCCTGTACACTACAAAAACTGACAATCTGCATGGATTACAGCCGGAATTTTTAAGGAATGGTTCAATGAAATATTTGTTCCTAAGGTAAATTTCCTGCCATAGCTATACATTTCAAAATTAAAAGTTTGCTTTAATTTTAGGTGAGAAAGTTTCTTAAGAAGCAAGGTCATCCAGAGAAAGCACTTATTTTATTGGATAATGCCCCCAGTCATCCCCCAGTAGAGGAACTTTTATCTGATGATGGACTAATTCAAGTTATGTATATGCCTCCCAATGTTACACCCTTAATTCAACCTATGGACCAAAACGTTATTAGGTTGACTAAACTGCATTATCGCTCCATGTTTTTGGCAATGGTTGTAGCTAATAAATCAAAAGATATGAATGGCATTATCAAACAATACAACCTCAGGGATGCTATTTTAAACTTATCACGAGCATGGAATAAACTAGAACCAGCAATCATTAAAAAGTGTTGGAAAAATATTTTCGAAAGCCAAAGCGTTGACGATCGTGAAGACACAATACCCTTGGCAACTCTTCGTCAAGAATTGCTAAGCCTGAATAGCATTGTAGAGACTAACCTCAATTTATTAGAATAAATTGATCCAGGGCAAAACTTCGAACGTGGGGATATCGAAGAATGGAATAAAGATGACGTCGTTGAATATGATGAGAATTGGACTGCAATTTCTAATGATTCAGAAACCGAACAGGATCAAGATCCAGGGGTTTCTCAGGCTATGGATAAAGTCACTCACGTTGCGGCAGTTCGTCTATTTAACAGAGGTAGAGCAAAACAATGCCGACTTCGAGGATATTCAGTCTTTACACAAATTACGTGAATGTGCAACTATTCTTTCAAACAAACAACGTACCCGTCATTAAGTTAGATAACTTTTTTCTAAAAACAACAGATTAAATATAAATAATGTACATACATATACATACTTACCTATATAATAAATATTTTTTCTTTATACCATGTATAAACATATACATATACGTTATCAACTATGTATTAACTTTACTGTATAACATGTTTTTGTTTGATTTTCCAATAAAATATATATTCAAAGCACATATACGTATTAGTTTATCATGCGATTAACTTTATCCAGTAACATGAACTCCTCGAAAACATGAACACAGTCATCCCTAATTAGTTCACGTTATCGAGACTCTACTGTATTTAAATATGGTTCTGTTTTTTACCTTATTACTAATTATATATGATAAAAACTCTCAATTTGATTTCTTTAAGCTTATTGATCTATTATACCTTATATCTAGTGCAAACCTATCCGTTATGAGAACATTGGTTTTCTTTTTATACTGGCTTATAATGCCATTTTTTAAAACTAGATTTTTATGTCTATGGACAATAAATTGCCTTTCATATGATATCTCCTCTATTAAGATGCGTCCATCCCAACAGAGGTGACATTAATTCATTGTCTTTATAGCTGTTAGTTTTTTGGGAAAAGGTCTGTTAGTGCGGTATATCTATAAAGATAATGAATTTTTTCCCTTGGCATTAAAAAGCAACTCATTGCGGCCCTGTATTACTATAAATCACCTATACTCACAATATTACGGTTTATTGAACTTATTCCTAATTGTTTAAAATTAAAACGCTGATCTATATAACATTTACCGATTATATTTGTAAAATATCGATTTGTGCATTTTTGCAAACCCATGCGTTTATTACTATATATTTTATTTTATTCTTGGCCTTTGTTTGTACCAGTTCACCCATTAAAGAAAAAAATTATGGCACCAATTCCCAATTGTAAGTAATAATTAATATTTTTTATGAGGCTTATTATTGTATATTTCCCCCATTTTTTTTCTTGTTTAAGGCCGACTTTATCGCCGCCGTTATGTGGCCATCATCGCTCGCCGATTCCCAGATCTCCCTGTGGTAGGTTTCTATTATTTTCCCTAATGTCGTATAGTAATGCCTCCTCATTTTTTCTCTTTTTAGGGATTGCGGTTTGAATTTACTTTTATAAAGGTTGCCGCAGAGGATTCCTGGCCACCACTTTTACCATCCGGTCACCAGGAACTCTACTGCGGTGCGGTGTTTCGTCACTTATTATACATTAGTATAATACGTGACCTATGGTCCATGTTTACTTTTAAAAAATTAAAAATCATTTATTATCCGTTTGTGTTCTTTTTCTCTGTGTAGCCCATATAACGAATTTAATTATTGCTACTTATATGCCTACGGAGTATTAAATATATATGCTTATATGCTACATTATACTATCCTATTGTGTTCTAGTTCATATAAATATCTAAAATTTCCATTTTTACTACTCACAATCCAGTTATTTGCCCGAAAATATAATACATATTTTATTCCCCGTATTCCGCAAAAATAGTATGCGATGCTAAGGTAATTACACGTATTTTAATTTTGCTAAGGACTGGACCCCTTATTTGCGATCAAATACGTATATTTTGCGTAGTAATTTCCAAATACAGGCTTTTGGCCTTGTTTGCAGTAGACCGCGTGTTTAAATACTTGACACGTATCTGACAGTTTATATTTTGTGATTTGGCGCGCAACTATTATTCAGTCTCGCTAATAAAATTAAAAAACAAATACCAAAGAGTTTATATTTCCAATATAATGCAAATATTGGTCAAAAGAAGTGAGCTTGTTACTTATTACAAATTAGCAAATTACGATTAATATGAAGTATTGGATTTTTTACTAAAAAAGCATATTGACGCAATACCAACACCGCCTTTCAAAGCTCAGCCAAATGGTTTTGAAAAAGTTAAGTTGCAATTTCAATCATTTATTAATTACCCAGGATACGAAAATGTTTTTATTGTGCAATTTTACACATAAATGTAGTTGTTATTTGTATAGCCAGTACGTTATTTAATTATTATTAATTACTGCTACGTTTGAATCAGAATAAGACATCAATAATTTTAATTTATATACTGAAAGAGAAATTCAGTTTTTGTTACATTTACAAAATATGTTTGTTTTTATTTCACCAACAATTTATTATTTATTCCTACGCTTTGTCAAGTTTAGTACTAACCGATTTCCTTAATTTCCTACGTTATGTTCCGATACCCGAATATCAATGTTTTGTTGAATATTAACACAAACAAAATTTAGTTTCAAATGGATATTTCTGCCATTTCGATTATAAGTAAAATACGTACCTGTCAAAATGACGGCAGAATAGTTACTAAGCAATACTCACGTACTTACCAAACACGGGTATTTATCTTAGCATAAATGCAACTTTCACATAACGATTGACTCGCTAGCTGACCGTGTGAGTAAATTATCAAACAAGGTACCGACTATTTCTGAGATGTATGATATTTTATTGAATAACGAATCTAAATGGAACCTTTTGGAGAATAAAATAGACGATATTCACAAAATGTCGGAGGTGTTCTCCATTTGTAACCCTCACTCTCTGTTGAAATAGGTAAGGGAATGTCTTTACTATTTCTGAAATTCTACTCAACAATACAGAGGAAACTATCAAGATCCAGATGCAAGACTCCTCGTCCGCTGATATTAAGAAGGGTATTGACAACTTAAAAAGGAGCCTTGCAAATGTTACCACCTTGGTTAGGGACTTAAATTCTAAAATTGCTAACCCAAAACAACATAGTGCTCTACCTACGATGACACGCTTTACCTATACGTCGTGCTCCACTCAAACTACGTCAACGGCATTTGTTTCATCTTCCACTCAAATGGAACTGCCTACTGAAGTTTCCTCAATATCAGATGATTCCAACTCCGCAATTTATAGAAGTGCCCAAAGATGGCACTATGTGATCTTAGAACACCTCCCGGCAGGATTTACTTCAAATAATATCATGCACTATGTGAAGGAAAAGTTGAAAACATCAGAATTTTATTCGATGCTATAACCTGGTCAGTCAGTGCAATGACTCCATAGGAACTACATTTAAAATAGGGACCCTATCAAGAAAGTCCGCTGAGAATTTGTACGGCATCAATATCTGGCCACCCGGGGCTCAAGTTAGATGATCATCGGAATTTGAAATCCCTCAGAAAACTACAAAACTAAAAAAAACTACAGAGCTCTATCTAACTTCCTCCACCAAGGCGAAAGTGACTAGCAGTCCGACCTCTGGCACTCTGCGGGACTTTCTTTCTCCAGTCAGTAAGCTAACGCGCACAAGGTAACTACCGTGACTTCTGGCAAACAAGCTATCGCTGCTTGCAAAACTAATGCCCTTATGAGCGAAGTCGAAATTAAACTGTCTAAGGAATCATCCCATAAACCATCCTTCTCTCTGGACCCGCTGACTCCCCCAACAGTTAAATTAACACAGGCCGCCAGTAAGTCTAACGACTCTAGTAATCGTTTCCTTATGGCAATGCTAAGGGAACCTGCCATCTTCAGAGCCATTAGGTTGTATCTTGCCTATTTGTATGACCAACCTGCCTCGGTATGCTATGAGGGATTTACCAATATAAGCATCAGATTATTCCTAGCATCTGAAGGACTGCCAATCCAGGATGACATATTACGTAAGGTCTACCACGACTTTCATGCTGCATATGGTTTTAAACACACTGAAGGGGAAGAAGATTTTTTGTTCCTACAGATCCCATGTTGTTTCGAGAGGACGATTCAGCTTCAGAAGTCCAGAGAGGGTCACCAAAAATACTTCTCCATTGGTTCCATGAAGAAAAATTTTTAAGCAGCATGACATGTCCTGAGCGACTAGATTCCTCTAAAGGTGCGTACAGACTTGGCGAGACGAGTACGAGACGCGCCGCGAGCCGAGCCAAAATTTCAAGTGTGGACGTGGCTCGCGGTAGGCTCGCGAGCGTCTCGTTCCGATCCATCGCCAGTCGGTTTTTCGACGAAACATCAAAGGATGCTTGAGGCTCAGTGTGGACGGCTATAAGTGCAGCGCGCTACGAGCCACGAGACGACTACGAGCGAGGGCCGACGACGCGACCACGTTTATTTGGTTATTTGTTATTTTGTTCAGTTATTACAAAGATGGAGTGGATCGAGGATGCTCAGTTACAGCTGATAGAGCTCTATCAATTAAAATCAAATCTATGGAACCCCAAAGATAGAGATTATTATAGAAAAAATTTAAAAAATTGATTCGTGGATTACTATTGCGGAAGCCATGGGTCCTGGCAAGACTTGAGAAGAGTGCAAGAAGAATTACCTCTTTTCTGGCGACGTACAGAAAAGAGAGAAAAAAAGTTAAAGATGGTTTTAGCACGGGCACTGGTAACTAATTGACATAGGCATTACACCTTTTTAATAACAACAAATAATTAAATTTAGTAATAATATATATTCTGTCTTTTTAAAAATAAACAACGTCCATTATTATCAAATAATTAAAAACTATCTGAACTTTAAACGTTCATATTCTCGTTAAATAATATTGACCAATTTATCCAAATTCTTAGGTTGTTTGATGTCTGACTCTTGATAGACTCTCGTGGGGTTTTGTTGGGCTTCACATAATGTTTTTTTTATCTACCAAGTATGTTACCCGAATAAAAAACAGATATTCTCCATTTCACTTTTTTAAATAAAAGACCAGCAAAGAACTTTACTAACAAGCAATAGGCAATACATAAATAAACAACAATATCCGCCATGTTTCCTAGATGACTAACAATTTACAAATAAATGAATAAATATAGTTTGGCGCGTCGCAATCTATGGATCGCAGTAAGGCTCGCGAGCGTCTCGTTTGATCGCTCGTGGCTCGTGGCGCGCCTCGCGCTCGTCTCGCGGCGCGTCTCGTGCTCGTCTCGCCAAGTCTGTACGCACCTTAATCCTGACGCCAGATTTAGTATGGTTCTTATTAATGTTGCCTCATTGCGAAATAAGACGGATGAATTGTTTTTGTTTTTGGAGGAATCAGGGTTCCCCCAACTAGTTGCAATTACAGAGCACTGGCTGAGTGAGAATGAACCGCTTTATGTTGAAAGGCATTCCACAATAGCCAGATATAATCGGAAAAACTCGGCTCATGGGGGAACACTGATTCTTTCCTTGAACGAGGGCTTTTCCCCTGTAACTAAATTTGATCATCTCCAATCGGATAACTATTTTGAATTTTCCATTGGATACAATAAGAACTTTGATTTACACGTAATTTGCATATATAGAGCGCCAAATTCCGATGTGCAATTGTTCTTTAATAACCTGCTAAGCTTGCTAGACGGTCTGCCGATGAAAGGCAAGAAAATTTTGTGCGGTGATTTAAATATTCACTACGCTACTGCTTGTGCTGCCCAAAAATCATTAATTTCTATTTTTGACTCTTTTGGTCTTTCTATGCATGTAACCTCTCCAACTCGGATTTCTAACAATTCCTCTTCTATCATTGACTATGTAGCGTCCGACTTTTCTTCAACTGATGTCCAATAACTAGCGCGGGTCTCTCTGATCATGAGGCAGTAATCTCCAAATTCAATATTTCGTATAGGCCCTCAAAAAAAAAACTCGCCACCTAGGTAGAATCTTCTCAGCCTCCAATTTTTCATCCTAAAGAGTAAATCAGCGTGTAGCACTGATAATCTGTCAACTAAAATTTTCTTGAACCTCCCACTTCCAATTATGGATGTCCTAGCTTCCTTAATGAATGCGTCCTTCACGAAAGGTGTTTTTCCCGAATGTCTCAAAACTGCGATAATTATTCCTCTTGATAAGGGAGGTGAAAAGGATGTCTTATGCAATTATCGTCCAATTGCTCTGTTGCCCGTACTCTCGAAAATCATTGAAAAGTTATAAAAAAAATCGCCTCATGCCATTTCTCCTTAGACATGGCATACTGTCCCCGGCACAGTTCGGATTTTTACCAAACAAGTGTACTAATGACGCCATGTTCTCGTTGCTTCACGATGTTTACTCATCCCTTAACAACAATCTCCCCACTGCTACTGTCTTCTGTGATTACGCTAAAGCGTTTGACTGTGTGTGTCATGACATCTTGTTAAGAAAACTAAATTTTTATAGAATCCGTGGTATTCCTTTGGACTGGATTCAATCTTATCTTGAAAATAGACATCAGTTTGTTAGATCGAACGGTTCTGATTCTGATTGCAGATTAATTACCAGCGGAGTTCCACAGGGCTCTGTTCTTGGGCCTATCCTTTCTCTAATATATATTAATGACATTACATACCTAAAAATCAATGGTAAAATTTCTCTTTGCTGACGACACAAGCATAACTTGGAGTTACTCTAATACTTTCTCCCTACACTCTAATATCTCCAGCGATCTCGTCACAATCAAAACTTGGTCTGACTCAAATTGGCTGTGTTTCAACGTTGATAAAACGGTAGCCTTATCTTATAAAACAACCTTACAACCACCCTTGCTACTTCACAATAGCAATATTAAATACGTTGAATTGGCTAAATTCCTAGGTTTGAATATTACTGCCAAACTTAAGTGGTCCGCACATATTGATTCCTTGACTTTCTTAAGCCTACTTCACAATTCGATCGGTTTCGAAGGAACTAAATCTGTCTACTGAAAGGCTCACTTACTTCTCTTTGTTTGAATCTCAACTTCGCTACGGCCTTCCCTTTTGGGGCTGCTGTAACACCGAGCAATTTCGTACCATTTTCAAACTTCAAAAGAGAGCAATTCGTTATTTATTTGGTCTTAATGGCAGAGCTCATTGCGAATACTACTTTAAAAAATATAAAATTTTTACGTTTCCTGCTTTCTTTATTTTAGAAACAACTTGTTTAATACGTAAATATCGAACCATATTTTCCGAAAGGCCACAACATGAGTTCTACCTTCCTTTTCCCTCCTCTGAATTAACAAAAAAATCTATTCTTTATAATTCCAAGAAGTTATATAATACACTCCCACTACATCTTAAATCCATCCCTACATTTACTAAGTTTCGTGAAAAAAAAAACGAAAGCTTACCTACTAGAAAGACCATATTATTCTATAAATGAGTTTTGCGTGGATTAGATTTTATTTTTTTTTCTCCATTAATCTCAACTAATCGTTAATCGTTAAATTTTCTACTTGGGGCATCATGTGCGGTGGTGAAGATCATTTTGACGAATGAGTCATTTTTCGGATGTACAGGAATTACACAAAATTAAATAAATACCAGGCTATCAATTTTAGTCATGTTTTGTTTACTTTCACTGGTTATGTCATCTCTGCAGCGTATGCACATTGACCGAGTCAAGTTCACCGACATGACCTTCCTTATTTTACCCAACAGCACGCTTCGCATTAATGTATGTTTCATATTTTGATAACACTGAGTTTCTTTACCCTATGTTTTGTGTACTTTCTGTGGATCTGGTTCAACTTCTTATGACGTTCTGTAATATAGTTTTTTTTGTTAAATCGTGACCAATTTCAACTTGAAAATTGCTTGTTATTCTATTTTTATCGTATATATTATTGTATATATTAAGTTTTGTTTTGTATTTACCCTACTATGTTTAGCTTAGCTTATTTATCTTAATTCGCTTTGTCCATAAAGTTTATTTGTATTTTTCTGTGGCAATAAATCATACTTGACTTTGACTTTGACGATTATGCCCGTAAGGAAATTTATTTCTATTAAATAATGTTTAATATTATTTTTCACACCAAAATTAGATTTTTCTTAACAAACCTTTATTTTACTTGAACCAAATATTGAATTTAACTTTAACTTTAATCTTGCGCCATTTTGATTTTAAGTCAGATACGGGAGTCATTTGTAGGACGGCAGTATTGTTCTCAAAAACTTTACACTACCTTACCTGACGGCACAGCACTTTACATGCCTCATATACAATTTAATAACATAGAAATACCCGCATCCCTCTTAAAAGTCGAAAGCAGCTTTGTAACCTTAGAAATCAGGAATATTCTAAATCATAGCATTTTTATTCTCTTTAACCCATACGACATCAAACAAAAATGCATATTATTCCAAACAGACGAAAACGGCATTTATAACATCGAACAAATATACGAAACAAATTATATTTAAGAATCTTTTCCTAATGAAACACACAATTTATCTTTTATAAGATTAGAACATCTCAATGAAGAAGAGAAAGTTCATTTGCAAAAGCTTCTAAACCAATTTTTCAATATTTTGCACAAGCCAAACGATAAACTAACTTTCACAGACCAAATTAAACATAAAATAGAAACGTCGGATAAAATTCCAGTTCATACCAAATCGTACCGTTATCCTGACGTGCCTAAACAGGAAGTGCAAAAACAAATTAATCAAATGCTACTCGATGGCATAATAAGACCCTCATCTAACCCCTGGTCCTCTCCTATATGGATAGTCCCCGAAAAGGTTGATGCATCACGAAGACAAAAATAGAGAGTTGTAATTGACTATAGAAAGGTGAATGAAATTACTATTGATGATAACGGTCCTCAATATGACAGATATGGAACACCCATAGCAAGTTTTATGGAGATGATGGCATGGGGTCCGAAAAATTTGTAGCTGCTATGTCACAAAGAATATTTCGATTTCTTATGAGAGCTATAAGATTTGATAACAAAAATACAAGACAGGAGAAAACGACTACTGAAAAATGGGCAGCGATACGAGAAATTTTTGAACTTTTTAATACAAACTGTAAGCTGCATTACTCATGTGGGAGAATATGTTACACTAGATGAAATGCTTCTGGTTTTTCGCGGAAGATGCGGTTTTCTTTGTTGAAGCAATAGCATTTTTTACGTCACATATGGAAATTTGCGCCGGTGTGCAGCCGAAAAGTCCTTTTAGAGTAAACAATTCTACTGTAGTCGTAATTCTTTGAATGTGCCAGGATCTGTCAGGTTCAGGAAGAAATAATATTACTATGGACCTTTGATTTACGAGTTATCCTATAATTGAAAAACTTCTCAAAAAACACAAATCAAATAAGCGCGAGCTTCCAGCTATTGTAATGCGAATAAAAGACCTACCAGTGCTTTCTTCGATTTTTACTTTTAGAAGTTGCATAACTGTAGTATCCTATGCTCCTAAAAAGGCCAAAAATGTTTTACTCATTTCGTCTTCACGTCATGATGATCAAATTTATGACACAACAGGGGTTGCTCAAAAACCTAAAATAAACGCATTCTACAAAGGTACGAAAAGTGGAGTTGATGTAGTAGATAAAATGAGTTGACCATATAAAGAGGTACCAAAAGGTGGCCATTAGTAATTTTTTTGGGATGTTAAACATTGCTGGCATTAACGCCTTTGTCGTTACAAGATATAATAATCCGGATACGTCATGTAGGAGATTATTTTTAAAACAATTGGCCCTGGAGTTAGTAAAAGAAAACATTGCGAAACGAGCAACAATGCAAAATTTAACCAGAAGCATCCGACAAACTGCTGCGAAATATGCTGGGGTGACTTTCGAAGACCAACAAGATCCACCACCAAATAAAAGAGGTCACTGGAAATACTATAAAAGAAGAAAAACTAGGCATTTTTGCAAGTTTTGTAAATCCTGGCTTTTGCGTGGAACATTTCACAGCATGTTGTACTGAGTGTGGAAACAAAATATCCTAAATTTTTCTGCTTAAATTTTTTATTACGATTTTTTTCATTGCTTACTAATAATTAATTAAATGTTTATACCCTTTTCTGTAGTAATAGAGTTCTATACTGTTAATATTATGTGTACAGGGTGGCCCGTTTAAGAGGGGCCTATACCTTATCTCGAAAACTACGGGGGTTGGAAAAAAAATTTAAATACAAAAGTTATTCCTAATAAAATGATCTTTATTTTTTTTTGTATTGTTTTAATCGCCACTTTTTTATATACAGGATGGTCAAAGAAAGTTACACTTTTTTAAATGAAACACCCTATATTTTATTACATTTTTGGATTCTACTTAAAATTCTAAGCATATTTGTTGTATGATGTTATACCTCTAGAGTTAGTAGTTTCACAGCTATAAACAGTTGAAAATCGGTACTTTGGCTACTTTTCACCTTGGTAGCAGGAAGACCATTAAAGATGGAGTAAAATGAATTCCACATTCCTATCTAAACTTTCCAAGAGCTATCTGATGGTTCTAACTGATGGTACCTACAGAGGTACCAGATTTGGTACCCATGGTACCACCTGCCAATTAGTAAGTTTATAATTTTGATTACACTTTTGTTTCAGATGAAGAGTGCAAAAAACGATGGCGGAATATTAGAGATAGCTACTTTCGGTATGAGCGAAAAAATAAGTTGCCGACAGGGTCATCAGCAGAACAAAAGGTACCTAAATGGATACTGTTTAATCGTCTTTTATTTCTTGGCAAAGTTTCGCGTGAGAGATTAAGTACTACTAATATAAATGAAGGCGAGACAGAAATGACAGATAACGTGGATGAGGTTGAAGAAACAAATTCTCAGTTGTCATCACAAAATGCTGAAAATGTGGGAATTATAGCTGCAGCAGCAACGACTCGCACAAGTTCAACCGATGCAGTTTCCCTCTCAAGTACAGGTACGCGTCGACTCAATCGCAAAAAAAGAAAGCCGGACTCAAGTAACGACGAGATTATAGACCTACTAAAGAAAAGAGAGGAACAAAGACAAGAAACTTTCCGATGAATATTTCAACAGTCGCAAGCATCAACCGACGGTCCCCTTAATTCATTTTGTGAACACATTAAATCGGTGCTTGAATCATTGTCGCCTTCACTACAGGTAGAAGCCAAAAGGGATATTTATAGTACCGTCAGTAAGTACAAATTACTAGCAGTCAAAAATAAGGTACAGCATAACAATCATTACGATTATCTTGGATCAAGTAGCACGCATTCATCCACTAGCACTCCGTTTCCACGGGAGAGTCCTCTATCAGTACATACAGATATGTCAAATTCTAATCCTTTTAACTCTCCACCAATGCAGTCCCCAGAAAGTTTTTTACCGCCCCAAACTAGCACCGGTTTTCCGCAAGGAGCTGAAGATAAAGCTGATGATGAAATAGAATTTGAATCAGTACTTTTACAGTTGTAAATTACAATAGCGTTTAGACTTAAATTGTAAAAACTTACCTTAATGTGATAAAAAGTTTTTCTTCTGGAGTTATGGATGTGCGAGGTTTTAAGTCCTCAGTGGCCAAACTAAGTACGAAATTAAATTGGTCATAATTTAGTCTGCAGTATTTTCGAAATATCTCCTCGTCATTTTTTAAATGCCTTTCAATGAGAATATTGAACGAACCTTCACGAGTACGTGATTTACAGTTCCTTAACGGGTTTTCTTTTTTTTCTCAACAACAAATGATGTAGAATTAAATCGTCATCATCTTCTTCCTCTTCCAGTAATAACTTGCAATACTTCAACGTAGAATTCATTGTAATATATATGCACACCAAAAAAGTCGCAAACAAACTGATGCTTTTAAACAACTTTATGCAGGTCGTGGCTGCGCAAAGTCGCAGTCGTGGAAAAGGTGGTACAGATGCGACAGATCGCATTGGTCGCCAGTCGCAGCAGCACCCTGTCGCTGCCGCAATCATTGAAAGGCTACCTTTAGTTATATTGATTTTCATTGAATATGTGCTTTTGCGACAATTAGGCTAATTTAATTGATTCAATATGTTATTATTAATTAATGCAATACTGTTATATTGATATTAGTCAAGTAGGCACAGTGCCTAGTATTTATTTAATACTGCTCGGAGACCCGCACTAAAATATGTACAATATTTACTGAAGTACAATTGAATGATGTAATCAGTTTTCAAATATTTTTCAAAAAATTGATTGTTGTAATAGTATTTTTTTCCATTTTTAAGCATGTTTAATGTAAGAATTTTAGAATCTACTGACTTGCCGTATGCTCCTACATCAATTAAAACAATAGAACAATAATTGCTATAACTAAAAAACTGTGATCCAGAATTATCAGGTTTAACTAATCTCATATGTTTCTCGTCAATGGCTCCGAGACAGTTTGGATCCTCCGCGATTTTTAGCTAATCTTCTGTGGTTGGCTCTGGCGTAAATATATCCTTCATAGAGGTTCATATCTCCCGACACGTTTCCCAAACTATTGCAGAAACTGTGCTTCTCCTTAGACTAAATTCAAACGATGATCTAAATGTATTTTCAGTGGCAAGGAACCAGAAAATAGAATAATCATTATTCTTAAGTGAAGAGTAGTGGCTGTGTGCATGTATGAATCATACTAAATGAGACACTTCGTATTCCATGCAAAATTTTAATCCAAAAAGGACTTCCTATAGAAGCATAACAACAGAGCGCTTTCGGGCTAGGCCGTCATCAGTATATCTGAAAAGCAAGTAGAAGAAGCACCCATTAACGGAAAGTAAATGGCTTACCTAAGATCTTTATGATAGAAAATGATATAATTGACATCGTTATATCAGGAATCTGAGTGTTTTTGAAGCTATAAAAATAAGTGTGTAAGTTGAGAACGGTGCATTTTTTCTGAGATTTTTTGTGTGAATTTTTAGAAACAAAGGGAAATGGTAGAGGTTCTTTCACTTACTTGTCATTTGGACCTGAAGAGCATATCAACGAAGAGAAACAAACAACACCAACAAACAACAGTCAAATCACAATTAAAAAGTTAAAAGTCACACTATTTTACAAGATATACATAATTAAAGGCCGATTCCTAAACCACGCTCTTCGTGGAACGACAAAATGTGTGCCTGTAATAATATTGCAGAAACATATAATATTAAATTTAACTTTTTAGTAAGAGCTTAAAAAATGGAAGTCCATACGGGAAGCCTTTACAAGAGAAGTACGTCTACAAAAACAGCTCATTGGAAGCGGTAAGCGGACGAGGAAACGCTACATATATTTCGATCATTTGCTGTTTTTGCTTGATACCTTGGAAGAACGGTGGTAAGGGTTTAATGGCAATTCAGAGCATACTTACACTGGAACGTACCTATATAAATTATTTTTGAGAATTTCAGCTCTTGCTTATTTAATGTTATTTTAAAAACGCTTACAAACTTCAATACTGGGGACGCTGACAGTGGTGATGAAACTAATAATGAAGAGCATGAATATGCAGACACCATGTCCGTGACAGGTGATGTAGCTAGTCCAGCATCAGCTAGTCAGAATCTTCCGCCAATTCGACGAACTGTTAAAAAAAATGTAAACAAGAAGTTCTTCAGCACATTGTCATGAAAACCTAATAAGAAAAATGATGACGCGTTATTTCTATTATCCCTTTTATCCATGTTCAAGAAGTAGGATGATCGTACAAAACTATGGGCCCGCATGAAATTCATGGAAACGATGCAGCAAGCGATCACTTTTGAAATACCCATGTCATCGCCATCAATATCTAATATGAGTAACATCCCTGCACATTCCTTATTCAGTAATAACACTCCTGCAAATCCACCATTCAGATAATACTCCTGTACACCACCCAAGTATTAATCCTGTACATCTTCAATTACGTAATAATATTCCTACCTTTGCCAAAATGACTAATAATATTCGTGCATATCCACCCTTATTTAAAAAATATTCCTACCGGTTACCCATTGATTAATAATATCCTGACACACCACCTAATGTCTAATAATATTTATACGTCATATCCCCAAGAAAATAATACTAATGTTACCCAACCATCCCCGTCACCTCCTTCGAGTCGACCATCTTCTGCAACTGAACCACTAGCACAGTCTCCCACATACACAGAATTGACATCCTCGTATTCGCAAGACTCTTCCATTGTCGACATATATATGACTGATCGTTTGTTATATACTTGTTTATAATGTGTAAAATTAAAAATAAAAATATGGAATAAATAAATTAACTTTAAAGTTACTGCAAATCTCTCTTCAACTGAAATAGCGTTATTAAATCTTGTTGTTTGCCTCTGTAAACATTCATTAACACAAGAACAAATTTCGTCAAACTGATTCGGAAGGAATGTTAATATTATCCTCTGCTTGAAGACTACTTTTACTTTTTTCTTTTGTACGGTGTGTTGCAAAAATGTTAACTTTTGAAAATGCACAGAGGTGGATTTCTATATCGCTGCTGAACCAGATTTTAAAAGTTGAATTTTTTTCATATCTCTCACGTACACATCGCGTAAATTTTTCCATTTCTTCTATAGTGTTGATCCTGAAATAGAAGTTATAATAATTATTGTTCTATTGCAGGTTTCTATCAAGTATTCGCTAGCTGAACTGCAGTATGGTTATAAAATGGGAAAGTCTACATTATCGGGTGCAATTCAACATGTTTGCAAAGTAATATGGAAAAAGTTAAAAGCGGTTGTCATGACGCACCCAGTAAAGAGAAATGGATAAAAATATCTGAAGAATTTAAAGAAAGCTTATTATCCTAATTGTATCGGTGCATCGGACCGAAAGCACGTTCGATTAATCCAGCCTCCTAACTCCGGATCTATGTATAACAATATAAACATTTTTTTCATTGATACTAATGACCCTTATGTGATACTAACTACTGCTTCATATGGGTCGACGTTAGACACTATGGTAAAGATAGTGACTCAGGAGTTTTCAAGGAAAGCGTCTTATACAAAAAGATCACTGAAAAGTCATTAAATATTCCTGAACCTAAATTTATAAGAAATAAGTTACCATACGTTGTTTTATTGCATTTACTAACCATTTTTAACACTGAAAATGATTCTGTTATCCTAGTATGGGGTATTAAATCGTGAAAAAGTGCATGCTACATTTGGCACACATGACGTCATAAGCGTGAGAGATAGTGTTAGTTTGTTTATGCGGACGGAATCGGTTCAAATGACTAAAATAAAATAAGACTCACTGAAACTAACCCAAAGTTGGCCAAACGACTAACCCACTAACCGAAAGTTGATTGAACGACTAACCCAAACTAACCAAAAGCACTAAAAATGGTTATAATGGATCGGAACAGATTAAAAAAATAAAAGTAAGCAAAAACTAAATCAAAGTAACCGAACTATGGTGACTAACCAGTTCAAATGACTAAAATAAATTGGAACTGACTGAAAGTAACCGAAAGTTGATTGAATGACTAACCAAAAGTAACTAAAATCATAAAAACGGGCTAAAACGTATCCAGGTAGATTACAAATATTGAAGTAAGTTAAAACTATCCCAAATTAACCGAATTTTGGTGACTAACCAAAACTAACGAAAAATATTAAATTTTATTATAACGTATTGGAGCCGGTTCAAATGACTAAAATAAATTGGACTAACTGAAACTAACCGAAAGTTGATTAAACAACGATAAAGAGGGTTTTGACTGGGAACGATACTAAATGCTTTCTAAACATTATGTTATAAACACTCGTGTTAGTTTTTTACGTTTTTAAACTCAGCTTTTAAGAAATATTTGTATTACAACATAAATCACATTTTTGCTTTTGATTCATCATTTTCAATGTCCCCCGGTTGCATCTTTGCGAAGGACTGTAAATTTTCTTTCTTAGATTTTTCATTCAAATACAAATTGCCTTTACAATATTTACAGCTGTTTCGATGTTTGTTTCAATAGTAGTATTCGCCATTTGCTGCTCATTATACCAAATGCACATTCAACGCATCGTCGGGCCCTGGAGAGGCGATAATTAAATATTATTCATTATCTAAACTTCTCCTTGGATATGGCCTCATTGGGTATGGGGAAGCGGATAAGCTTCATCACCCACTATAACAAATGGAGTGTCTCTATTTATTTCTGGTATGCATTGATTCTGGTATGCTTTGACGTCCGAAGGCTCCAATGTCTACAGCAATTATTAGTTTACAGCCTGCATCAACCAGAGCCTGAAGTAGTATCGAAAAATATTGCTTATAATTATAGTACAGTGATCCAGTGTTAGGAGGGCATTTAACGTCGATATGTATTCCGTCAATGCTGCCTATACAATTTGGAAAATTCCATTTTGTCCAATATTGTTGAGAGATATTGTACCAAGCTGCTTTCGTAGGTTTTGATAGGTATCTAGTTTTCAAAGTATCTCATATTACCCTACACGTATGACCCACAATAGATGAAACTATTTACACTCCCATTCTAAAATGGAGCGCTAGGGATCGATAGGACTCTCCAGTAGCAAGAAATTTGTAACAATGAAAAACATTATTAGTGGTTATAGGTATATTCTTTCAGAAATCAGAAACATCGCTCACTGTATAACAAATTGATTTAAGTTTCAAATAGGATATAGTGGAAATTTATCCCATTATCAGTATTTCTAATATTTTTGAAATCAGGGGAAAATTACCTTTTTATCAAAATACTAATATACAGTGTCTCGTTAAAAAGATAAATTTGGGTTTGCCGTGACTTTTTGGCAAACATTTTTTCTTTCTGGTTCTGTTACCAGTAGATAAAATAACGAGATGCAAGAAAATTTCTCAGGGTCCGTATTCTTGGAATGAGAAAACACGTTCCCATGGAAAAATTGAGTTAAAATGACATACGATTACTCTTCTGATGGGTGCTTAATTTGTTAAGGACATAAATATGCCCAACTTTTCCATGGCTACAGTGTTTCCTGACTTTAAGAATACCGGCCCAGGTCTCACAGGGTAAAAATTCCACTATACCTCATTCGGCCCAAACTTGAAATATATAGACATATTGATAATGATTTAAATGTATTTCCAGTGCAACCATTAAAGGTAAATGGAAATATTTGAGAGACTACTTTAAAAAAGAAACCAAAAAGTTAGATAAACCTATATCAGGGAGTGGAACAAGTGAAATTGTACCAAGTACTTGGCCGTATTGTGAACTAATAAAAAGCATAAAACTACTAATTAAATATCACCCTGTCCTAAGTTTGAACTTGAACTTCAAAAATGTTATATAAACAATCACAGTTAATTATAAACAACTAGAGCGTTGGACGGGAGCGATTTTAATCCTTAACGTTGCAGCCATCAGCATTTTGTAGCATATAAATACGCAGGCAAACGCCAAATTCATCAGGCTTTCGGGTCTCACTCAACTCCGCTCAATCTAGCTGGGTATAGCACACAGGTGCATACACTTCTAGTTGTTCTATCCCGCAACCTCAATATCTGTGAACACCTGTACATAGGTACAGGGTGATCAGGTCCCTACCTAACCTGGATGTACATGTACGTAGGTACACGGCACCTGGGGGATTCAAAAAAGTAGTGAGAGTCGAATCTACGAGTGAAGTATCAATATTTACAGTAAGGGGATTTTTGAGGATTTTTTAAAGTAGTGCAAGCGCCTTAGAAATCTGTAATAAACTTAAATTAGAACTATTCCGTAATTAAGTGACGCTAAAAGACTTACCATATAAATATTAAAACAAATAAATAAATAAAAGACAACCCAGTTCACATAGACTTTATTAATAAAACAGTGACCAAGGGCCTAGAAACACTTTGAACTAAGCCTCCCTCGAGAAGACATGCATTTAGTATTAATTGGGCATAGTGGAAACTCTTAATGCATCTATAAACATAAACACGCATTTATTAATATATAGTCTAACCGTTGTTAAATTTGTTTGTAAATAAACTTGTTATTGTTTTTATCAACGTGTCTCCATTATCATCTTTTCTCAATCTGACGTAGTGCGATCCCAAATCTCGGCTACTCTCCTGCACGCTAAGTAAGGCGTGGTGTCACAAGTAAAAAAATACAATTCGTGACATTATTCGTGACATATTATTATCTTTTTTTATTTTTAAGATATTTTGCAAACACCATTGAGGGCTGCCAATATAGAAGTGGAAGGAGAAACAGAAGACATTAACATGGAAAACAATGACACCCAGGATGAGGAGCTGCAATAATGTCTACAATATATGATATCCCCTCACCATCACCATCGACATCTACTACTAGTAATGTACCTTCGAGAACAAGTAGATTATCCTCTACTTCCGAAATCCGAAAGGCAGTGAACAAGCGCAAGAAGCCAGTAGCAACAGAGAATAACAATAGCGAAATAATAATGCTAGAAAAACGCAAAATTGAACTCCTAGAATCTGAATCACAAAAAGAAGATGATGATGACCTACAGTTTCTGAAAAGTCTTTTGCGATACATGAAGAGTCTACCTGCTAGCACAAAACTCTGGCTAAGATTAAAATTTCAGAAGCTGCTCCTTGAGCAAGTTGAGACGCATGAAAGGCAGACATTACAAAATGCTTCTAACCAATCTTTGTCCCGTTCTTATGATGATAGCACTTTGATTACTCTTACTGTTCCATCGTGTTCTACATCAGATTCTCAATATTCATATATATCGGCACAAACGACACCTCAGAAAACAAACAACGCATATGAAAACCAAAAAGATATTTCACTGCGCTCATTTTATTCTGGATATAATACTTAAAATACTTGTTAAAATATTATATTCATAGAAAACGTTATTTTTGTTATTTATTGTTTTTTATTTCTTAGCGAAAGCATAAAATAATGTAGAAAAATGTTAATTTGATACAATAAATTTTTCTGTTCCTTTCATTAATATATAGATCCCGTTTTAATTTTGTACTTACCTTAGCGTTACAACTAAACGTTGCTCTGCTGAGATTCTTTCTCGTAAATTGGTTCCAGTCCCAGATAAATGAGGTACTAGGTAACTAAGAAAGATTCCTTAGACATCCAGTCGTGAAATTTTTCAGGATATTCTCTAGCATCCCGATCCAAACAATTGCCTGCATACGTTAATTTCATGCACCCACTTATGTTTTGAACGTCTTGTCCTTTTTATTTTCAACGCAAGATTCTCGAGTAATAACATTTTCCTTATAACTTGTGACGGTGAAATTGTGCTTTGTATCTGAAATAATATCCTGCTCTTTGATTCCAGGGGAGCTCTAAGCCAAGCCAAGCGCATCTGATCTGAAAAGATCGTAATGCTATGCTACCCTCTAGGCTGTAAGCAAGGCGCGCAGCGCCAGGCGAAGCGCGCCTGCTTTCATAACTAAATCAGTACCGGATTCCCGGGGTACAGATACGAGTGAAAATGGTTGGATGACCAACAAGCTGTTTTACGAGTACGTGGGTAATATAATTTTCCGTCATTTAAAAAGAATAGGTACAATATTTTCAGTTATTTATTTTCTTGATGGACACAAGACACATACGACATATGAGTTAAGTGAGCTTTGCTTAGAATTACGCATTCTTTTAATTGTCCTCTACCCGAATGCGACAAGGACTTTACAACCGGCCGCCGTTCCTGTTTTGAACCGCTCAAAAATGATTGGAAACGATAGGTTTTAAAAATTATGAGAGAAAAGCCATTAGAAATAGTCACAAAAGAAGATTTTGCTCCAATTTTTGCAGAAGTTATAAAAAATCGCTTAAAAACTGATAACAATAAAAACGGTTTTAAGGCCTGTGGTTTATTTATCTGATGATTCGATTGACTACACCAAGTGTTTGGGAAAAATAAAAGGAGAAGTAGAAAAAGGTGATGAAACTAGCGACAAAAGAACAATAATCTTTAGAGAATTGAAATCAAATATTTCTCACGAAAAACTAGATTACTTACGATGTTGCTCTCTGTCAGCAGATGTTATTGATGATTTTACAGAGATTTAAGTCAAAGTCTGTTGCAAAATATGTGACACAATTAATATTAATTCTGACAGTTTTGAAGAACTTATAGATGATCCCAACATTGTTCCCGTTGGAGGAAAGTTAACCAGTGACATGCTTGTTGAGGTAGAAGTTCATAAATACGCTCAACAAAATGAGGCTACTGTATCAAATAGGTTTCAGGTTAACAAATTAATGTTTAAATTAGAAGATATACCAATGTAGACCACCTTGATAAATTATCAATTGCAGATACGGTGGAGGCTAATAATTTATTTGACGCCAACATTAATGTATCGTCCCCGCTAAGGTCTAATACATATATAGATCAATATTTCACTAACTCAAAAACCCCAGAAAAAAAGAAAATCGAAACAGTCAAAAAAATTTTTCGTACTCACTTCAAGCTCTAGGAAACGAGATCAACTGCAGAAACTTGAAAAAAAAAGATAAAAGAAGAACCGCTTAAGGAAGAAAGAAAAGCTCAAAGATTAAAGAAAAACAAATAACAGACAACAAAACACAAAATATAATCAACAAAAGACGTTTAAGCGTGAAAAACAAACAGTGATTGATGATAGTAATAATAACAAAGAGATGGCGATAGCAGAAATTAGTGATGAAACGCAAAAAAAAATCGAACAGAGGAAAATCAAAAACGGGGTTCAGAAAATCGGCAATGCAAAGAGAAATTTGTTTTGTAGTGAAGATGAAAGTAGTGGTTCAGAAATAAATGTACTTTCCAACATTTTGCTAAGCCCAGTACCAAGCCAACCATATAGTTGGGATAATAATTTTCGTAACGCAATAGTTAATAAGGGGCTTTGTTACTTGTCAACAACGACTATAAACCATTTATTGATTGGCGTTCAATGTGCGTTTTGTTTGCGAACCTATCATATTAAATGCATCGAAAAACACTTTGAGGAAAAAATTATGGACAACTTGTTTTTGTGCTCAGTGTGTTGGAAGGCCAAGAGTTCCCAATAATTTGTGAATGGCTAAACTTTTAATTTTATGTATTTTGATGAATAAATGTTTTATTATTTTTGATACTTTATTACTTACAACAATAAGCAAGCATATGAATTTGATTTTTTGTTACTGGGTAGGTATTGGGGTATATTTTAAGACATAGGTACCTAGACAACCTACTACTAAAACACTATAGAAGTGGCCAACCACTGTAATTTTGGCTAGGCCAATAACTATGATCACCCGGCTAATAACTATAAATAACGTAATATTTAAAAAAATATTTTATCCAGTTGTTAAAAAAATAAATTTCTTATTGCCTTAAAATAAAGATACATTTTTAATATGATGAACACAAAATATCTACGTTTTGTTTTCATAATTGTTAGGCTAACTAGAAAGAAGCCAATAGTCTCCTCAAACGACCAACAACTATCTACTTTACTCTATATTATATAGATATTTTATTAAAATAAAAATATACTTGTTGGGTTTTTTATATTTATTGCAATTAACGAATTGTCCTTTTGATTGTAGTATCGAAAAATATGGTCTATTCTTCAGAGCAGCATCTTCCAGAGCATGAACAACAAAACCACTAAACTGTTATAGGAGACGAATTTAATCCAGATTGTTGGTTTATTCAAATTTTTTATACCCGACGAATTTAGTCCCGAAATAGTAGAACAAACATGTTTGTACAGTACTCAGCAGAGACCCAACAAACCATTAATGACTGATACTAATAAAATAGAACAGTTTTTGGGAATAATGATATGGACGTCACTGATCAGATAACCTTCCACACGCAGATATTGGTCTGCTAATACCAGGATCTCATAAATTGCTGATATAATGAATGTTTCTAGACTTGAAGAGCTCAAGCGTTTTCTTAATTTTTCAGATAATTACAAGGCTACTAAAAGTACGAATTGCACAGCTGTTGCTCTCTTAGCAAGAGGTGCACAACTTGCTGTAGAGTTGGGATATCTCGAAGCAGAGATACCAGATGTTTCACAACTGATTCGATCTGTAAAAGGATTGCAATTGCCAACTGTAATAGCCCGGTACGTCGAATGCCTCGGACTATTCAATTACTTAATCAAACACGCGTTTTTCATAGACGTCAGAGGTTATCCTAATTAATATATTATTTTTAAACGATTTATTTGTGTGAATCGAATGACCGCCTATATTCGCGAAACTTCTTATCTCAATGTTCAATTCCATGCTTTGACGCAAATATTTCTATAATATAAATACTGGAATCAATTTGAAGATTAACTTATATCAATTAATTACTATTCTGAAAGTAGACAGTT
>MU183142.1:0-18384 GCA_016904865.1 Pissodes strobi
CTTTAGTTATTAATATTTAAAATATATATAAAAAATAAACAAAAATATAAGGCTCAATTACAGAAATAAAATCTTTATCGTTAAATATTTAAAAAAAAAACATAAATGCATGCAAAAACAAATTCATATATTAATGCATCTAAACTTGCTGCCTTCACCTCGGCCAGTGATTTCTGTTGTATTAATGTTAGAATAGGTGTCCATGGTCCTGTGTGGATAATGGCGTAACTGGTAGTATCCCTCCAAGAAGGAAGCATTTATCTTCGAATGCTGAAGGAATAATTAGGTGTCGATTGTTGCTCAAATGTGTAGTTCTTTAGTTTCAATAAAGGATATAGTATATTAATCACACCAAAAAGCGACATGACTCTAGAAAAATACGAAGTCAGGATAACATGGATTTCTTAAGAAAAGATTATCAAATGTATGAAGAATAATCTGTACCTACACTGGTTTTCCTGAAAAAAAGGTTGGCTATGCGAAGCAAATATTTCCTGTAGTATTTTACACCTAAGGAGAAATTTGCTCAAAATCGGTTTTAAATATCATTCTTATTCGTATTCATAGTCATACACGCGAGTGGTCCCAGATGGGGCCCTTCACTGCGACCTTTGGTCCATTGTGGCTCACATCCACTAGGCCAGAGGCTCGATCATTTTCATGAAGTCGATTGGCTTTCTGGAGTAGATAGTTTTCAAATCTACAAGTGTAATTTGAGAATTTGAAAACACTTTTTGTGTGGTTCTTTCCATTGCTGGACAGTGGCATAAAACGATGGTCCATTATTTCTTCGCCCTCCAAGCACAAACGGCATTCCATTCGGAAAGCCTTGCTCTTGTAGCTTCTTACCCAGTGTACATGCCAACTTCAACCTGTGCTTGCTGTCGGCCAAGTTGAAGAAGTCGCCTAGCTCTTTAAATCAGTTAGTAACTCTCTCTATCTGTCTACAAATCGCTGTTGTGTTCTTTTGGAGGTTCTCCATTTAGCTGTGTTTTAAGCTACTCGCAGTACTGGTTCTCGTCCTATGAAAGCCGTTGCGGTTGCCGGCTTCGCAAGAGCATCAGCTCTTTCGTTGCCTTTATATCCTGTATGTCCAAGTATGCAGATCAGTGTAATTTTATTTCGTCTACCTAGTTTGGTGAGTAGTTCCTAGCAATTTCATACTGCCTTCGATGAACAACGGCTAGATTCAAAAGCTTTTAAAGCCATTTGACTGTCCGAGAAAATTTTGATTGACTTGCTTTTCCAGTTTCTAGCGATGAGCCACTGTGCATTCATATCAATGGCTCGAACTTAAGCCTCATAAATGATTGCATATCTGCGTAGGAAACATTTAAGCTCTACCTTACTGATTTTATTCCATGAAGCGGCTTCTGTACCATCATTTGCTTGGAGCCGTCAGTGAAACAACTATTTTCGGTTGTTCTCAAATGTTCCGAGTTTTTTGCCCATTCGTTTCTTTCTGGTGGGACGCCGTCATAGGAATGGTAATAATTAGTTTTGGTAGGCATAACATCTGAGGGTAGACTCAACACACTCTCCCGCTCATTGACGTTTTCCAGCCTGTTGGGCACCATGGTCGCCTGCGGATTGTTATTACCGCCTGTGTCAATCTATACGTAGCCCATCTCCCCTATTTGGGGAGGTGACAGAGTTAGAAGACACTGAAGTGTTGCCGTGGATGTAGTGCCGATGGCGTCACCAATTGCCAGACACGTTTGTCTTTGTAAGGTGGTTAATTTGATTCACGCGGAGCTCTGTAAGCTCTTAGAGTACCAAACTACTGCTCCATATGTTATCATTGGTCTTATGACCGCGATATACAGCCAGTGCATTTGTTTGGGAAGTGTGTTCCATGTTTTGCCACAAGCGCATCTGCAGATTCATAGGGACAGTTTCGCATTTGCAGCAATTTTATTCAGATGCTCATTCCAGTTATGTGTTTATCTATGATTTTAAATATCATACGATTGACAAAAGATAAACCCCATAAGATTTGATTTATTGTAGCTTGGGAAAATGGCTTGTTTTCCCCTTTACAAATATCTTGACTTCCCTGCCGTATGTTTGGTGGTAAGGACATAAGGCGCATTTTTATCTTTTAACCTATCTAGCAGCATCATGTTTTTTCTTACAAAACAAAAATGATACGTCTTCGTGGCCACTTCTATAAGCCTCCTCGGAACTCCCAAATTAGTCCTTATCATTCCTGTTTAGTATATTTTGGTAGATATGCATCAATTGTCAAGAATTATTTCTCGACTCAGATTCAGGAGATATCTTGCTAAATGATCAACAATTCCCTTAGAGATAGTAAGTTTCTCTGTGCCGGGTATATAGGATACGTCAAAACGATTCTTGCCAATATATAGACAAAAGCTTCACTTATAATCTTTCAAAACCTATGCATTTGAATATATCGTAAATATTTTTATGTCATTCCTCTTAGATTTATACATTGCCTAAAGTGCAGCCGTCCAACATCAGTTGTTCGTTCATAGCAAAAGTTTTTTAAGGGTCAACTAGTATTTGACAATTGTCCCTCAGTATGCTCAGAAATATTCCCGATCTGGTGAGAGGTGTCCCCTTTTTAGCGGAAAAATAAGGAGAAAATCTAATAAATTTTATAATCGACCCTTGCTCATTACTCACTTGTTACATACTCCATGGAAGATCATTGCTGCTTCAATAATCTTCGATTCTCGGTTATTTGTGAAAACAGTGAGAAATGTAAGGAGACATATCTGAATCAACAGCAGGCTTTCAAAGCACACCACAAATCGTTTTTTTAATTTATCTTTGCGAAATATAGTTACGCTCTCTCGTTAGTGCACTGGCATAGTTTGTTTATAATCTTTTCTCTTGTTCCTCTAGCGTTCATCTAGAGGAACAAGAGATCAAATCTTCGAAATTTTAGGTTGAGGTAAGTCACTTTCAATTGCAAATAGACCCAAATACTCGCATGCGATACCGAGGATTGTAGATAAATTTTCTTCGCCTCAAGCCCGAAAAGGAACGTTCGGCAGGGCAATTCATTACAGCCATAGCAAGGACATTAGAAGAAGAATGGCTACATTTGTAAGAACACCCTTAATATTGCGACTCTTTAGGATATAAAGCACTTTCTGTAGTGAAGGAGATCAGTGTCTGCCAGGTGTATTACTAAATATACCATATGCATTCGGATATCTTCCCCAGATCGATCAGTTTTCCAGCTCAAATTTGTATATCAGCTTTGTGGGTGTTTAGAAAATCACTAAATACATGAAATCGTGAAACAATGTCCATGTAAGCCTCACTCCTTTTTTCTAATTCTGCTGACAGGTGATCGATAATAATTGTAAAGTACGTTTCTGCTTATAATTTTTGTACAGACGGAAACGATATGTCATTTTCAAAATTCTCCTCAAAACGAATGTTTCTGTTTTGAATTCTAGTTAAGCTAAAATTATCATCCTGCTTTATGTTTAAAGCTTTCAAATTGGTCTTTATCTCGCATGTTATCAAAAAACTGCTTAAAGAATATGTACATCTCAGCTCCCTCTTTAATAGGAAGGACGACAAATATGGAATACTTTTTTAAAACGGCAAAATTATCAAAATATTTTAATTAGTCCACCACAAATAAAAATACAAATGATTAACAATATATGTATATTTAAACAAGTTAAAATTGCAATTGCAAAAATCAAAACGTTTTAGTAGTTGTAGTAATATTAGTAAAAAAATAATAATTCCTCTTTTTGAAAATAGGGTCACAAATATTGAACACAAAATCAGAACAAATAAAAATGTATGTAAACTACTAAAAACTCAGTATATTGGCAGAAATCCAAATATAGATGCCAGATACATATGAAGTACATTCGGAATGACACCATGAGTCACAGGATTTACACAGGATTTGTGGTTACAAATATGGAATACTATTCCATGCTATTCCATATTTGTGGTTTAATAAAATCCATATTAATGACCCTCATAACCTAAATTTTATGGACAGCTAAAAATTTTCTATACGAAAAAATCAGACTTACCCAACAAATATATAAACTATGGTGTCTTAAGATTCACAAATTCACAAAGATTTCATTAAATACGAAATATTTTCTGCCAAACACATGGAAACAGCAAGGGCTACAATACTTGTATGGCGCAGCAAAACAAACATCCGTCCTTGGCGAGGCAACAAATCATACTAGGGATGAGCCGGCGAGAAATAAATATCTCAGCAGTACAACTTGACACTTTTGGTGCATAATAAATACAGGTCGCATGCTAGTTTTCCTAATTTTGAACTATTCCATATTACCGACCTATTCCATATTTGGCGCCCTTCCTCTATCTATGGCAACTTATTTTTCGATTGTGTTTGCTCTCATTGTATACAAAGCATTTTTTATGGTAGGAAAACGTGGACAGAATAGTACTATTATCTGTTTTTTTTGCCGCCCTTTAAATTTGCATGCTGCTTCCTCTGCTTCATGGCTCATCGGGCGCTGGGTATTTTAAAAAATATTTATGCAAATAAAAAGTACAGAAAAATTAATTATGGCACTAACTGAGTATACGTGTATTGTCACGCCCCAATAGCATCACCGCAAATACTGAGTTACAGAACTAATTAGATCTTACTCTTCTACCTTCCGAATAGATACAATAATTAAAGGGCCTGCTGCTTCTATTACATTTTCCCTTCTTTGAACAAGATTCAGAGGCGCCGAGTGTAAATTTTCAGTCATTTGGAATAATATTCTAAAATTTTTAATTTCACTGTGAGGGTTACAGGCGTTTATTTACTTCACTTCCTAAAACAGTGAGAAATATTTAATCAGTAATAGCTGTTTCCCAGTACACATAGGTATCAAAAGCAGGTGAATCAGTAATATTATGTACTTAACGATAAAAGTCAGATAACATATTTATCTTATCAGGGATTGTATTCCTTAACACGCTTGGCCCATAATTCCATAGACTGTGATCAACTTGTTACAAGTCCAAAAAGATAATACATTCAAGAAGCTTTCTATACAAAAAAAATATATTTTAAAGAATTTTAAAATAAAGCATAGCCAGGTCAAAATAGGTGTGATCTAGCAGTACTGTGACATACTTTAGTACGCGCTTTATTTTCGACGGTTAAAGTACCGTGTTAGTTTCGTCGATTCGATTTTAGGTTTGTTAGTGACTTTTCGTGCTCAAAATGGCCGGTAAAGGTGATGGAGAAGGAGAGGGCAATATCCTTAAATTGGAAAATCAAATTGCAGTCCTTAAATATGTGATGCTGTTTACCAACGTTTTGGAATGGGTGAGTCATATATATGGCGGGTAAACATTCGTAAATAACAAAGGATGTGACAACAAGATTCGTGAATTTATTAATCCAAAAATATATTCATCGACTTTAAAATTGATTAGGTCTGTGTCACACGAATATCTTTAGTACGAAAAATGCCAGATCTAAGTACATACTACACGTATAATTTGATCTTTAAAGCTGTGTTTAATTTTTGATTTACTGGTAGCTGCAGCATACTACCTACAGTTAGATAACAATAAGTACTCAAAGAATAACTGTTACAATCATTTAAATTGTTAATGTGTGCCTCCGGGTGGATACTTGGAATAAATATTTATGTATAACTTAAAAAATAATAAATTTTATTTAGTTGTAAAAATCGTAAATATAAAAAGAGTAGAAATATTTCCCAAAAAAGTAAAAATATGTCAGTATCAAGTAATTAAGTGCCATTTTATGCTTTAGTGTCACAAAAGATACAAAATATTCAAAGAAATACTTTTTCCTCATTTCACTAATTTTTAGTTTTTAACTAGTATTTATTAACGTTAATTTTTCCTTGAATCTTTCCTTGATTTAATATATGTACTATGAAAATATTTGTCCAATTATGTATTACAGTAACCAATATGTTTGCATTAAAATATTGCGTATTAGTTCACAAATTTAGACAATGCCCATGATGTATATTTTTATAGAAAACCAAAAACGTAAACATTAAAGACGAATTTAAAAATTCGTTTCAGCATGTCATCATTGGACCAATAGTAAGCTTAACTTTTACATGCTCTATTTCTTTTCTGATTAGCGTCAGTGGTTGAAGATTCCCTGGCAGATCTAATTGATGATATTTAGTGACAAAGTTGAATAATACTTCACTGATCTTAACTGTGTCCAGAATCGTACTCGTTAAAACCTGTTTCTTCCGTTTCTTGGGATGGCTTAAAAGTAGCACCCTCGCTATTTACATTGCCTAATGACATTTTCATCGCTAAATAGGATGCAATCTTCCAGTCTTGGAGTTTAGTAAGTAAATAACAGTCTAATAAAACTAACTTATAGCATTTGTGGAGACAAGCAGCTTGCAAAGAGAGATTAGGAAAATCATACAACTTGGAGATATGTTATGGGTCTTCCTGAGCTTTGCTTTATCCATAATTCGATATTTTGGTCCTTGTAAATCTAAAGGGGAGCAAAAAAGCCAACGCTTAATGGCTGGACGTGGTGACTGTTACTATCGGAAAACTACAGATCTTCCAAATGTTTGGCCACTATAGTTATCTGATAACAGCAATATTTCCCTGATTGCATTTGATTTTGCAATTCTTGTAAAGTGATTTAGCCATTGCGAAAACCTTCCTAGACATCCAATTTTTCTCTTGGCAAAAATAAACTGCTCCTGGGGCTCATACATTAATTTGTTCTTAAATATTTACCATTGACGTAGTATTTTTTAAATGGGTACTATAATCTTGATTGAAAACCAACATTAAAAAAGGAGTATGTTGAGAAAGTAAATCTTGCTAGACACTTTGTGTAATAATTTCTATTTGATAAAATGACGATGAAATATGACTCACAACAGGTCTGTTTATTCGCTTTAGTCATAGAAATTTGCTATGGGAGATAAATGGATCAAACTTTATTTAGAAATGTTACTTTATCAGTTCTTGATAAGCAAGTGTAATTTTTAAAGTTGTAATTACTGTTATAGCTTTAGCTTTACGCAATATTAATACTAAGTAGCCACACGTTTATTGATAAAATTAGACCTATTTCAATTATCATGTGTAATTTTATACGAAAATATTAAAAAAATATGAATATTATTTTCTAAGACGATTCTTTTAAATTATTGAATAAAACATTATCAATTATTCAAAAATACTTAAATTTAAAAATAAGTAAATACATCTTTTATATAGATAATGACTTACTTTTGGGAATATTATCTACTGAAAATACCAAGTATCAAAAAAATACCATATCTACAGAAACACGGGGGACTAAAATTAAGGTATCCTTAAGACCACCCTCAACCACCCTTGTAGCACTACTCTCATGCACTTTAAAATCTTAAATTACGCTATACTATTCTAATACACCTCTGTGGAATGCTTATAAAAAGTAATTTTTAGAGAACGATTGTAACATTTTGACGAAATGATTTAAAACAAGCTTTTGGGGAATTTGGCAGTAAAAATTAGAAATTTAAGTAAATGTAGAAAGGTGTTCGGAGACTAAATTAAAACATTATTGCAGTGTTAGAACTCTCTATTTTTCTGCAATAACGCAATTATTTTATTCTCTTAACTATTTTATTAAGTGCTCCGAATCATTTCCATTTTTTTCTAAGAAGATATACAGTCAATTTCGAAATTTTTCTCTAACATTGAGAATAATGTCCCCTGGAATACTTTGACAATCATTAATTATCCTCTGATGCAATTCTTCCAGCGGTTTTGTAAATTATTGACTTATTGTGACCCCATAGTAAGGTCAGATGATCTTGGCAGCCACTAGCTCAATTGAACCTCTTCTGCCAACCGACTGGAGGAATGCGCCATCTTGCTGGCAGTGTAGAAGATATTTGTTAAAAACTAGATATCCTTGTAAGTCTCTTTGGCTTTCAACTTTGTGCAGCTCTTAGCTTGATTCAAAATTAAAAAGAAAAATAAAACCTATAGGATAGACTATCAAATACTTTGAATGGTATTTCAACTCAAAACCCACCACGAAGAGGTGGCCGACTCTCGAGTTCCACACACCCACCATTCTACAATCTTACTAGCTTACTGAATTCTTGTGGAGGAGTATTGCTCTTTGTTATCGAATTTTGGTAATTTTTTTCTTGCGTCAAGTTTGCCACGTATGTATCCATCTCTGATTTTTTCTCCACATACTTTTGATGACGCTTCACGCATTTTTCAACTATGACACCGTAAATGATCAAATTTTGGTACTGTGCGATAAATCATGATTTCGCGAAGCTGTTCGTCAGACATGCTCTTTGTTAAGAACATGATTACGTGACAGTGAGACCAGTGAATCAGATCAATATAGTCTTGAGCCTCAAAATTGATTTTGGACATCCTAAAAGTTCAACTTTTCATGTCGATGTTTGTGGTCTCCGTTTGTCTGTCAACAGTCAGCAATAGGCATTACCCTATATAACATTGTCAATGATGCTTTTCGCGTTATATCCAAATTGTCTTGAAAAGCTAATGATTTTCCCTAAGTGATGGTACTTTTATCGTTTTGATCAACCTGAGGCAATTCCGTTTTAATTGGCCTAAATTCAACAAGTGTCATTTTGTGCCAAACGGCAAGAAGACATCCAATCGGTCCTGAGTGAGTGTAAGGACCTTTTGAATGGCCATCTAATTTTTGTAACAAATGGTGCAACGGTAGTTCATTGGCATGCAATAAACATATACTAAAACAGAGTTTTATCGGGCTGGGAGCGGGAACGTTTAACAGATCGTTGTTGTTATATGGCGAATTATAGGGGCTTTCTCAAAAGTTAAAATATTAAAAAAAAATATTGAATTGGGTGTATATGAAATAGTCTACTACGATTTGCTAACTGGCCCTGATTGATTTTTGAAAGTAAAATTTTCAAATTATTGACACCCCTAGGGGCCTTTTAGTTTAATTATTTTCAACTGAGAGTTAAGCATACCAAGACACAGCTTTTCCGCGCTAACCCATGTTCAATTAAAAAAAATAAATTCGGCCCACCCTACTCTATAATCGAACATTTCAGAATAAACTTGGTCAGTTAAATGTCCTTTAATAAAGAGAGTACCTATGATATTGTCTTTCCGGGATTCTCGCCAAAACATTGACTTTGACCCAAACTGACGTAACTCTGGTAGCGACAGTTCTTTTTATTCATTTAACCATTTAGGAAATAGAAAACTGATCATAGAAGCAAATGTTTTTTTATAAATTTGCGAGCTGCCGTAATTCTACCTATTACAAAACTGACTTGGCCTGTCCAGATCATCGTCGCCAAGTTCTTGCAAAATTTTCCCTTTGTAAGCGTCATATCCAGATAATCTGTTAGGAAAGTTATGAGAATGCATAACTTTAACATAAATGTTTTCATTACTTTCCTGTCAGATTTTCTGCTGCTAAAAGATGCGTTGATAGCTTTGTATCTATTGAAACTTTACCATTAACCTCAACTTTTATACCTTCATCCAAAACTCTAGATTGTTGTCTTTTCTTATTACAAAAAGATTAATTTTCTTGATATTTCGAAAACGAATCTCTTATGTGGACATGGCTGATATTCTTGTCAGAATGCTAGAATAGAGCATATCCTCAGCACCATAAAGAAAACCTATTTCAGTTCGTGTTTCCATAGAACGCACAATTTTTGAATTAAAATATGTAAATTCGAAGAAAAAATTACAAAAATTAGTGGTGCCATCAGCATATCAGCCAGTACGTAAAATCTTAAATGATTTAAAAAATGCAAGTTTTATTAAAGGTTTTACAAAAGATGGCGGAAAAAAACAATTATTTGCGTTATTATGATTATTTTCAATTTTTCAGTAAAATTTTACATAACTCTTTTAATAACATTTTCATAAAATTTGACATTTTGCACTTAAGTAATTTAATGTTTGATAAACCTTCCAGAGACGTATTACAAGTGAGGTCGTGCAATTCAAGTTTTGAATGTGAATGAGGGTAATACTTCAAAAGTGAGTAAAAGTGATCCGCATAATTCTTCATTTTGATTCCCCCCGCGTTTTTATAGAAATGGTATTGTCCAGTTTTATTATTTCTTCTTTAGCCATTGTAAATTTTGAAATTATCTCTGTATCCAAAATTTTTTCGCGTTTTTAAAAATATGATAAGCTACCTCATTTTTGGATAAATTCAAACTTTAGTTATTCAATAAACTTAATGATATAACTGTTAGCACTATTCATTCACTAACCTAATGGGCTTTAACCATTTTGATAAAAAATTATTATTTAAAAAATGCTTTTATTATCAAACTTTGTAATAATAAAATATTATTTTCATTGGTAAAAACTATTGGGTTAGTAAACGAATAATGCTGGCATACAAACCCCGTCCCATTTCAGATTGCAAGATTGAAAAAAATCATAGTTATTGCTATTTAAGCTATCAAAAACAGGGAAATTGTTTCGTATTGTGTTTTTTTTATCTTTTGTCAAGCATTTTAGATACTATGTATTACACAAGCTATACGTCTTAATACATGCTATAATTACAACAAAAAAAAAGGAAAACAAATGTGGCCACAAAAAATTTCAATATTCAACATATTTCAAAGACTACCATTGTGTAACATCCCCTTTATTTTTTATAACAGCCCTAATAGTATAGTCAATTTGTGCCGAAAATGGGGGTATTAAAGAAATTTGGAATAAAAAGTTAAAATTTGGTGAAGTGGAAGTTTAAATGGTGCTGAACATGATTCAGTCGAGTCCCGCGACGTCCCGGCTGGGGAAATGCCGCCATCTTGAATTTTAATCTGTCATATTTAATTTTCGTCGGCAGACTTTTTTTCTTTTCCATTTGGTTTCTGAATAATATTTTGTACACTGTTTTTTATTTAATAACTAAGGTAATACCTCTTTATTTTCCTGACAGTAAATTACTTAGAAATGGGGAATTTTGGCGATTTATGCAAATGTATACAAATCTTTAAAAAAACAAAGGAAAAATCTTGAAATAAATACCTTATCATTCTAAGATATTATTAAATCTTTTAAATCTACCTATACTATATAATAATTATAGCATTTTGGCAACACTGCTGGATTAAGAAGGAATTATAAAAGTTGCAGGGAAGTCCTTTACTAATCCAACGTTACAGCGAAAAGACAAGGTAGTCAATCTTGCTTCTCTATCTGCCACCATGAAGGTTGGCGAACGGTGGGCAAAGGTCAACCCACTTATTCTTTTTCACCGTATAATTTGTGTGGTGAAAGATGACGGTCAATTATCTGGAATATTTGCAGTATGAGGTTGCACGAAGGCAACAAAGTGAACACATCAATGTTATTTCCAAAATTTGTCCTCCCGGTGAAGTTCTCCCAGAGAATCCTTTCTACAAATTGGATGGAGGAGATCTGCATCGAGTTCTGTGGCCAAGTATTGATACTGCAATGTATAGTGAAGTATGCAAGAGATATGTCAACTACGTCATGACAACGTACGGACTTAACACTACCGTAGTGTTCGACGGATATGACAACGGTCCCACAACAAAGGATGCAGAACATCAGAGAAGAGGAAACACGTCTACAAGAGACTACAAAATTTACAGTTCTAATCCGGTAAGGGTGCCAGGGAAGTAATTTTGAGTAAACCAAGAAATAAATTTGCCTTCATTTTCCTTCTTAAAACTTATTTGGAGGCTGAAGGTCTAGGTGTTTTGCAAGCGCATTATCAAAAGCACAGGAAGGTTGCAAAGCCGTAGTAGTTGGTAAAGACACGGATTTTCTCGTCTTGATTATTGGGCTTTCACCTGTTGAAACCAGCATTTTTATGTTGATCCCGGTACCGCGAGCGCCAGGAAAAACACGTAAAATATTCCGAGGAAAAACTTTGGCATCAGACCTTGCCGACATCTGCGGGTTATACTTTTTCTTCATGCGATGACTGGACGTGATACAACGTCAGCTTTGTTTGGAATAGGAAAGAATCGTGGCTTTAAAATTTTAAACACAAAAGAAGAAAATCGAAAAAAAGTTGCTGTTTTTGAAAAAGAAAATGTTGAGATATGGGGGGGTCTAGATCAGACGGCGTAAATAAATGCAGATTTAAAAAATACGTCTCATCAGTGGCAAAGCAGACCTAATAGGGTAAGTTGGATCTAGCTATTCTGCCACCAATCACAGCGGCGGCTAAGTATAATTTCTATCGGGTTTATCACCAAGTTCAACAGTGTGGATCTTGACCCCAGTGATTGAGGCTTGTACATTCGTTGATGGTGTTTTGCAGCCAGTAGTGACTCTAATAAACGCAGCTCCTCCTCACCTACTGAAGCTTATATTTTGCACTTGCAAGGGGGACCGCAGTAATAAGTGCGAGTGTCGCCGATCAGGCCTCACTGGTAGCACGATGAGTGGAACCTGTGTAGGTGAAAACTTTTTTTAGCAAGGCTGAACCGATAGAAGAAATTGACGTCGATGAGGCAACTTACTATAGTTAAGTTCCGGCATCCGGAACAACAGACAACCACCAGAATAGTAGAGATTAGGAGAGACCTTGAATAAGCTTAAGTTAATAATATAATTTGCGATGCTACAAGTTTTTGTTCGTGAGATTTGTTGAAGTTAATATGATTCATGCATTCATGGATCAAGAAAGTAGATGACATAGGTAATCGTAATCGTAAGCAGCATATCGAACGAGGAGTCAGATCCAGGAGCTTAAGTTAAAATAAATCATTTAAACTTTTTAATATATCAGTAAAAAAAATGTCCGAAATCCTATTAATTTAAATTTTAAATATTCTACTGTCAAGCAGTGGCGGTCGTCAGCTCTTATTTATTAGAAGGCATAATTTTCGTAAATTTAAATAAAATCAATGTTTTACATTCATTCAATGCTGTCAATGTACTTTTTCATTTTTAGTAAAATATTGGTGGGCGGGGGACGCCCTTCCACGCCTTCTCCTCCCCCTGGAGATGACGCCCATGACAAGCATATTCATTTAAGTAAAAAACTACAACTTTTGAAATTCCCAAGAGATAAGAAAGCGATTAAATAACTGTTTACTGGAAACAAATATGGCGGTTTTTAAATTAACATGGCGGCGTTTCCCCATCCGGGATATCCTGGGACTCGATGAAACCATGCTCAGAACTGTTTGAACTATTACTAAGCCAAGTTTCAACTTTTTATTCTGAATTTCTTTATTAAAACACAATTTGACTGTACTATAATTCTCTGAGACATGATATTTACTAGGTTCTGTCAGTACTTAGGTCTAAAAAAAAGGAAAATGCACATTAACCAAAGTTGTTAGAAAATTTGCCTTGTATGTCCGAAATGCTAATTTTTATGTCTCTCTGTGACATGTGGATCTTGAAAGACGTCTATCCACTGCATTGCTTCGCTTCAAAGTATACTTAACTGACCATAGTTAGCATGTCTGTTATATAAGCGAACAATATTTCGAACACTGTGTTTTGACATTTACAAACTTCGCGATTTCAGAGTTCTTTTGTCCATTTTTGAATAAGTTCATGATGATTAATCGAATTCTATCATCAATAACTTTTCCTCTACACATATTTTAAAATTACACCAACTTCAATGCTTTAAAAGTGCATCTGTCAATAAAAACATTTTAATATGGCGTCCCTTTACACATCCTACTTTATTGTGAGTGGATTTTAAAGACCTAATGAAAAAAACAGCTGTGTATGCATAAACAACTTTATTATCAACAGCAAGTTTATATTCACTATATTAAATATCATTGAAAATATTTGACAACGTTCAACCAAACACTCTTTTAGAGATAAGACTAAAGGTTTAAAACATATTTATAACGGCTACTCTTTAGCGTTTTGAAATAACGCATTTTACTAAGTGGGGCAACTGGAATGGGACGGGGCTCTATATCATAAAGTCCGCATACATTGAATGATTAAAGTTCGAATTTTGCTTAAAAATAACAATTTATCAGATTTTTGATCTAAAATCCCATAAAAATGTTATGATGGACTATTTTAAATCAAATCTGTTACTAACGCCCTTTGCAAGCAACATAAAAATAAATTCAGATTCATCTTTCTTATAACCAGAAACCCAAATTTTCACGAATTTTTTTAAACTGTCCAAATTGTGAAATAAATATGAAATTTAACATCAAACTTTAACGCCTTGTATCTTTTAAACGAGCAACATTTTACTAAAGTATAAAATTCTGGCATAATACTAAAATAGCTTTTTAAGCATATAGCCGAAAAGTGCACATGCTTAACAATGCAAAATGTGCGTCATATTTTTGAAATTAAACCGTTTAGTAAATGAATAAACAGGAAGCATTTTTAATTAAACTACTATTCGTTTCGATAAATAGGATATCACCACAATGTATTACAATATAGAGGTACCACGTAATATTTCTTAGAAGAGCTAGCTGAAAATGGCTAATTCAATATTGAAATTAAGAGACACTGTCTAAATGAAAACACTACGTAAACCCAAACCGAGGAAATGGTGAAAGTTTTAAGAAATCTCCTATAGTAATGTAACTTTGTGCCGTCAAATTGTCCCGGTTGGTATTAACTTTAAACTTATTTTAATTAATTCCGCAGATGTTTTATAAAGTTGTCAATTCATTAACTGTTTTACGTATCAAGTAATTTCATGGAATTATTTATGTTTGAAACAGTTGAGGCAAAATTCGAGAGGAAAATTTTGTATTTAAAAATTGGAGCTGCTAGTTACTTACGGTGCAAGTAGTGTAAATATTTCCCGAATTAATTATCGCAACTTTAGAGAATATAACAAGAGAATAATTTAGTGGCTTAAATTATTCAAGTACGAATGTACTGATATCTTTAGACATCCTTTAGCGCGGATATTAGCATACGTGGTGGAAAAAAACTTTAAACACAATAGTTGTAGGGATCATCAGTAAATCGCCAGGAAATGTTCTAAAATAAAATTAAAAATAATTTTTTAATGGAACATCCTATATATTAAAACAAAAATGCACAGATATTTTTATTCTGAATTCAAAAGTTTTTATTATGTTGACATTTGGCTTAGCCGTTTTCGATCTATTTGCATTTTAAAAACTATTGAAAATAACGGCGCGGCGGTCACCTTGAACACTTGTGAATTTTCATAATAGTTATTTATCATATAAGTAAATTTTTAAGACACGCATGTGGAAATAATAACCCAAACCACATTGGTGCCTTAAAAATACTTTTAACACAAATATCATACAATATTTTTTCTACACCTGGCAATAAAAAGCATACAATAATTAAAAATTAAGTGTTTAGAATGTCTTACATCCAGGTAGTTTCTAATAGCATCGTATTTTTATATTGAATTATCGAAGTTCACATTTTTGTCAATATAAACTAGCAACCATCATTGTAGGCTGATTTGTTTACAGAAAAATTGACAATTTGAAAAGTCCCATCAGTTTTATTAAAACACTAGCGCTGGCTGTTGTGATTTGCCAAAAATGCAAGAAATACGAGAAATCGATCCACTTAAAGACATGGAAGAAGCTGCTAACAGGCCCTATCTTTGATTTGCTGCCACGAAAATCAAGAAATCAATATGTGATTGCTCATAATAAATTTATAAAATGGTGTGAAAACACAGGCGTTCCTGGAAAATATTCCTGGAACATATTTCTGGCCTATTTTGAGGAAAAGGCAAAGATATGGAAGTCATCTTCTCTTTGGTCCCATTATTCAATGATCAAAGCTATGCTATATGTATATAACCACGTATATATCAACAAACATTTTAAACTAATTGCCTACTTGAAGCGTCAAGGAGAGGGTTACCAGGTCAAAAAATCAAAAATTTTTACTAGAGACCGAAGTGAACAGTTGCGCACCGGATGAAAGTATCTACGATTGTAGGAGTATTTGGTGCCTGCCGCAGGGAGGAGCTTTGTCAGTTGACTCTTGACAACGTGAAGGATATGGATACTTCATTAGTTAATAAAATAAGATATCAAAACCAAGGTACCAAGAAATTTCACTATCGTTGAAAAATTTTTATTTGGATTTTTATCGAAAATTTACTGCTCTTCGTCCAGCAGATGTAGGACACCGGCGGCCCTTCCTAAAATATGCAAAAGGTAAATGTATCAGAAATACGATCGGAATTAATACATTCGGAATATTTCCTGCTCCTATAGCAAGATTTCTGCAACTTCCAAATTCAACGCTCTATACGGGCATTGCTTTCGCCGTACCTCCGCGAGCTTATAGTCCTAGAGGCGACTGTCATAATAGTGTGGTGTTTGAACTGTCAGGATTTTGCATGATAAAAAGTTTAAGTTGGGCCGAATAAAAAACCGTTGGTCGGCCGAGGCTGGCCTTGTCCAGTAATTCATTATACAGTGGCTTTCAAAAAGTTCACATCATATGGGAAAATTTTTATTATTGATTTCACAGAAAATTCTATTCTGGACAAAAGTTGATGCTTAGAAAAAACTAATTTTGCCGATGCTAAATTAAGAATAAGTTATTCAGGGCACTTAAAAAATTCCAGAATTAAAGTTACAAAAACAAAAATTGATATATCCAAAAACCTTCTACAGAAAAAATAAAATTCCTATTAAGGCAAAAATAAAAGTCAAATACCTACTATTTTTTTCCAAAAGTGCACTGTTGCAGAGAAAATTCATGATAAAAATTATTGAAAAAACCCTCTTTTTCTTAAATTTGTTCTTATTTTTTTCAGCAACGATGCACTTTTGGACAAAATAGTATTTGACTTTTATTTTTATCTTTATAAAAGCTCTATTTCTTTTCTGTAGAAGGTCTTCCGATATTCCAATGTTTTTGTTTTTTTTAACCTTCATGTTTGTATTTTTTAAGTACCCTGTATCCTTAATTTAGCATCGTCAACATTAGTTTTTTTGCTAAGCATTAACTTTTGTCGAGATTAGACTCTTCTGTGAAATCAATAATAAAAAAATTTCCCATATGATGCGAACTTTTTGAAAGATACTGTATAATTAATTACTGGACCAGGCCAGCCTAGGCCGACCAACGGTTTCTTCTTCGGCACAACTAAACACTTTTTTTTTTATTACGCATGCATCATAATCAACGATTATCGCACGCTGGAGCGTGCTTAAAATGATGTTTATGGTGCGCCTATTTTTTAAAGGTTGCTATAGAAACATTTGATCATGTCAAATGTGACAGATTAATTTATTCGGCAATATATACCTTAAGTTTAATATTTCAAACATGTTTGAGATTATGATGCACCCTTGGACATGCTGATGTTTCTGTTCAATCCTCCTCATCCACGAAGAACAGCAGAACTGAGGAAGGAATTCACTTTTCAAGTTGCTCAAATTGTATTATTAATATAAGTATATATTTTCCCAGTGGGAAAAAACTCTCGACCTATGCCGAGAACAACAAAGTAAGGTGTATGGGTGTAAAGACAGAGTAGGAATTAGCGATTCGTTTTCCTATTTTAACATGGCAGATAACGTATCAAACAATTTATACAATCTTATACAGGGCTATTAGTTAGTAGTTAACACAAATGAGTTACAGAAGCAGAACAATCAATTAAGGGAAGAACTGAAACAAGAATTCAAGGTTATCAAGTCTGAAATTTCCCTGGAGCTGGAAAGAGTAAGGACAGAGAACACAATACTAAGAGGGGAAATATCAAGCCTCAAAGAAAAATTGTTATTAACAGAGAGGAAGATAAAAAAAAATTGATTATATATGGTTTGGAAGAAGCTGATTTGGAAATTGCCGATATAGAGAAATTCTTGCTTGTCATTAACGGTGCACTGAAGGTAAGTTGTAAATTTGCGGATATTAGGGACATATATCGATTTGGGAAACGGGCCGAACAAAAAGTCCGTCCAATATCAGTTGAGTTTGTAAATTACCAATTGAAAGTTGATATTTTAAAGAACGCAAAATAACTAAAAGGTACAAACATTTACATAGCAAACGATTATACCCCGGAAGAGTACCGGAAGCAAAAAGTATTGAGGTATCATTTGAAGGTTGCCAAGGAAAATAAATACGAAGCCGTAATAAAGAAAAATATATTGTATGTTGATGGTGAAGCATATACCTACGAAGAGCTAAACGATAGAGCCCAACGGAAAGAACTGCCGGAGCGAGAAAAGAGCAAACAAGGATTGCAAAGTATTCCAACCACCCTAGAGACGGATAAACAACTGGTAGATGAAGTAATTCTGGGACAACCAGCGAAGACATTTGCATTCATTAACGAGGTAAATACACGAAAAGGAAAAACAACGAACACAGAAGAAAATAAAACGCTCAACCCTCAAAATAGTAGAAAGTAGGAAATAAACCGCAGGTCAGATATTTTAA
>MU183142.1:23384-56753 GCA_016904865.1 Pissodes strobi
CACATCATATGAATTAAAATGGAAATTTAGGGAGGTTATTTTTTTATTTCACAGGCTTTGTCGCAAATGCGATTAACCATAACCAAGGTAGAAATATAAAGGCTAATATTTCTTTGGCATCTATCCCGAGACCGATGCGACGCGACCTGGAAATCCAAAACAGACCTTAAAATTTCTTATTGATATTTACATGGGAAAGTCGCAATGCCATACCAAATTCAGGACCATTCACTCCAATTAATACTAGTAATGATCCTCTTGATTTGATTGCACTTACTTTCGGTAATTTTTTTACCTTAGAATTTTTCGCAGCCCCACCTGAAGATATTACCACTTCCGCTCCTCTCTCACGTTTAGATCGTTGTCATGTGATTCAAAAATTATTTAAGATGTCTGGTCAAAATAGTCTGGTCTGAGTATCTCGGCACGAGTATCTCGTCATTGTCCGCTGAAATCCAACTGATATGTTTTTGTTGAAAACCACTAGCTTAATGAGTAAAATACAAGACAGATGGTCAGTTTTCGTAATCCATACTAACTCAACCTAAACCAAAGCTTCTTGCAATGCTTCTACGGAAAAATATTTGGAACAATTTTCCGAATCGTGCAAAGTAACTTACATCTTTGCAAAACCAATATCAGAGTTATACATACCGGAATTTTCAAAGGGTTCTTGAATGTATTTAGATTTTTTGTCCCATAAAAATCCATAAATTTTCTCTATGGCTAATATTGTGTTTTCTGTAAGCTACTAATCAGAGTATTATCTGTTCAAAAATAACAGCAATGAAAACCAAAGAAGAGGTCTGCCTATTTCGATTTTACATTTTGCTTGTCAAAATTCGTACCCTTAATTGGAAAGCTATTGAAGGCATTACTAAAAGAAAGTCAGCTCGTGTACGATCCAAGCTTTTCGAATTTTTCAAAAATATTAGCTTGCTCCAATCCCGATATTACAATCAGGAACAATATTTTATTAAGTTTATATTTCCTTATAGTGAGATAAAGGGCTAAAAGTAGTATTATTATTTTTTTACTACCGTGCGTAAAATACCTACTTTACGCAGTCTCTAAGATTCGCAATATAAGCCTTATTCAAATAAAATCTGACGTATTTTTTGACATTTAGTGCAGTGCGTGAAATAATATATTTAAAGTACTAGTACGTAAAATAATTTATTTTACGCACTAGTGCGTAAAGTAACTTATTATTATTTCACTTCTTTTCATATATTTTCGGTAGAAATTTTGTATGCAACATATGTGTAAAGTGCCCTTTTTTTAATCATGGGATTGGACAATGTTCCCATTCATAAAAAAGGGTCACTTTCCACACTTGTTGCTTAAATAACTATTATTTGGACAAAGCGATTCAAGATTTTCTTTTATTAACAGCTGGATAAAAATAAAAAAGAAACTAATTCTCTTTGATGGTTTAATTAGATATAAGAAATAACTGGAAACAATATATTGATGTACGAGTATATATTTTCTTGGAAATCTTGACCGAACGAAACATCGCATCGTCTGATAGGTTTTTATTATAATTAATAGAAGGAAAATTGTAGATATGAAACAAAGAAATTGATAGCATAGTGAGAGTTTCGAGCTCTCTCTTGCTATATATGTAGGAAAAACATCCATTTAAAGCTCATGCTAGAGTTCAATCAAGTATGATCCTATGATGAGTCAGCGGATAATCATTTTCTGTTAGCAGTGGTGGCGCCAAATCAAATATAAAAATAAACTCGGTAAACTAATAGATTTAAAAAATTGCTACCTCTTTTTCTCCATGCTAAATGTGCTTAATTATACTTGGATGTTTACTACAGTGATCGCTAGTAAGGAAGGTTTTATTTATGGTAGTGACACACACAATGGTACTCGACGAGCAGTGTGTATGCGTAGATGTTAATTGATTGAATAGTTTGGGTTAGTTAGTAGGTTGTAATTTGGAGGAAACATATGTCCTGGGAGTGAGTTCCACAGCGATGTAGTACGCCAGATAAAGGAGTCCTTGTAAAGCGGTGTTCTAGGCGTTTCCTGTTCTACGACAAACTCGTGCGATCTTGCCGTCTGTCGTGACTGTCTGACAGGCGTTTCTGGGGGCGGAATGAGGCGGGCCATTCCTAAGAACATCTAAACAGGCCATATGTCTGCAGTGTTCCAGACTACCCACTACTCCGGGTCGTCGAATAGATGCACACTTCTGAATGGAATCCAGCAGCTTTAGAGCCATTTGCGCTTTGTAGAGCAATATCAGCTGCTCGCGGTGTATACAGTTTTTTCTTGCGAAATAGCGCACCAAGCTTCTACGAGGCTGATTTTACGATGTTAGCGACGTGGTCATGCCAAGACAGATTGCTGTTGACCGAGACACCCAGTACTCCGATTTACAAGGACGAAGGAATGGTGGATCCTGCCATAATGTTGTTAGGCCATCCGTAATGGTATTCTTGGTAAACGTGGCTACTTTGGTTTTTGCTGCATTGAACTGGACCAAATTTCTATAGCCCCAAGTTCCAACTTTTACCAGATCTTGATTAATTGTTGTAATTTGCTCATGTCTGCGGTGATAAGTTTCAGTCGCTGGTAGAGGTTTTTATGATCTGAATTGGAAGGCAAGGGTAATATCATCTGCAAAACTGTAAACATGATTATTGGTTGCGGAAGAAAGTTATTAATATAGATGAGAAACAGAGTTGGTGAAAGTATTACGCTCTGAGGTACGCCCGCGTTGATGGTGAATGTGTCTGATGTGTCTATCAACTGCAACGTGTAGAGATCGATTCTTTGAAACTTCGCCAAGCAAAATATTTGATTGACAATTCTGAAACATTGCTAAGTGCTGCTTAATTATATAATAATAAGTAATGGGCTTTATAAATGTATGGGAGTATATTGATCCACTTTACTAAGACTGGCATGTGACTCGTCAAAGTCAAACAGAAGGTTCCTCGGAAAAATATACTCTATTTACTAAAGACAAGTTAAAATTATGTTAGGTGAAAAGGTAAGAAATAAATGACGACTCGTACGCAATTAACCCGGTATACACTAGCCAGCGATTAACGAAAATATATATGTAAAAAAAACAGATTTTATACTATCGGAAGGCAGCTGCTCCAGTAGGGACTGATCACAGATATCAGCTACTTCCTCAACCGAAGAAGGGTAGAAGGAAGGAAAGGATGACTCTACGTGTAGATGACCCGGTCAAGAAAGCCCAGTCGAGGACTTGAATCTAATTAGGCGTAGTAGAACTCACCAGTAGAAGTACTACTGACGGTAGAAATACCTTGTCGGTAGAAGTACCTTGTCGTTAAAAGTGCCCCGTAGATAGAACCCTGCGAAACATCAATATATTTAAGGTTCCGCGTATAACTCATCAAATAAAAAAAAACTCAACTCAAAGCAATTAAAATAAAATATCAAGGGGAAAAGGGAAAGAAAATCAGAGAGAAAAAGTCAATCTTTTGACCTGTGAAAAGGAACTATCGGCTGCTTAAGGCTGGAATCTCCAGGCTGCCTCAATAGATGGAGGAAAAAGGCCTCTGTAAGGTAAATTAAAAGTCCACCCACATGGCTCCACAAAATGGTCAACACTCACAAAAAAAACGAAGTCAACTCACCTGACAAGAAGCAGTACTAAATCCCGTTACGGAATGAGTTTCATGTACCAACAATAAACTAATTGAAGATAAGGTACAGGCAAGACTTGACACTCAAAAAAACCGGGTCGATTGGAAAATCCCACAAAAAGGCAAACTAAATCACACTTCCAACTAACGCCAAACCGTTTTGAATGGCAAAGAACGTAGAGTGATCTGTACGACTCTTTCCGGAAGCAAAGGAACTTCCTCCAAAATTCCCCCTACTATAAATTACAACCGACCAATAGAAATTTATTCACGCATCACACGGTCAACATATGTCACACTTAACGTGAAACAATCTTTCCACCACCCGGTACGGAAATTATGACACACGCATCGCAACCAAAATTGCTGACTAATCAAAATTCAACACGCAAAAATCATTAAGTCCAACATTGCGCACGAGGTTAAACATCTACGGCGACATGGCTATATTCATGGTTTCATAGCTATCTGGAAGCGGAAACGCAGACTTTAATCTCGAAGGTCCCCTACGCGCCAAATTCAATTGGTTCTAAATTGAAATTTAATTAGCGACGCAAATTTTATTTCAACCATCTTGATCAAGGTATCATCGAAGCGAAGCCCGTCAGAATCTTACAGGGGGTTTTCGCTAGTAAATACGAATACGCTCGAAGCCATTTGAATGGTGACGACTTCTAAGATTATTTACTTCTCGATATAGGATAGCCAAAATGGCCTGTGAAAAAGCCAGATTTTACAATTTTTGGCAGGAAAACAATGTGATTTTTAACGTCATTTTTAAAATTTGCTTTATCTGAAATCGATGAAATCGTTTTTCACCCAAATTCTATTACACTTTTCAGCAGAAATCTTTGCGTTAAAAAACACAAAAATGCAGCATCGAAATGCTTCATTTTCTGATGCCTGTCTGTCAAAAATTTCTTTTGTTTTATTTATGGCACAAAATGTACGCAGCACCGGATTTATCCTGCTCATGTCGCGTCGTTACTAATTTTACATTTTACTCGATATTCTAATAGTGTGCCAATAATATCTACAAATTTCTGGAGGAAATTATTATTTTTACGCCGACAAGGCTTACAGACCAATTAAAATAGATCGGCTATATAATGGCACGGAATTATGTCTCCGAGGTTTCTAAATCCACTGAAAAGTCGAAAGCTTTTAATGAGTTTTCTTTTATCTCAGATTTAACAATAATAATTACAGAAATGTAGGAAGGTAGCAGTTATTGTTATTGATCGCAACGAATAGTCTGATCTTGTGCCCGTGCCGATAAGAAGTCGGTAGGTCTAATTCTTAGAAGATATTGACAAGTGTATCGGTCTTGGGTGGTGTTTGGATCTAAAACTTGATAACAATAGTTTCTTTCTAACAATTAGTTTAATAGAATTTAAGCATTTTCTACGTAGACTCCAATATATCAGCTCAAATATTAACCTTGCATTTGAATTAATAATTTAAGCAAAAAATTATAATTTTATGTATACATTATTATATCTCCTCGCATCATGCATTAGGGTTTTAAAAACCCCAGTGAAGAATGTTTTTCTTATGAAATTATTTAGAGTAAGATGTGATGAGGATAGATTTTTTTTGCTTACTTACTGTCGTTTCCTTCAAAAAAGGAATTTGTAATGCTGTGCCTGAAGAACTTTCACTTGCATATGACACCGAAAGTTTTGTTGGTGAGCTATTTGACAGTGAGGACTGTGGGAAAGAAGTATTTTAGTACAAGAAGATGCAAGTAGTAAACAAAGTACAAGTGAAGAACAGAAGGTGCCAACATAACCAAAAATTTGCTCTATTAAAAGGTAACCTTGGTTCTAGCTAGAGTAAAGATGTACCGGAAAAGCATGGCAGGCGAAAGAAAATGAATTTGGCAACCCATCTTTCACAATCCAAAGGAGCTGCTAGAAATGATAGATTCACTTTAGGATACATCTATTTGATGCCGAAATTTTAGAGTTGTTTCCCGCAAAAATGAAGAAAGTTCTTGGCGTTAGGCTGGTATAAAGCAACTTCAAACTTTTAACACCCTCGTTGATGTGTTGCAAATTAAGGCTCTAATTGGAGTTTTATATCTACTCAAAGCCAAAAATCGGCTCGTCTAAGTTTAGATAAACTTTTGTCTTGTAAATGCGCTTCATCATTCTTTAGTGCTAAAACGGTTCTTAACCGATTTGAGTTGTTGAGAATAAAGAAACAACAGCCCGATGACTGGGGAATTATATTCCTAATGTTAAATGACGTAAACTCTAAAGTCCAAAACTCTACGAAGAGGGTTAAGAGAATTTATTGAAGACGTTGGAGTGGTAGAATATTCAAACGTAGCCCAAAATTTTGACAAAAACTAAGATGACCCATTTATATAAATGAAGCAAAAATATGACACGGAGATAACGTATTTACTTGCTTTGAGAGCATGGAGTGAATTAATTGCATTCCCTAGTTTTGCAGTTATCAACATTTTCAGGATGATATTTTATACTTTTATGAATGCTATCGTTAAACACTTTTTAAGTTTTTATTTATTTATGTTTACTTCTATTTTTATCTAAATAAACCAATGTAATTTTTTGTCAACCATTTTTTGATAAAAACTAATACTTAACTCTGTATAGTAAGAACGTTTTCATTTATGTTTATGTATTTTCATTTATTTATATGTAAGACCTTTCGCAAATGTTGCGTTATCGTTAATATATAAAACTATTTTTCCTTCGACTTGCGGTCTTTTTTAACACGTTTAACCCCGCTTGCCCACGGTTGGTTATTTCCATTTTAGTTCCTGGGACTGCGTCCGTTCTAGTCATTTACCAAGCGATTGCCTGGTCCCAGGACGTAGCAGAAAAAAATTTGGGCCGGGCGGTTTAGGTATTGTTTTTTTTTTGGAAGAAAGTAAAACATTGCTTTTCCATTAAAAAGGCATATTTATTATCAAAATGGTAATGAAAAAATACAAAATACAATAATCAAAAATGGGGGAATAAAATATATCTAAACTAAATGGTTTTGAAAGCAAGCTAAGAACATAGGCACCCCGCATGTCACATATACTGATTTGCTAATTCTTTCAACATGCAACGCTGCTTTGCAACTTACTTTAAGGTAGAGGGACGAGAAGTATTTCGTGACTCTGTGATTTCAATAAGGACCAAGACCACTGCTTATTTGAATTTATCGATAATTATATTTTTAATGCTAATTTTTTTGAAAAGGTGCCGAGAATTTACTACAGCAGTATCAGTTGTCAAGTGGAAGAGTGGTGGCCCTAGAAAAAGCGCGTAAGCAGCGGTCTGGTCTGTGAGATCTATAAATGCTTTGCCCTTAGTGCAATCTCCAACTGCATTAGTTTTGGTAATTTTTTCCTTTCCTCATAAAAGTGGCTGATCTGTCGTTGTACTTGGTACTTAGCATCATGACTTCACTCTTATCTTTCCGCTTATTCGCCCTTCTTTAACTTTGTCTTGACTACTTCTTGGGGATTTCTTTTACTATTCGCTGTTAATGTTCCCATTAACTGTGTTTATTTGTCAATCAGTATTTTAGATAATGATACTATTGTGTACCATTTTTCCGTATAGAGGCCGGCTATTATCTAGAAGATCGTCCATTAACTCGATTACAGCCTTCTCAGAAACGGAACCACCATCTATTTTTTTCTTTCCAGTGTAAACTTTGAGAGCACGACAAGTGTAGCCTCTAGAAATGCACAACTTAAATAATTATGAACGGTAGCGCGGTTTCGCTGGTTGGGAATGTATTGTCTAAATTAGATTCTTCCTCGAAACGTTACTATCGTCGATGCGTCTTCTTCGGGACATGAATTTATTTTGAGGCAGGTCCAGAACTCCTGTTAATTTGTAAAGGCGATCATCTTCTCGTCTTATCGCTTTATTATGGCTTTCATAAAACATTCCTTCCATTCCATTTCAGTGGAATTAGTATTCACCCATTTTGACAGTTTGGTCCTCCGTTTTGGGTTAGCTGCTGCAGAAGCACTGCGTTAAGCAGCAAACCTGGTCACCTCAGTCATAAAAAGAGCTCTATGGTTTCGTCGTCATTGAAATTGTTGAAGAACTCTACAGGACTCTTCCTTGCCAGTTTAGCTCTGACGTTTGGATCAACGCCAATATTCTGGGGATGACAGGCGGTTTTCTTAAACATGATCTCATATTTTCCTTGTCGGTAGTCAGGCGAGGGACATTGCATCATCTGGATCTTTTTTCGACGATGACGCACTATGAGAACTCAATTCATCATCGGAGGACTTGGAATCCCTTGTAAGCACGAAGTCAATGTCATCAGTCGAATTGTCTGGAAATCTGGTATTTTCATGTTACAAAATGATTGAGTCCTGGTCCGAAACATGTTTCAGCTCCCTAGCAAGCTCTTCATCAAAGAAAGACGACCTGCACCAAAAATAAAAAGTAATGCTCACCCGTTGACTCGCGGTCCCAGAACGTAAGATGATTTTCTGGGACCAAATGCCCACCGGTGGGGCACGACAAAAAAAATGGGCAAAAATTGTATAAACGCTATAACATATATTTAAGTCAATAAAAATAAAGAATAAATAAAATAAAAATTTGAGACCAAGAAGTAACAGTGAAATGCACGCGGGGCTAAATGTATTTTAATTTGGGGTGCGCTGGACCTTAGTATGTATTTCATGTAATAAAACCTCCATTCTAGGGCACGAAGGTTTAAAGCCATTTAATATACATGAAAATAATCTTTAATTCATAAAATAATTAAATATTTTAATCTTAAAATGTGAACCTTTAGAAACAAAATTGGTTTTTCTAAATTTAAAATTATCATTCTTATGTCTTCAAGGAAAATCTCGGGAATCTAAAGATAGACCGCAGAGCTGAATAAGCATGAAATTTAGTAAGTTATCCTAGAAAATAATTTGAAACTCCACTTATATTAATATTAATTATAATTATATACCCAAAACCTAACGACACCAAATAAAGGGAATATTATACTAACATTTCAGATTGCCTAATAATTGTTTTATCTCTCAAAATAAATGTACATTTAGTGGCATGCATTAACTTGTTTTCACATTTTTAGTAACAACAATATTGTTTGTTTTTAGACAGTTATTATTGTTATAAAAAACTGTTTAACACGATATTTCAGGCAATTATTATCGAACTTTATTTATTGGAAACATGACCCAGACACGATATACCCATAGAAAACGCCTGCTGGCCTAAATATGATTTGATTGATTTTTAATTACTACTTAGAAAGAAATATCATGATCGATCCACCAATAATTGGAAATTTCGCCTCTATAGAGCATCTCATAAATATTTCATCGTTACATGAATAAAAAGAAGACATAAAAAAGGGAAGGATATTGCCACATCTTTTATACACAAATTGATGAAATTAAATAAAGGGATTTAGTGAATTTGAATTAGAAATCTATCCCGTTCAGAATATATTCAATGAATAAGTAATTTGTAAAATTATTGCACAGTTCATCAAAAAAACTTTTTATACTGTAAATTCAATTCAACAAGCGCTGATGAATAGTATAATATTATCTAGATTAAAATGGAGGAGCTTCAACTATAATCGAGCTATGTATACACAAGTAAAAAAATGCGTAAAATTAAGACTTATTTTGGCATTTGTAACCGATCTGTATAGCTGCTTATTTGTTAAGCGAATTAAAATATATATGTAGGTGCTATAGGTAGCTATTAGTCTCGCAAAAAGCCATTAAATGAATATAATATAACAAACTAGAAGGTTTGCTGATATCCTAAGCACTGGCGCAGCCAGGTTATGGGATAGAGTTGTGCACGTGGACCAAAAGGGCGTAGTAGCAAATTTAGGAAGGAGGAAATTTTGCTAGGACTTGGTTAGAGCGTAAAGGTGTTAAGAATAAAGGGAGGAAGGGATGAGATGGTAGGTAAGAATCATGGATTCAGCTTACTGGCAAACGCGCCTGAAACGTTGAGTGCCACTTATGTAATACTATTTGTTAATTGCTTAACAAACGGTCCATATCAGGTTCACTAAGCGACTTTAATTTCTTTTAAAGGCGTGGGTCGAAGAGGTGGCAGTTAGGTGAAGGTGCAAATTTTTAATTAGGTATATATCAATGATTTTTGCTCATTAAAGTCAAGGCAGTAAAATTTAGGATAACATACCCTAGATAAGAATATTGTGAGATTTAGATAAAATTGGTAATAATAACAGGCACTTTAGATACGAACTTGCAACACGATTTTTTTTAAAGATTAAACTCCAAATTTTTTTTTTCCCAATTAATTGAAAGGAAATTGAACCTAGCCCCGGAGAGTCGCGTTACAAAGCCCGGCCCTTGTCGTGGGGTCGTTTGAGCGCCACCCGTTCTAGCCAGCTAAACGAAAAAAGCTCGGCAGGTGTTGTACCGAGTGGCTAGATTCGCTCATAAAATTAACCGGTTCCAAATTTCGAACTATCAAGAAAAATGAGAATAATTATGGCACTATAATCAACCAACTTAATCTATCAAGAAAACACAATCTAAAAATTTAATGGACACTATATTTGCTACTAAATCTTTTTTTTGCAAACACAGTAACAATCTATCTGGAGAAAATAGTTATAGTAAAATGTGGTTGAGTAGACAAAAGAATGTTAAATGACTTAAAGTAATTAATAAAATAAACAGAGTACAATATGAAGATTGTACGTACAGAGACCAATTCAGTTGGAAAACCTCGGTTCTATATGCCTTATCACTAAATGTACTAAACTACTTATCAAAGTGATCACTTGGCGCAGACTAAGCTTCTTACAACTAGGTATGCGTGCGCTAATAGCTGCACTGATGGTGATAATATGCCGCAATGAGCGGACACAATGATTAGATCAAAAAAAACTTGAGAAGTTAATAAAAGCACCAGATCAGATTAAAAATATGGTTAGCTTGATTCATATGATAAAAAGATAAAATTCAGAGCAGTTATATCTGCCGACTAATTAATGAAATGAAAAATTAATGAAAAGAATGAAGTTATCCAGCCAGCACTTATCTTTTAAAATGAGAAAACAAATCAAAGCAATTTGATTAACTGGTCCGATAAACCAGTGAATAAATGTAAATTAAATTAATTAAAATCAATGAGCTACCTCAATTCAATGTTTGATTTATATCAATAAAAGTAAACGAAGATTAAACATAAGACATAATGAAACATAAAACGTATACCCAAATCCCGTCGTCGAACTCTGTCGATGGCCTCTAGTGCGGGAACCACAGCAGTTCTTTAACAGAAGTTCTGGCCCAGCAGAAGAAATTGGTTCATCAAGTAAACCTGGCCCAGCAGAAGAAGTTCTGGCCCAGCAAAAGAAGTTCTGACCCAGCAGAAGACGTTCTGGCCCAGCAGAAGAAGTTCTGGCCCAGCAAAAGAAGTTCTGGCCCAGCAAGAGAAGTTCTGGCCCAGCAAAAGAAATTGGATCGTCAAGTAAACTTCTGCCCAGCAGAAGAACCCTGAAATAATCCAGTACGCATTAAATGAAGCCCCCTTACTTTAATAAAAATCATAGACCCCTTTACTTTAATAAAAAATCATAGACCCCCTCCCTCTTTGCATAAATACATCTTCTTTATAAAACAAATTTTCCCAGACAAAAAAAACCCATGGACTTGCAGTGCAATAAAGCAAATAAAAGAGATGTTAAGGTTCAGGTAACTTGAATATAAAAAGATAGATATGAATCACCCCTAAAAGAATATATAAACTTCCCCATATGATCAAAATTAAAGTTGCATTAAAATAAAAATTCGGATCAGATAAAATGGAGTAGATAAGATAACACATGGGAAAAGCAAATGGCGTTATGTGCACAAAAAAATAAAAGGTAGATAAGCAGTCAGTTTCATTAATTTAGGCAAAAATGGTAGCGATATTTACCTCACTCGGACTTGAGGGTGTATTAGAGGAGATTCGACGGTCTCGGTCTTATGGGACGAACGTGGAAGCCGCTATAAATAATGGAAATAAAAAAAATTTAGCAACATGGCGGTCAAGTGCTTCATAGGCCACAGAAAAAGGAATCCAGAGAAAATGCTTACCTAGTACAGCATGTAGAGCCCGAAAAATCGGTCGTGTTAAAACACAAACAGAAACCGCACAGCAAATCCCCTATCAAAGGGTTGTATTATATCACAATACTCAAAACGTGCAGTTTCTCGCTATACTGGCAAACGTTCTCCAGGCGAGCAAAACTAGAAAAAGACCTCGTTCCGTCTTCCGTCAATTTGCCTTAAATTAAATACGGCGACACAAGTAGTAATGGGCTGAAAACTTGACGAGTGTTTCGATACAAGGAATAATTCTAAGAAAATAAACGCCTTAATTCTAGCTTATTATGGTGATAAATGACGGCGGAAGCCACGAATAGTGAGCTAAAATTACATTCTTCCAGAAAGGCTAGGAAATGCTCTAACAGAAATAACAAACCTTCAAAAATCTAAATCGAGAATGAAAAACGCGAGATACCTAGCCCATTCCTATTATTTGGCATGAACCACACAAAAAACTGGTCAGCTGTACCGAACGAGAAATATATTTAAAGCAGAGGTCCAAAAACGATCTCCGGAACATCAACCTAGGGTTCTCAAAAGGTAATAGAATATTCAAACTGAAATTAAATTATGGTTCAATAAGTCAAATGCAGCATATTTGCAGGCTAACAGAATTCTTTAGAAATATAAATCGACTGGCTGACTGTTTACGATAATATAATGCAAATCAAGCCAAGTTAACTTAATAATAAGGTACATACATCGCTTATCAACTAAAATAGATAATCACAACGGATTCTAAAAACTAATACGCATATATAGCTAATCTATACCTAAAATATAGTTAATTTTACATTGAGAAAAGAGGCAATTTCAAGCAAATCAAATTAATTCAGAATTAATAAACCGATGAGTGCAAAATACAGCATAATTTTTCCCTAAATGCGGCATATAAATGAAATTTTAAAATTGGCCAAATCGAACTGTTACAAACTTACCAAAATAAACATTGGGATTCCATTTAAACTATTTATTCGAATCTTAAATGCTTTCATAAACACTCTAAAACAATTACGCAAATAACCTAATGAGAAGATTTGTATATCATCCAAATTATCAGACCAGTAAAATAAATTAAACTTAGTTTCATAGTGTTAAACTATAGTCTATATCCTTAAAATTGTCCAATCGCTGTTTGGAAGTAGCTCTAACTTACCTTGGATTTGTCAGGTTCGGACCAATTGCAGTTAGTCATTAAGTACCAAAAATAAGCAATACTTACTAAATAAACTAATTCCATGGCAGCGATAATATCATTACATCAGTAAGTAATTAATAAAGATATATTAAATCAAATAATGAATCTATGAAGTAAACATATATCTAGCCGGTAATTACCTACAGAGAGACACGAAGCTCAGCTCGATCTCCGGTATTATGGCGAAAAATTAAAGTGCAGTTATGGAAACAAATTACTGTCATGAGGCTTACAGTCAATTACAGTAAAAATAAATAAAGCAATTATCATAAGAGTTGCACAATAAATTCTCAACGTGACATTATAATATCAGTTATGATAATGAATAAAATAAGTATCTCTAAGGAAAATATAATAAGAAACTGGTATAAGTATTTTACACATTAATAAACAACACAAAGTTGTTTATCGGTAAGCTCAATAAGCAAAAACGGTAAGTTAATTGAGCAAAAACGAAAAGTAACGGTAATAGGTACAATATAAGATAGCAAACGATAGAGATTCGTTTAATAGTAAGTTCATTAATTGAAACAAAAAAATTGGTAATAGGTACGATATAAGATAGCAAACGACCTATAGTCGTTCAACAGTAAGTTCATTAATTAAAACAATAAATATCGGCAATAGGTACAATATATGATAGCAAACGATCTCCTGTCGTTTAACACTAACTTCATTAATCAAAACGATAAATATCGGTAATAGGTACGACAGCAAACTCTCTCCAGTCTCTCTTCCAGACATAAGTTAAAAAAGTGTAAGTTCCACTTGTGTCTTACAAACGTGGAATCGGATGGCATTTCCTACGAAGCTACTTTCTCACCATTTGGTCATTTCATGTCGACAAAGGACCTCTATCTGGCTAAATGGAAACGGAAACTCTGTGAGTCGACATAGAAATGGCCACTGACTGACGTTCCGTCTCACGGAAGTTCGTTGTGTCTCGCGGAAGGTCGTTGTGTCTCACGATAGGTCCCTTGTTATATTACAAATAGTTTTAACCATCCAATATTGACACACTAACATGTAACAAACCTTTTTATATACGAAGTCTAACCACACTCTTCGTCACACATTGTTATTAAGCATAACGGCCGAAAATTACGAAAAACACACGCATTAGCATATTTGCCAATTAATTTCCCGCCACAATCAGGCGGTATTTAGACATGATGGTCAAAAATAACAACCATTATTTTGGATATACAAACTGTCTGCTCGCCTTGAATGTTCAGACGAGAAGGGCTCATCAATTCCCCCCAAAAAAGAATATATCTGTAGAGAGGGTGCTGCAAACGGCATTCCTCGATATTGGTTGATTGTACTAAGAAGTAATGTAAAAGGGAAAAATCGCATTACTGGATTTGGTAACATTGTAAATGTTACAAGGTGAAAAATTGTGTATAGGGCATCCACTATTTTATAAAAATTAACATTTTTCACATACTGTAAATTAGAAATATACAATGTAAACACCTGGACTGAAGCTTGCCCAGTGACTAGTGCTGGTAGGACACATCTGCATGTAATTTTTTTTGTTATGGTGTATTTTGCATGTTTTCCACAGGGTATTAATTTTACGTTATACCTAATTACATTGTTTTCATGAAAAGTCGTGTTTTGGACTCAGTATTGAACTGGAACAACGACAACCCATTAATCTCGAGAGAGTTACATGTTAAAGAATAACTCTTGCTCTGTCCCATCAGATATCCGACTCTTGTGTGTCATTCAACGTTATTGAGTAGGAAAGAAATCACGAAATATAATACCAACCTTAGAAAGAATAATAGAGTTTCAGTTCAACGCTAGCCCTGTACAACATAATATAGTGCAAATCTATAATCTAATTGTGGATAAACTGAAAATGTAATGGGAAGGCTTTACCCAGAGCTCGTATTAACACATTTACTTTCATGTAGAATTTATACAATGGCAACTTATGCACTCTGTCAATGGTATGTTCAGAATTGCTCCATCTGCAAATCAATATACACCGAATGCAAAAAACACACAATAATGCAGCTAGTTCTGTTATTGCCCTGTCACTGGGGAGCTTTATTTAGGTTGATGGACTTCTAATTATAGTGTACAATCAAATAACATGACATACAGCTACACGTAACTGCATGGACCTAGTTCGACGGACCGACAACTGGCAAGGTAAATAAACTTTAATTAATTCTATAAAATATGCATTTATGGCGAGCAGCTTTTTCCGCACATATTAAATATTTCATTCATACCAGAAATATATTCATTTTCATCAAGGGTTTAGGTGAGAAAATCCAAGAATCCATATTTTTATATATAAAAAATGATGCCGTTAAAGGTGCCCACATATCCTTCCTTCTCTGCCTCAAAAGTTAAATTCCATGCCTGGAGTTGTAGTTACTAGTTAAGCTGCAGATGGAATAAGAAATAATGCCGCCATAAAAAATCTTGCATTTTGTTATTTAGTGATCATTACTCGTTCAATAAATGGATTTCTTTCTGTGATGATGTAAGGGTGCTTATTTGTAAAATATTTATTATATCAAGAATTATTCGCGAATGCAGATGGAATCTGAAAAAGAAAATATCCTAGTATTAGAGAAAGGAAAAAGGATAATATACAAAAGCGGATCATTTTCTCATTATTTAAGACTAAGATAATAAAAGCTCTTCTCTGAATAAGGTGCTCTCAATTTCTATTAGGTGCCTGAAAGGAAATAATTGTAAATTTAAGACGAAACTTTCTCTTTAAAGGTTTTCTCGTGGCTTCCATGTCACTCTGACGATCTAGTAACGTCTCACGGGAGATATCAGGATATGCTTCTGGTATTAGAGGGGTGAATTTCTAATTAGTCGCCTTGGATGCGAATTGACTAAGGACACTTTCGCTTTTAGCATATTGGGCGATGAGGACATAAAATACAAATTATTCCAAGCTGAATTTTGTAGTGAAAAAAATTTTTAGAGTTTGTTTTTATATTGTCAGGAATTGTCATAAAAATTATATAGCCAAATAGCGTTGCGGTTTATTTAAGTCCTAAAATTATACATTATTTATCGCTTTTATATAATCATAGATCATTTGTCATTGGTTAGGAAAATCACTTTTGTTGATAATGTCTACTATTAGCTACTGAGAACACCTAATAAAAACATAAAAATATGGAAAACAATTCATTGGTCGTTCTTTAAAAGTGTGTTACTTATTATGACCTTAGAGATATTTGCAAACATGCCGTACATACAGACCTAGCATAGCTTCCTCCTGTAAGATTAGCATTACAACTAATACCTTAATTGCGGTTTCTTACATTATTGGCAACAATGGAATGTAAGCCTCATGCAGTATCTTTTTCAGAAATATTTTGCAAGTACCATCAACTCTATTAAACCGAACTTGGTTTTAAAGCAAACATCGTTCGCATACGAAGGTGTCAGATACAATGTCGCCAGTCAGAAAAGCCGCACAAAGCGGAAGTTAAAGCGACCAGCTTAAATTGAGTTAAAACTACAGAGCTCAAGTGAGAGGTTTTTAGATTGTTTAGGTAGTTTAGCATGTTTACTGTTCCGGATTTAAGTATTTAGTAATGATTCTGCAGTTCACTGAAATACTACTCACCGTAATTGGTGAAGAATTTCTAATGTGTTTTCAAAATTATTCAATATCGGAGTGTGCTCTTTTTTTATAATTGCGCCAGCTTTAATTATGGATTATGTTGTAATATTCTGAGGGATATGCAACTATTTATGCTATAGCCACATATGACTGAAGCAAATACACTTCGGGACAGTTAGTTTGCACCATGCGAATTTGTAAGGCGATTTGGTATGTATATTTTCCAGATAAATCGACCTATTAACATGAGGGTTACACCATATCTTTAGGAATTTCACCAAGTATGACATGCTATCGAGAGGCTTATATAGGGTGTGAAATGAAACTTTTGCAAAAATAAAAAAATGTATTTTTTTCTAGAATGAAAGTAAACAGAATCTGATTTGAAATTTTTATATCAAAGTGAACAAATTTGAAAAAAAAAACAAGAAAAATTATTCCTGTGCTAATTTACTTTCACAAAACAGTTCTTAAAGAAGTGTGTCATATAACCACCATGAGACGGTAGATATGTATTGCTTTGAAAACCAAATTGATTACGATTTAGCAAATCAATCAAATTCTCCTAGTGAAAACACATAGTGGTGCATTTATAACAGTATCATAAATCTCACCAAATAGATAGTAGTAGTAATGAAAAAGAGGCCAGAATATTTTTGAAGGCCCTGAGGGACTCTTGCAGCTCCAAATCACATCTCAAAAAAACCTCTCTGCTTCTAGTCATGTCGAACCTTTGTAACATCCTAATAAAGGTCTGCATATTTCCTTATGGACAGGCATCTCCTACGACATTGCGCAGGGACCGCTTATCTTTATCGAGAGCTCTGCAATAAAGTTCTTAGACAATCTGCCCACTTAAAAGTTTCTTCACTGTTTTGAAAGCATCTGATCAGTCTTTAATTTTACCCAGAGTGTACCGTGGCCTAAAAGGAGCTCTGGGCCTATTCAAGGGGATGTTAGAGCTTGGTTTTTAAACCTCATTCGCTGCCATCCCGGTGTGTCTCGGGACCCATCCAAGCTCCATTATTTAGCACTGGGATTTTCGCACATCCGGATTTAAATGAATGGACAGATATGGGGATTGGTATTTTGAGCAAACGACTACATCATTTTCATCATGTTCTCTGATATCGTTTATTATTACATTCACCAAGAGTGCATACACTCTGGCTTGGAACCCTGTGGCATGCTTTATCATCAGTCATCAGAAAGCCGTTACTCTCCAGAAAGATTTCCGCTCCATCGGTGACCACTTCGACAAAGTTTCTCTCCGTGATGGACAAATAATGTCCACTTGTTTAGATAAATACCTTGGGTGCTCTGTATAACTTAACATGGATATATCTCCTTCCGTTTTAGGAATATTCTGCCATGTGCAACTATATCCCCTAATTCTTTCCAGACGCGTTGGCTCTCAGTTGCAAAGAGAAGGACGCCTTCTGCTTCGAGGGGTAAAAAAGCCTTGCGTGGCATGCAAGGCTGTTATTAGCGATGTACTCTTGGCTTCCTTGAAGCTCAAATAGGCCAGCTTTTGAATTTTTGTCAACTCTAGATTGTTGGTCTTCTTACAATAACGATAATGTCATAGAAAATATCCATTGATGGTATCAAAGTAGGATCGGTACCACTCGATCTAACTTTACTCGGCCTGGAAAAATATAAGCAACAAAACATCCATAAAAATATATATTTTTTGCATTTAGATTGTGGAAATTCCGGTTTCATACTATTAAATTGTAACTCTTTATTACTTACGCCAAACATTTATTTTTGCTGTTCGAGATAAATATACTATTCATACCTGTTAGGTCTAAGCATACTATAGCAAGATAGATTAAACTATATTAATTTGAGCTGGAATTTTCAAATTGTCTCCATCATTGAGCTGCTGAAATGTATAGGTACGATTTTCTGGGAAAATTTTTAACGAATTTGAGGCTAAGGCCAGAAAGCCTTCAAATCTCCCATTGGGTGATAGGTGTAACCAAACACTCAGTTTTCTCAATCAGTCTGAAAAGATCGTACGGTTCCTATTAACTTAAAACAATTGCTGTTCAATTTATATTTAAGGTGGCATCAAAATTATTTGTTTGGTGGGTCCATTTCTGCTGTCATATTATCTTGGTTTGTATTAAGGATGCTAAACACCATGTAATATAAATATACCCAGTTAAGCGTAAATAGGATAGGATTGAGTTAAACACAGATATAGAAAAAGAAGACACAACTAGTTACGTTTTAATACGATCCAACATAGTTTCGTTTTGTGCTTATCATGATTGCACCATAGGCAGACTTACATATTTGTTGTCAATACCTTGCAAAATTCCACAGATACCAAATAATGCATATTTGTTTGGTATCACTAATAGATCCTAGTCTCTGCTTTATTTAATAATTATTCGTCTATACACTGTGAATATTCATTAATTTTTTTTTATTATTTCGATTATAGCATTCTGAAAATATTGATTTTTTATTTTTCGATATTTACTAGGATTCCCATATATTATTTAAATGAATGGTTTACATTTATGGAGCCTATTGCGACGTTGCTTGTGAGCTCTCGAGTGCTTTAACGACTATTTTGCGATGTATTGTTGTTTTTTTGTGATTTTTGTAAAAAATTGTGGTTTATAAAAACAATCATAGTGCATGCAAGTGTAATAGGTAAAAGATAAACTTCTTCAACTTCTTATTAGTTAAGAATAAGCTATAAAGCATTAGGAAATAATAAGTTGGGTGAACCTGAATATAATATTAATATTTATTTTTATTATAATTAATTATAATTATTGCTTATTTACAAGCACTTTAACTCCTTATTTTTTAAGAATAAGCTATAACGCATTAGGAAATAAGAAGTTGGGTAAACTGGACCATAATATTAATATTTATTTTTATTATTGATAAGTTATAAATAGAGAAATAATTAAGAGTAGCACTTTATAGTCAAAATTTATAACCTTGCCTCAGTTTTTGCCGATCAGGTATAAATTGTATCATTTTATGTTACAGATTCTTATTTTTGTAAACAATTCAGTCATTAAGTGGATTTTATGGTAAATGTTTTTATTGTGTTATGCATTTACATTATAATATTAAAATATATTTATTTATTATATTTACATTTACATTGGCCAATATGCTTCGATATACACATTTTTGTTCCTAATGCTATAATCATTTTAGAGACACCTAGTGTGCACATCACCTCTAAGTACCTGAATATTACAATGATTGCTTTGATTATTTTTATCCTCCTGTAGTAGTTTTGAATCATTATTCATATTCAGCAAAATATGTATTTGCAGGTGTTTAAAATAGCCGATTATTCGACTCTAAAAGCCGTTTCGGACTTTTACCTTTATCAAGTATTGATATCGGTCGGGTATTTAAAGCAATCTAAAATGATGTGTCAAATAAATTTAGACAATGAAAATCCGAAATTGTAGAATTTATTTTAACTCATTATTGTCTACCATCAAGCTTACCTCAAATCCAAAACTATGTGAAGTACCCTCTTATAATCTATCAACCCCTAAAAAATAGTCATCTATGGACCTAAAGCTGTTTTAACAAATAAAGCAAAATCCTAAAATTATATTTTATTATAATCTGTTTTTCACCTTTCCTTACCTACCGATACACCACTGGCAAACCTCGGTTGGGTTAGCTCTGCAAACACTCCATTCAGAGCCAGGATATATCTATCTCTCTCCCACCAGTTGATCATTTTCAATAACATGGCAAACAATAATCAATCGCGTTTTCAGAGGTTTTACGAATGAAGAATTAGAACTCTTGTTATTAGGTATTTAAAGCAAAAGTTAACCCTGATATTACCATCTTTTATCATGCATCATATGTTTGAAACGTGTAATATCAGATTTTTTAACACAATATTGTGGACCACTAAATGCATAAGTATACCTCAATCGAAATCACATGCACACCTTAGTAACCAGATATAGTGTAAACTCATTAAGTCTCTGAACAATAGAAGTTGTTATTGTTTTCATATTAAGTATTTGATCAATAGGCATTGTTATTGTTTTACCAAAGTGCCTTCTTTATTACCTCTTTTAATCAGACGTAGATAGGTCCTTAATCTGAGCTATATAACTTGCACGCCAACCAACGCGTGGAATCACGTCATCGTCATACAGGCCGTAATAGTAAAATTGTATTAAATTCAGTGGCGTCAAGGCGTACACAATTTTATAAACGCGACAATATCAGCATTTTAACCTTTTCACGGAATATCCTCCTAATAGTTTGAGCACCAGGGATGAGCGGGGAGAGCGAATGCTCCAATTTTGACAAGACCACAACTGAACCGTGGCAAATACCCTGCTTCACCAACATGTCAGACTCCTACACCCATGGAGGTTGCCTGGGGATAGGTATAGAAACCAAATTGACTACGTTATGGTTACATCCCGTTGGAAATGCTCCATTTTAAACTGTAAAACATATCCTGCCGCTGAATGCGGATCCGACCACCAGCTTCTCGTGATGCAATTTAGACTGCACCTGAAGAATATCCGACAACCACAAAGATGGTTTACAAACACAAACGACAATAAAGATCTGTTTCAACATGCAATCCAAAACCAATTATCCACAGACGTAAATAACACCGTCGAAAGGCAAAACCTGAATTAAGAATAGAGGAACACCAAAATTTTAATGCAACTCGCGTCCTATACAGAAAAGTGCTAGAACTTGCACGATAATTTAAACCAAAGACGTCCTCAATTGAGGATGAAAACGGTTATGTTCTGTGGGAAGACAAAGATATATTGCAACGATGGAAATAATACTGCTAAATACTATATAAAGGGAAAGCAGGCCAAACTAATCAGGAGCAGATACGGCTCACGCGCTCACGACAAATTAACCGGAACCGGATATACTAAAAAGCGAAGTGGAAAAGGCCATAACAAACCTTAAGTCAAACAAGGCCCCAAGAACGGATGGCATCGCAGCCGAGATGATAAAACTACTGGGAAATGAAGGAATTATGATAGATCATAACATATGCAATAAAGTATGGCAGACTCAACAATGGCAACAGAGACCGGACTAAATCGTCTTTTATTCCAATCTATAAAAAGGATCCACTAAAAAATGCCAAATTTACCGGAAGATAGCATTAATATCGCACCCTAGCAAGATTTTACTCAGAAAAATCGACCAAAGACTACAAAAGTATATTTGATACCTCCTGAACAAGCCGGTTTCGTAAAAAGCAGATATTTAATATCCGCCAACTAATAGAAAAAGCAGCAGAAGTGTTTAATATGCCTAGAATATAAGAAAACCTTTGATTGCGTAAGATGGGAAAGTCTAGTCCCAAACCATCTAGTAGACCTCAATACCAGTTTATATGAGAATAATGACGCAATTGTCAACCTAGATAATAAAACATCGCATCGTTTCAAAACGCACAGAGGACTGCGCCAGGGGTGTATATTGTCGCCCAAATTGTTCAATGCATATGGCGAATACATAATGAGACGCGCCTTAGATTTGGATGATGGAGGAATTACGATCAATGGTAAAATGATAAACAATCTTCGACACGCGGCGATACGACTCTAATAGAGAATAATGAAGAAGAAATGGCCCGAATACTCGAAAGGGCACGCTAACGAAGGTAAGACCCTGGGTCTGGAAATTAACTTAGACAAAACCAAATTCGTGGTAATTGATAGAAGTAACGCAGTACAGCTAAACAATCTGCTTGCAACTATCGAAACGGTTAATGAGTTCATCTACTTGGGGGGTCTTTAATAATAAACACGGGAGGCTGCGAGACGGAGATAAGAAAGCCTACAGCACTTTTGCGGGCAACTATGGTAAACCTAGAAAAGGTGCAGACAGACGGAGAGATATCCAAAACACAAAAATGGCTCTTGTGCGAACTCTGGTGTTCGCTATATTTTCGTACGGATCCGAGTCATGGACTGCTGATAGACACCGCATAGAGGCGTTTGAAATGTCGTGTTGGAGAAGAATGTTGCGCATTACATGGACGGCGAGAAGAACAAACGTGTCAATTCTTAGTGAACTCGGCAGCACGGATCGACTATCTACCGTGTGCCGCAAACGAATACTTCAATATTTTGAATACATCACATGCAGAAATGAGGATAACCTAGAAGCCGATTGTGGTCACGCTGGCTGGACCAAATAAGGAACATCACAGGTCAATCATTGCAATCGAATGTCCGCGAAATCGAAGAGCGCCACCTTTGGAAGTGAAAAGTTTTTAGTTGCAAGTGGCCATAGTGTGACGATGCTTCAGATATAAAAATACGACGAACAAGAAGATCCTCCTCACTCCAATGTTGCGCAATCGGTGTCACATTTGGGGTTGATATGGTAACTAACACTACTCAAAAATAGTGTTTGCGGCATTTTTCAAATTAAATTATTTTTTCTACTACTGTATATATAAATGAACTTTCGGGCACTCGAAACACGAAACATAACGAAAGTAAACCTTAAACTTACCTGAATATTATACGTCGCTAGCTACGAAAGGACTACTTTCGGGACCAGGACAAAAAACACAAATACCTGTAAGAAATTTTTATTGTCTTTATTCAACCGAATTTTGGGAAAAACTTAATAACAAAATGCTTATACCTGTTTACTGAAGAAACAAGTGGTATAACAATAATGATATAGAACTTAAATAATAATTATCTATTACCATTAAGATTAACAGTGAAATTTGAACAGTTGGAAAGATAAATTATTGATGGAATGATATTCAATTTATAAGCTTCGCCGCCGCTTCGTACTAAAGTCTCGTTATTATCCTGGACTTGGACCATATTAAAACTCGTTCTATGTGTCACTCTCTCGTCGTTAGATGAAATAAAAGTAGGATGTTCATGTAAGGTCTTTTTGGAAATTCCAATTTTATTAGTATACGAAGCACCAATATATCCCTCCACAACGGACGAAGACCTCCAACCGCCATGTCTTTTCAAATCCAAAATGTCGACACCTGGAACATTTGCGAGAAACGTAGCTGATGTTCTTGTAAACGAGTGGCCAGTGTATTTATTTATGTCTTCAAGTTTCAAAAATTTGGCTGCTTCTTTGGGATCATTCGAAATAGTGTGTTTTCCAATCACCTGATTCATACATCTACCTCGTTCAGAGCGATAGAACAAGCGTTCGTCTTGTGCATCACCGGTCTTTTAATCTTGTTTTTGCTCTGGAGGATTTTAGCAATAGCTACGTCATCCTTCATCTTCAATTTAATTTTATGGATCTCATCGGTTCGGCATGCTCCAGCTATTCCCATTACTGCTATCGCTTTCATAGATAAATAGCTATAATTAGGAGCGTCAAGTAGAAACTTTCTTATTTCTTCTTTTCTGAAAATTTTAGATTTTTTAGCTTCGTAACCATCGTTATTTTGTTTAATAAATGCAATGAGTTTCTCATACTGCGAAATATCTTGATTTTTGTTCACAGAAATAGTCAATTTAAGCATGGAATATTGCGACCATAGGGACGGAGGTGATAAGGTTTCAGATTTCTCTTGGAAGGACGCTAACATCACATTTTCGTCAATTTGAGAAACAGTTTTATCCGCCAACCATTATAAAAACAGGTTATACGTTTGATAGTCCTGTCTTTCGACTTCTTGGGTAACAGTGAGACACATGCCAACTCAGCCGCCTTCTGAATAGCAACGTTTTGGTCTTGAGAGAACATTTTAGAGTAGCGAAATTAAGCAATTCGAAAACTCTGACAGACTTTGACAGTACTCAAATAACTAGTTGTCATGGATTATTTTACAGGTGAAAAATCCTTATTTTATCATTGTAATTTGAATAAAATAAAAGTTCATTAATATTGATCAGAGAACAGTAGTAGAAAAAAATTAATACATCACACGATACGAAAGCCTTTTTTGGTGTTCGTAGGTACTGAATCGCCTCGGCTTCGCCTCGGCTATTCAAAAACCTCCTTACACCAAAAATTTTACTTTCGCATCTAGTAATGTAATAGTATATTATTTTATATGGAGGAAAAGTGATACTTTTCATGGCGCGCTCGTGTTTAACAGCCGAACGGAGTGAGGCTGGTAACAGAGAGCAAGCCATGAAAAGTAACTTTTCCTCCAAATAAAATATGCTGTTTTTTCTTCAAATATCGACAAATTAATGCAAAAACATCTCTTTTTAATAGTAATAATATCTAATTATTATTAAAGGTAAGTGGGTTCGCAAGGCGGCTTAGACCAGTGTCCGTGAATAGGCACAGGTTTTTGCTATAGTAATGTAACATAAAGCTGTCAGTGGACACTGTCAATAATAATTATTTTTTAAAGATTGCGTCTCCGATTGCGTTTTAATTCCATATTGAAAAGCAGTTATTGAGTAAGTTCGATTAAATAATAACCAATTTGTTCCTAAATTAGTGATTTTTAGAAATGCAGTCACAAATAGAGTGATAAATACAAAATGTAGTTTAAAAAATCTTGAGTTGTTGACGCTTATTTTGTTGTCTGTTTGTATTGTATCTATGTTGCTATGACAACACTTTTACCTCCGCCGGCGGAGAAGTGAAAAGTAAAGCTCCGGCGGAGGAAAAACGAAACTTCGCGGCCGCCTACACAGTCGAGTAATGACGGATTTACTGACGTTTGAAGAAAAATAGCTATTTCTTCGATGTAGTTGTAATCAAAATCCATTGAGATATGAGTAGACTTAGTTTATTTTTCCAAAAGTAACACATTATTTGCAACGTTAATATTTTTCGCTACAAGTAAGTACTATAATATCAATCGAATTTAGAATTACACACTTACAATAGTTGACAATTAATTTTGCATTATCAAACATTTTAGGCCAGCATTTCAAATTATTTTAAGCACTTTTAGCAAATTAATATTTCCATATTTTTTGTTGAATATACTTCCAGTATAGTCACCTAAAGTTATGTCGAAGTGTTTTACAAAGGAACACTAATTGATTTTCGTGTAAATTCTGGGGTATAAACTCAATTAAAGCTGGTCATTTTTACTTCCGCCTCGTGCGGCCATACAAAATGACCACATTGTCGCAACCAGGCGAACGGTGTTTGCTCTAAAATTAAGTTCTGCTTAATAGAGCAACCGATGCGTTTTAGCCAGCTGGTTATTTAGTATCGCTTATAGAACTGGCACTTGAGGAAAATAACATGTGGCGAAATGGCATGTTTTTAACTATTTAATTTTTGCGATTTGCGATCTTCAGATATAAAAAAGCACTTTTCGCAGATATTTTAGCGTCCTTCCATCATAATATTCCTTCTTCTGATATGGAGTATTTTAGTCCATCGAACTATTCATAGTATAATCACGGCACATAATGTGCCGTGGTATAATATTATAGCTTAATTTGATTTGACAGCACGTGTCACTAAATTTCGTATTTGGCACCTGTTATTAATTCTATCGAGAAACTGGAGCTTCAATGTAAAAGCTCGTTGTTTAAAGCTCATGACACTGTACTTAACTTGAATATCACTGACACTCAGGGAGATGTAAACTTAATGAGATATTCGTGTACCTCCATAATAATTCTCGCCACTGCCCGCGCTATGGATATCGGTCCGAAAAGGGATAAATAGGTTTTTTTTTTTTTAATTTCAAATGCGAGCAGATTTTAGTTAATATGTAATATATCGATTGAATGGTTTAATGTTTCTTAGTAAGATATCAGCTGAGATCGTTTAACCAAACAACTGATAATAACTTAATTTTGCATTAAAGTCTCACATAGTACTGAAAACGAACAGCAAATTACTGAAACTATTATCGTATATACAGAAAATCCTGAGAAGGAATATAACTGATATTAATATTATCTTAAGATGCCAAAAATTAAATCTGGGCTATCGTAAATTGATTTAACTGTTGAAGGTACCTAAAGGAAACTGCAATCAACGAATAAAGTAATTTCAATATATTCACTGATTTCAGTTTGCTTTAGCTTTAATTTTAGACATCTTAAGATATTATTATTTTCAGTTATATATTTTTTCAGGAGTTACTATCAGAGGAATTGCAGAACAGGACTCCTGAGCCAGTAATGAAGTGATAGTACATACCGGCAAACTTTATATATTACAAGTTCTAAAATAAGCTAATGGAATGCATTGTACAGGGGAATATTGATAAAATTAAGTTTAATTCTTAAAAGAAGATATGTAGTTGAAAAATGGAAAACCGTCATAATAAAATCATTAAGCACTTTACTAAAAAAATCGTTGAATGCCGCAATTAATTTTAAATTCCACCACGACTTATATCTGCTGATTGGGAAACAGATTTCGATAATTTGCCGTTCTGTGGTACATAATCTGATCAAATTCGATTATATATACTGTGGAATAACAAAAATTCCTTCTAGTCAATACAGTCAAATTAGGTCGTGTTTATCTGGTTGCTCGAAGGCTTCTGGCAGTTTTCGGCAAATGTTGCCCGAGGTCTTTACTGTAAATGCTGGTTGGGGAGTTTATTTCGTGTTAGATATGTATGATATGGTATCCGAAACTATGCTATGTGTATACAAGCCACTTCAAAAAGGTAAATTTAACTTCATAGCTTAAGAAAATATTTCATGTAAATAGTTTTAAACAAACTAACATACGTGCATATTTCAGTATTTAAAATATTCTCTCAATGCAGAGTTTTCAGGGATTTTAAAGATATGTATTTAATCTTATTTATTTAATTATTTCTGAATACTAAATAGACCAGATAACAAATCTCTGAGATTAAAAAAAAATTCAACTTCGAGTTAGTATTTTTAAACAATATATCAGACATAGTTTAAACAATTTTTGAAGAAGGATGAGGTATATTTGGCACTTAGCAACATGTGGAAAGCATATTTTTGTATACAAATGCTGAAAATTTGTATCAAGTAATCAAACTGCGGAGGCAAGACTCAACCGAAGCAGCTTGACACATAGTTAAATTAAGAAAGCATATGTCATAAGACTCAATACAGGTTATGTACCGCTCGATCCATGTAACCCTTTAAATAGAAATATGGCTATTATTTATGGAATTAGCAAAAAATATCCCGAACATAATTAATTTGATTTTATCTGCTTTTTGCTGAGTTTTTAAATCTCACTTTTACTCATATTTAAAAAGTAGCAGTTATCCAGTACAATTTAATATGCAATGAAAACATGTTTTAATTAATAATAATAAGCCCGGCGCTTATTTGGGAAAAATTATTTGACACAGGTAATACTGCAAAATTGGTATTTTTATTATTTTTATTTGAAAAAACATGTTAATGGTTAAAAGATTTCTTATGAAATGGTTGAAAACAACTAATGCAAAGCCCAACTTGTCCTCCCTTCGCTTGAACAATTTATTCCTGCACACCTCTTTTTATCATCTGAAACTGGAATAACATAATGATCTATTAGATCCAGTCTTATATTGGCAACTACACGCAAATTCTCTGCGTTGGAGAATTTTAAAATATGACCCGATATAGCTGAATTGTTAAGAGAAAATAGATGAGATTATGAAAATAAAAGAAAAGTATCACACTACTCACTTGGGCCATGGCCCTTTGATAATCAATCTGGCTCGCTTTTCTCCCTGTCTTCCGATAAAGTAACCACGGATTTTGCACAACTGCATCTAAAAAATATGTGAAATTGACTAGTACCATTTCTTTCCTTAGATGTCGTCTTGATAAATAAACATTACAACATAATTGTTTTACTGATGGCATACAAAATAAACGTTATATTTTTACCTTGATATATTTTGATCCATAAGATCGGTGCCTCTCATGTTCTTATTATATTCTAAAAATGCATGTGGCCTTGGGACTGGAATAACTTTCTTGTCTTATCTAGAATACCGATCCACGGGGGTTATCCCACTAGCAATACTTACTAAATTATTGTCTCTCTATCTTATAAATTGAATACCAGATTCTACTTCCAAGGCAGATGAATAAGTGCCCCTTTTTTCTTTCACTAGCTCATTTTTGTACTTTATCTGGCAAGGTTTTGGAATTCGATTTTAATGCAATTTTCCTGTTCCTCCATATCCGCTTACCTTCGGAAGTTTAAGGTGATTTATTCGCGTACACAGAATTACATCTTAGCTTGCCCTTAATTTCTTCTATTTCGTTTATCATTATTTGAAAAAGGGGGGCAGCCGATTTTCCAAATAGCTGTTCATATTTGTTGATTAGCTCGAGGATTATTTTCCTGATATACTTCAAAATGTATCATATATACTGCTGGTGTATTGAGGCTCCATACTTTGTACCCGAAGCGAATTGGCTTTCCATAATTAAATTGTTTACGGCCATGTCTGCAGTAATACCCTTTCATTGATTCATCATTATAGAGATTTCTTTTTGGTACAAAATCTATATTGTTGTTATCGACAAAATGGATAAATTTACATATTTGAAGAAATCGATCTGGTCTTATAGCTTCAGATACCATATTTTTTCTCATATCTGTATAAGAATTCCATTACCTAATTGCTTTTAGAGGGTAATTCATTATCCTGACGCCAATAATATCCCCAAAAATAGTTGATTCTTCTAAGGAAATTTCAAAATCTGAGCAATTTTTAAACAAAGCATATTTGGTAGTGTCCGTTATGATATTTTGAAGCAATTCATCGGAGAAACAACATCAAATAATTGAATTGGGTCCATTTCATAGGGACTCTAGACTAGCATTCTCATAAAATTTCAATGTAGATGAGTCACCTTTATCTTCATATGCGGAGTCATCATCAGTTAAAACCTCACTTTCAGGGGGCTCTATAAAAAATCAGATACTTCGGCCTGATTACCTGATGCGTAATGCGATAATTGCTTACCCATTTAGATACCTACTGTTACCTGGAGATAGAGATATATTTTCCAAATGTCAGGGCATTGATATTTGAAGTTTGATTTACTGATTCATTTTTATTTTCTGCTAATATTTTACAAAATGAGCTATAATAAATGACTTTTATATTCAGTTCACTCAATTTGGAAGTAACGTACTAGGTAATTAAAACTTATCACCCATAAATAAAAAATAAAAGAAACTTATAATTTCTAGCCTAAATTAAATGCTCTCAATGTTTCCCATTACTCTAATCATATTTCTTCTAATTTATTTTCTGGCGTTCCAGTGAATTTATAATTGCTTCGCTCTTGTTTCATTTAAATTTCATATTTGTTTCATAATTTTTCCTGAATTTCTATAGCCAGCTTTTAGCGTTGGGCGCCAATTATGTCACACAACTTGTCAATTCCTACTCAACAGGCAGTCTATATGCCATGTTCACTCATCGGTTTTAATTTTATTTAAATATGTGAGTATATGTGTTGTCAGTTAGGTGAAGGCGCCACTAAATTTTTAACTATGAATATATCAATAATTTTTACACATTGAAATCAGAGCAGTAAAAGTTAGAAACATACCCTGGATATGAACAATATGAACATTAGAAATCAAAAGTATTTATTAAGAAAAAGGTTCGTTTGACACTAATCTGTCAAAATGAACATCGGGATCTCAATAAAATTATTTATTTAAATATTAAAAACTCTCATTTAATTTGAAGTTACGAATTGCCCATCATAAACTAATGAGAAGATTTTCTTATAACGTATTTCATCTATATTATCAGACTACTAATTCAATGCAAAATAAGATACTAACATTTAATCTAGGTCCTATAACATTAATATTGCCTATCTTGAAATAACTTCAACCAAACATTGGATTCTCAAAGGTTTGACTAAATGCAGTCAATCACGAAACACTATAAATAGGAAGTATTTTACTGAACTAGTTTTATAATAAATCAATAATATGACCGGTGAAGTAAATATGTATGTATATAGCAAATAAACATCTACAAGTATAAATGAAGGGATTACTAAACAAAACTAATCTAAATGAATCTCATGTACTACTGGTAAGACGCTTTGATTACTAACATAACTAATGTGAATGAATCCCATGGCAGTGATAATATCATTATGTCAATAGAAAGTTAATAAAACCATAATAAATCAATGAAATAACCAATTATGTATATTTACATATAGATTTAGCCGGTCAGAATCTACGGTGAAAACGAATTGAGCTCAGTCCGATAGAGGTACTAAGGCAAAAAAATAAAGTTGCAGATTGCAGTTTAATACCATTTATTGCTATTAAGCGTACAGCTGACTACAGTAAAAACCTATTGTTCTGTAAGTGTAATACACAAGTAAATCAGATAATCAGGAAAATATTATGGAAATATTTATTAATTTAGGTAATACTATATCGGTAATAAAGAAAGGCAAAATCAAAAAATCGACAAAGAAAATAAATTACTTAAAGTCATCCAACGATAATTTCAATAACTCAATTATGGCAAACTATAACGATAATTAGTATGAAATATTAAAAGGTATACTCGATGAATCTAATTTCACTAAAAGTAAAGTATTAATTATCATAACATTATATGATAATTACAGTAAAAATAAATCAATTAATTATCATAGCATTACCAAAATAAATTTCCTACTCGAGATCATATCAGATGTGATAATGAGTAAAGTAAATATCTCTGAAGTAAAAATGGTAAGAAACAAGCATAGATATGATACACTATAATATATAACCTAAAGCTATTCCTTGGTAAGCTCCATAATCAATCGCTAAGCTCTTTAAACAAAAACGAGAAGTATTGATAAGAGTAAGATATAAGAAAGTACACAACCTGCAGTCGTAACGTTGGATTCATATATAAAAATGATAAAAGCCAACAATCTACAGTCGTTGAACAGTAGATTCATTAAACAAAAGCTGTCAGCCACGGTATAGGTACGATATAAAAATATAGACGACCTAAAGTCGTTTAATATCGAATTCATTAAACAAATTTATAAAGTACGATAATAGCGATAAATAACGAAATTAGAGATAGTAAGTTCATTAGTTTAAAACAAAATAGATCCTACTTGTTTCTCGTAGATTATGCCAACGTGGAATCTACCGGCGTTTCCTACGAAGCTAGTTTTCCACCGTCTGGTGATATCACCGCGACAAAAGGCCTTGATACGGCTAATGGAATCGGGAATTCGCTATATCGGCATAGAAAGGCCACTCCACTGACGGACGTTCAGCCCCAAGGAAGAAAAATCTATCCTACACAAGGACATGGAAGGTCATAGGGTCCACGGAAGGTCTTCTCACGGATGATCACGGAAGGTCCCTAATCAAATTATGAATAATTTCCACTCAATCAATCAATATAGACACACTAACATGTAACAAACCTGTTTTTTATAGGAAGGGTAACCACAATAGTCGTTAAAAATCTTTATCGGTATCCCATAATACGGCAGATAAGTTCAGAAGCTACACCTGGCAGTAAGTTTGCCAATGAATTTCACTGCAAAGTCAGACGGTAATGAGACCTGATCGTTGTTAGATGATTATGAAGGTGTCCTTCAGCGTTCGATCCACGGAGTTTGTGTACTAGTTAATTCTTTCATATCTACCCATCCACACTTGATAGCTATAATGAAGTATCTTACCGCCAGAATATTATGGGGAGGTGCTCCATCTTGTTGCTTCATTATATTTCGCCAAGTTCGAAGACATAGTTGACTGATAAAGTGTTCGATTTCATTTTGCAAAAGTTCTAGATATCTTAATTCAGTTAAGGTGCCACGGAAAAAACCAGACCTAAGACCTTATGCCCCAAATTGAAGCACCAAATTTGAATGACAGTTTTTCTTATTTAACAAATTCATGTTTTCTTTTTTGTTCGTCGTTTAAGTATTGAACTGATTTAGTTTTCTGAACTGTTCCATACCTAACTCTATTGCTTCGCGGTACATACACTATATCTCTGACACTGTTTTTGATAGATTTTCCTGGATTTCCTTGAAAATAAAGAAATATAATAAAAGTCCATTCATCGTTTCTTTGCTTATTATAGATGGTACTCTCCGATCAATCTGAATATTTTCATTATACATTTCTTGTGTTCCTGTAGCATTATTATCATTTTGGAAATAAAGCTCGACTATTTTCAAACCTTTCAACAATTAACTAGCTCATTTCATCAAATATAGAAAATACAGATGAACCAGTAAATGGTGGGTATTTTTTTTTTCGCTTTGAGTTAAATACAATCTATATTGCCATCCGGTCAGCTATCCAGCTGATATTGAATTTTTAATAAATAAGTTCAATAAAATTTCATTTAAATAGAAATATATTTATTTCAATATGAAATTGGTAAGCAATGAAATCCCATAGGCATTTTTAATAAATCCTATATTTGATCATATACATGATACCAGGAAAAATAAAATAGTTCCAGACAATAGATGATAGTTAGGATTTTAATAATATTGGTAGCAAATACAATTTGCATTGAATCCTGAATGCAATGCTCTTTATTGTCGACATAACAATTTCATTTTTTCCGAAATTAAAGGTGTGCATCTAGAGTGTAAATAGTACACTGTGGTTCCGGCTGCGTTCATGGAAATAAAAATGTCATAATTATATTTTGCTTTCAAAACCTCCTAGCCTTTTTAGAAATGTTTCAATTTTACTGATATAATAAGCCAAATCCTTTGTATGTAAAATTCGTGAAATATTGTTTTGCCGTTATTAAATTAAGTAGGTTTTGGTTCAGTGCAGTGTATTTTGTATTAAATTAAACAATTACCTAATCTTTTTTTTTTTTTATTTATTTATTTATTTCCAATCTTCCTGTCTGACAAAATATAAA
>MU183142.1:67924-90099 GCA_016904865.1 Pissodes strobi
ATTGAAATTATTTGAAATAGTAAAAGTAAGAGTTAAACGTTCCTTGAGTTACCCTGTCGCTGCTCAGATACGTCTTATTGTGGTGGCACTAGGAGTGTGAGCTCGAATTCTGAAAATTCAATTAAAAGTGGGCGCCAGATCTAAAGTAGACCGAAAGATAAGAAAATATAAGATGATTTGTCAGATTACATTATCCATATTAAGACACCAATGTAAGGAAAGTAAACGAAAGAAATAAAAGATATGCTTTCCCTCAAAAATTTTAAAAATTATCTTTGACACTACTTAGTATCTTTTCAAAATTACTTAATTAATTAATTCCAACCACCAATTACGCTTGGCATAGGTAAGATAGAATAAGCAATACTTAACAGGACTGATCCTAGATTACAATATAATGAGATCCTAGTATATGAAATTTTCTTTACGACCCTAATTAAAATTAATGGTTCTGATAAGCTCATAAGTTACGATCAGTCCATTAATAAGTCAAAATATTTCATTACATAATCCCAAGGTAGTTGTAATCAAAATGTTTTATCAATAATTAACAATCTGTAAGTATAGATAAGATAAAATAAGGAATACTTCTCAAGAATTTGGATTACCTATGATATTTAGAAAATCTGTCAAAATCGGGAGATATTGTAGAATCTATCAGACGTTTCTGAGAGAAATTCAATTTATATCAATTTTAACGCTTAGCCCTGAAATATTTAAATATAGCCCAATAATATCACTACTTGTTATGTAGTGACTAGGGTAAAGATAATTAAGAAATAATAGTTTACAAATATTTACAAATGGAAATTTCCAGATTAATACTGAGTATGTACCTGAGTATTCAATCCCTGTAATACATAGTAGGTAATAACTATAGATAACTTTTTTGATTGATCAGATCAAAATCCAAGTTATGAAGCATAAAGCTAAAGATAGGTATATAGTCTCATGTTGAGATACGGCAAGATAGATTTACAATCAGATAAATGTACAAGATTTGATTGATAAGATCAAAATCCAAGATACGAGGCTTAAAGTTAAGAATATCTAATCCCGTGTTGAGATGCGGTAAGATAACTGCACAATAAGGTAAATGTACAATATAAATCAAAGATAAGATAAAGGTAAGGGAGAGATACGGTAAATTGAATTTTGAAATGTTGGTTTTTCTGTTTAAAAATGCTGAAATGATGAGGATTTGTGCAACCAGAATGCTCGGGGCTCCAAACTGCTCCTTCAGCAAAGTGGCTTCATAACCACGGAGTCATCCCGATCATACAATTTCCACTTTCCAGCCAACAATTACATTGCTACCCACCAGGCTATGATTGGAATGGAACGGCGTCCGTGAATCTCCTGTTCCTCTTCTATAGTCTCCTCATTTGCCCATTTGAATTGAAATTTAGTCCTATCACTCGAAACAGTTCAAATTCAGGAATTCATTAACGTTCGAGTTACAATTATAGTAAACTAAGTAGCCAGAGTTAAGAATAAATTTCAAGTAGAATTAAGAGCCTGAAATAAAAAATATAAGACATCTCAAAATGGCGTCCTGGTGCAGCTAAAAAAAACCGCCATCACTCAATTACTTACCTGTTGTTCGGCTCTCCTTCAGTGTCGGCTAATACATACTAAAATGCCATTGGAGTCAAAAACTCTTATAATCGAGCCTAGTTGCTATCAATTTCCAGGGAAATTAACAAAACATTTTGACGCCTCCATCACCGCCTTTAGACCTTTTAGGCCTAAAGGTCTATTCGAAAAGGGACTCCTGCTTCAGCAACCATCGGTTTTATTCACCAAGACACATAAAAACTAATTTCCGTAGGATGACACGAGATCAACCTACAAATCCGAGTCGATACGAGGTCAATTCAAATACCACCAACTAAGTAATCATGAATTCGCTTCCTAATTAGAAAATTCCGCGAAAAACTCTATTAATTCTCCTTTACAAAACATTCTGAATTATGCAACTGTCAAAGTAAGGCACCTAGTTATACCACAAACTAAAGAAAGACTGTAAAATTCATAGATGCATTGCTAGTTGCCTATCTACATCACCAACTTTTTCATATTAAATTCAAGATTCCGGCAACCATACTTGGGATTACAAAAACGGTATACCTGCAGTCCAGTGGCATAGACAAATCAATTACATTAAAGATAATTCCAATGGTGTGCTAGATTAAATTGAAGTTTGCGAATGTAAGAAAATAAATTAATTGTTTTTGGATATTTAACCGCGAATTGTTACATACCTATATATACCTATATAATATATATTTTATATACTAGTTCTTAAGTTTTGTGAGTGACATATAGTTCGGCATTCTATACATAATTTTGAATGATATTTCCAATAAGGGTTCCCCCTTCAAGCTAATATTCCTACTTCCAGGTAAAAGCACTGCATTATTACTAAACTTAGGCAAATATGCATTCGCATAGTTTAGGTAAATTAGTGTGTAAATGAAAAATTTGGGAATATGCGGCCAAAGCTTCGTCGGCAAACAAAATTTCTCGCTTCTCAATGATCAATGTCTCGCAAAACACGTGCCGTTTCTCTTTGTACACAATTTTATGGATTTATAGTCTGATAATAGAAGCCCAGATCAAATAGCTGGAAAATAACAATAACGTCGGGAATGGGGGAAATATCCAGAATTGTAAATGGTGAAGGTAAAAAGGCTGGTAGAATATTTATATTGCTTTTAATAACTTGAATGTGGAACAACGCGTACATATAGTTCTGTTTTAGTCTGAACTAAGACGATTTCTGCTTTGGTGAATTATCGCAAAACAAGTGAAAATATCTATAAGTGATAATTTAAACTAGATTAAACCATACAAAGAAATTTATATGGACGCGGACAGAGTGTATTGCTCAGTGTACATAAAAAATGTAAGTTAAAATTTACTTCGTATAGAGTTTAGTATTTAAATTTGTTCATATAACTAATACATATTTCAAAATAAAAGCGAATTTATTGAATAAGTTTGTGTACATTCAAATACTTCGATAAACTGATTTTATTTAAACATATAAACAGGAGCAGGAGAGGGAATTTGTAAATGTAAATTAAACTCTGAAGATTTCTTTTCTCTATGTATTATAATTGATCACTTGAGATAAAAAAATGCAATATACCAACACGTAAAAACAATAATGCATGTAGCAAAAAGGATAAAACAAAAAAGTTCAACTATTGCTTCAACGGTCTTTCCAAATAGCTTCCAAAACCTTTACAAATCAAGATGCATTCAGAAGAGTTATGTCACGCCTTAATAACACTGAATATAACTATCTCGAAACCACGTAGCAAACAAAATTCCTTATGAGCAACAAACGTGAAAAACGTTTTCCTCAAAGCACCACTGGGAATCCAGCTGTACAGGAAAAGGTTACCTTCATGACAGACAATTTTAAATACATAGGAAATTTGGCAAGAAGCTGTATTTTTTTATGGAGGTCATTTTTGTGAAATGAAAAGTGTGATTCTCAGGCCCTTTGCTTTGCGAAACAAATTTTTGAAAACGAGTTCCTTCAACAACGAGTTTCTTTTCAAAAATTAAATTATAATTCCGGGCGGGAAGTAATTACGTAAATCCGCTTACAGAGTGTATCGACTTAATAGATTATACAAGGCACAGTTCGAATAGAAATATTACAAAAATAAAAAAAAAAACGTTAAAAAAGCTTTTGATTTTAAACCCTAGTCAAAGTAGACAGTGTTTTGAATGAATAGAATTTGACAAAATTAAAAAACTGATCATGAAGTTAGCTTGTCGATATACTAGTACACGTATTTAGTTAGAATACATAAACTGTTATTGAAAATGTTGAAAGGCATTTAATTACATAATAATATAATTATCATTATTATTTGATGTAATAAATATAGTAATTATTAAATTCGTTTTTTGTAATTAATTTTACCTCCCAGGTAAATGATCAAAATTTTGTGCTATACTCTTTTGCATATTTTCCGCATTTTGTGCATATTACCTCACATGTTTTGGTGCATAAATACCACATTTTCAACTGCATATTTGCCTATGTCTAGTTATTACAATTCTCAATTTGCTAACTTTTTTTTGTTTTGAATAAAATTTCTCCGTATCCGTTTTAAAGACATCTTAGTCTTGGTTCAGTTTTTTAACGCAGTACATTAATTTAAATTTCCTTTAATAAAATTTGTGTTTTCCCATGTTATCCGCGTTAAGGATAAGGGGAGCGAAGTAATCTACGACGTCAGAAAAATTGCTCGAGCGTGTAATAATTTCTCCCTGTACTTTATTTATGTCTCGGCGCGCGGGAAGCAGAGTAGGCAAATATAATAAATCCCATGAATACATGTAACCTCACTGATTTATTTAAGTGCTTAAAGGGGCAGATAATTTCAAATAGTTTAACTTTTAAGAAGTATAAGACACTTACCCTGTGAATAAGCAAATAGTATTAAATTCAAATGAATATATTTATTTCTAATTCTAAAATAAATTTCTGTCAATGTAAAAAATCAATTTCTGCCATTCATATACTAAGTAAACAGATGTTTTTCAATACTTCTACAGGAATATGCTTCACTAAAAATATAAAAAATCAGACTGACTATGACATTAGACTTTCCACATAGATAGATTTTTATTATGTTAAAGTTGCAAGTCTTTCTACCAATTTTGGTTGCATGAAGAAATATTTTTTTAGTCTTTTTATATATTAAATTTTAACACTACACAAAATTTGTAATAATATTGAAGTTTACATTAACATATCAATTTTTGAATTTTATATTTGGTGGGAAGGTAGGCAGGTTCTAAATGACCTGAAACTTTTCTTCAACCTCTCTTCATCTTATTAATAAAGTAAAATTATTCTAAATGACAAAAAAATCTTAAGACTTTGGAACTGATGCAAAATCAGAGGTTGACACAAATTATCAAAGTTTTAAATATATAAAGATAGTATTAGTCTCTATCAATGACACTTAAATTTTTCAGAATAATCTCAGGTTCATAGCCAAAATACATCAGATCTGAAAAATTATTTCTTCAAAAATAGTCGAGATTTATAAGAAAGCAAATGCCACATCGAAGATCTCTATGTAGACTGTTCTCTAATTATCTTTTATGATTCGTACTAAATGGTATTATAAGCAATTTTACTGGTTTTGCTGTACTACCTAGTTAATTGTTCAAATTTAGCATCTCACACAGACGTTTTTTAAACCGCGGTAAACCTATATCTTTCAACGAATACATCATAAACACACGACGAGCGACACGACCTGGTGGAACGAAAAATATGAGAATATAGATATTGTGATATCTTTGTTAGTTTAGAAGCAAAAAATATGGGATTTGCTCTAGTACCTTGTCAAGATATAAGCGAAACTTTTATGAAGAATATATTTTTTTTCATTTAGGCCTTGGCTAGGGCGTTTAAGTTTAAGAAGTTTCACTTCACATATGCGCACATGATGCACACGCTTTTTTCTATTATATAAAATTAAAATGTGCTCGGCGAATTTTGAAAATTTTCATCATTTTTACTAACGTAATTACAGCCCGATAGCGCGGGGGGGGGGGGGTCAACCCCCGGAATCGGCATAAAGGAGGTGGGTCGGGTGATACTTATTTTGATGATCTCATCTAGTACTCTATGGTGGTAAAATTTTGCGTCAATATTTTCATTCGTGACCAAATGAGAGCTCGAATTGTAAACAAGTAAATTGGGAAAAGATGTTTAGTTCAACATCAACTCACATCCTATCAGATTGGCATTTAAGCAATGTTGTTCTATTTTTTTTTATTTTTCATGAAAAAGTAAGTTCGATGTAATCAGTTGAACATCAATTTTTTAGATTTGTGTCAAATCCACTGCTAGAAATGATAAAAAAATGCTTATAGAAATTACCACAATATGCGAGTATTCGAGACTATGTTCAAAATAAGTCTCATATTTTCAAAATACGATTAGGTCAAGAACTGAATGATGATAACTTCAATCGTAAACTCCAATTCTCTGAGGTGATCAGTGAAAGTATTAACAATAACCCAAACTATTTTGATTGGCATCGGTCTTTTGGGCGAGTGTTCATTTTACGTTTATTATTTCGTGAATAGTCCAAACTGGCGATATCGGTCCCATAAAACCTTAGAGTATTTCATGAAGTAAGTACTTACGAACATCATTTAATTGTCCTATTTTTTACCCGGAAATGGCCAAATGTATCTTCAATTGTTGGAAGAAATTGAAGAAGACCATGCAAACATATTTTTGAGCAAGACGTTGCCCCTCGCCATTTCGCTGAATTGGAAGAAGGGGTCATCTTGAGTGGCCACCAAAGTCACGTGATTTGATCCAATCCCTCCTATAAGTGGGCCTACTGACTAATATAAAAATTGCAGTGACGTCATCAAATGTTGTCCATTGCTTTTGCCATAAGAATAGCATTAAATAGCCCAGCAAAAGTATTTATTTTTTATAGCACGTATAACGTTGATTGTCGCGCTGGACGACTGGAATTCCGATCCGCAACTGACTGCCTTCGATGTATTGTGTTTCAAATGTTGCCAGATTGGGCACTTTATCACCATTTGGGCTACCTCTAACTGTAGCTTGCGTCTAATTATTTTTCAAATAAACGGATACGATCTAAAAAAAATAATGCTGCAGCCCGGAAAATATTTGTTTTGGATTATTGGTTTACCTTTTTAAACCGGTTATCGGATAAGGACAGTAGTATAGGGCTCATAAATGCGAAGTTGTCAGGTGACAAGCAATTGCCAATATCGCAAATTTTGTTTTCACTTAGTGAATTTTAATGGTGTGTAACTTGGTACCTTTAAATATCGAATTGTATCGAATATTAAACAACATAATATATCCAATATTTTTAAGTGGATATTGACTTGGATACGCTTATTATTTTATTGATTATTGAATTACAATAAAATACTAATAGTGTAAGATTAAATAATTGAAAAATAAGGGAAAATAACAATGCAAACTTTTAAGCAAGGCTTACTAGCACACCCACAAATATATTAAAACACGAGAAGAACTACAAGCCCTAAAGCAAATAGAATAAAAATATCTAACAAAAATTATATTATTTTTACTCTAACACACAGTTGATCTCAAAAATCTATCAGACACGGATTTTTGCATTATGAAAATTGATCTGTAAAATGTCAACACAAATAATTGTGAATAATTTTTGATTAATGTCACGCACGTGTCAGTTTCAAAAATTATTTTTTAATCCAATTTTAAAAATAAAGAGCACATGGGAGCAGAAGGGAAGTATTGAACCATTACATCCACCTGGAAGAAATAGAATATCGAGTGATCAAGAAGATCATCTGATGTAATTTGTTACAGAAAACCCTTTTGAAACGGCGAAAACTGCTGCAACACAAATAGGCTTTCCTGCATCTCTTTCAGCAGTTTCTCGTCGAATTTAAGCTTCCAATATTAGAAATCGTGTGGCCGCAAAAAAAATTGCTCCTTAATATTGAACACAAGCAGACAAGGGCATTATTTGTGCTAATCAATATATATCGGGGTTTGGACTACTGGCATCAAGTTATCTTTAGGGACGAAAGGGTATTTCATTCTTCTCGTAATGAACAAATTAAACTTTATCGACCCAAAACTTCTAAATTTGATGAAAGATATGTTGTGCCTACAGATAGATCAGGAAGAGTTTCCGTAAATGCTTGGGGATGGATCAGTGTGCAGGGACTGGCAATTTGTTGCATTGTTGAAGAACGCTTTACAGCCCTGGTTTATAGAAACATATTAGAAAACGTTATGCTGCCATCAGTGCGCCAATTTTTTAAGAACGATAATTTTATATTTCAGCAATACAATTGTCCTATTCATACGGCAATAATTATCCGAAACTGGTTTGGGGAACATAACACTAAGTTATGAACTGGCCCGCAAAAAGCCAGGATTTAAATTTGATTGAAAACATTTGGGGGTTAATGGTTAGAAAAATTAATAAAAGGAACTTTAGATCCCAAAACAGAGAGGAGTTAGAAGATGGCACTCGGGAAACATGGCAAAGTTTGAACGAGTTTCGGAATTTGCTTAGAAAGTTATATGATTCAATGCCCCGTCGACTTAACGAAGTCATACAAAGAGATGGCTCCGCATAAAATATTAACTTTAGTAATCATTGCATATTTCAATTGTCCTTCTGTTAATAAAATCATGTTCGTTTATTTTTTGGCACCTTCATTTAGGACTTGGTTAAAGGTGTTCTTAAAAACAACAAGAATATTATTTTCACAAACGTCAAAAATACACGGCCTTAATCAAGGTAACGCAATGCATTATATTTTGGATATTTCTCATCTTCAACGACCCCGTATACTTCATAAACTACCACCTCAACCCCCAACAAAGCTTCTATAAAACGACCTCGACTGTCCCATACCCGAATGAAATGTCGTTCATAACAGGCATGTTTACACGATAAAAAATTTTTCCTACAGAATTCTGAAATTAAGTAGTTTGCTTTGGTAAAGTTATATTCGATATAAATAAATATTTAAAATCCGTAAAGTAAATATATAAAAAACGGAAAGTGAAGCATAACGAAATTTAAATCTTTAAGAAAATAAACGTTAGTAACCTAATAACCTAATTATTTTCTAGAAGAAATATTTATTTCCATTTAAAAACATATGTTTTTTAATTTGGTGTTAGACTATGAGCTCTGCTTTGTAAAATATCCCCTCACCAGATGTTGTTACAACAGAGAAGCATTTTTTACAATGCGAGCTAGTCTTGGATAAATGAGCAATTAGGTAATTTACTGTTTTCCTCCAATAAAGCACATCTTCTTCGAGAATAGAGTTCCTAACTCCTCTTCTTACTCTTTTAAATTGTGTTGATCAAATGCCATTCAACAAATGCTGTAAAAATTTAAGTCCAACTAAATATACGCTATCTCAAACAATGTATGAACCTAACTCTACCGAGCCAACCGAGCAAAATTCTGATGGTCAAGACGAGGCAATTCTGCAAATTCTCAACAATATAAGTTTTTAAATATATAAATTTAAAAGATTTATTTTTATTTTGTTTTCAATATTTTTATAGTTCAGATAAAGGATTTGGTAATTATGTGTAAAAATATATTTAATGTGGTTGGGCGACCTTGTAGGAAAATGATAAACAAAAAAAACACTTATTCAAAATTTTAAAAATATAAAATCATTTTCCAACTTCTATTTTTACAACAAATGTAATTTTGGGCGACAAATAAGCAAAAAGGGTGACGACACGATTTTTAAAAATGTGGCGACACCGCAAATGATTAGTTCGAGGGTTCGAAAATTCGACGATTGACATTATTGTCTGCCGTCAATTTCATGCATTTTTCGTAAATCGAAACTATTTTTGTGTTTTGAGCATGGAAATTGTAGTTAATACATCGTTGTATATTTAGGTATACAATTTATACTGTTAAGCGTACTTTTTATGCTTTGTAAGTATATGTTTTGGACTTACAGACCTGTTGCTTTCGTGCAATAAGAGTGGGATTTATTTTGTGCCGGTTCTTTGTGTACAGCGTGATTTTATGTTTCCTGTTAGCTAATTTTGGGGTAAGTGATATTTGGTGTAATCATGCTTCAAAAAGGCTGAAATGCAATGCTTTCAGTAAAATCTATTTTTGACAGATTCTTAACAGATCCCCACATTGATGTAAGACATTATTTTACCTTTTTCACACTGTTTATCTACTGATATGTATTTTTAACAATTGGCTTACTAAACCTGAGCAAGCATTTTTCTATCCCGATTTTGAGACAGGCAAAAGAAATGTGGTTCGTTTTCAGTAGTCAAAAAACTTCATGAACTAGAGTGAGACAAAATATTAAAACATGGGTATTCCCTTAGTTTAGAGGCTGTTTTTCCATCACCTATAAAAAGGCAAAATGTTAAATTAGCTCGCAACTTTTTGTTAGATATCTAGGCCCCAAACTGTATAATAACATTCCATTTCAAATAAGAATGCTAAGACAAAAAATCGTTTCAAGTGCAGCTTTAAAAAATATTGTCTGGCACACACCCAAGTTTTCCTACAATTGTTTTAAAAAATATTACATTCATGCTATATAGTGTCTGGCCTAGTTTTGTGATGTATTGTGTTTGTGCGATGTTGAAATACTATGTGCGTTTGTCATTTCTCTTTTGTATTTTCATTAGATTATATGGTTGGCTTCTGTTATTTTATCAGACTAGAATAACAGTTACCAACAAGAAATTTCCCTTGTTTTGAAATTCCCCTTGCCAAAACAAATCAGTGATATCTCACTTTTAAAGATCTGCAGACTCTTATTTTGAAATCTGTAGCTCTTGCGGTTAAATAACTATTAACTAGAATCTATTTCCCACATATTTTGACAAGCTTTCTTAAAAACGTGGATAATAGCAGCGACTACAAACATTGAGTTTATAATCAGGGTACAAACACCTTTAAAACGAGGTAACACTCAACACCGCCTCCAATTAAAAATGTTGGAGGTAACTGTCATCCTAGCTTAACCCGGCGTTGGTACGGTGGGGTATCATATACCCCAGTGAAATTAAATTGTAATTTTCAACAAAACCTGTAATAAGTATGTGTTCAACGCTTGAGTACCTTCATGTGAAAGCTACCAAAGGGCGCTGCTAGAACACCGTTGTAATAATTCGTCAGTCGTGGTCTGCACTCCCAGTTAAAGTGTTGTGGGGTATGCTATACCCCAGTGTACTAATATCGTTACTAAATTTGTTGTATTGTACAAATAAATAATGTGTGAAAATTTAAGTTATATAATATAGTTCTAGTGATTCTACGAATTGCACGAGGTAGGAATAATGTATAGTTTGTGTCTACACGTAGTAGTAAAATAGTTTTGATTTCAAAGGTATTAATATTTTTTGTAGAATATCTTACGAGGCGGAACAACATAAATTGAGCAAACTATGAAAAGACTTCGGTGAAAAGACAAAAGTTTTCGTGAAGATGTTATCTGTGTCCAAGAAAGCAAGATCGAAAGGCGTTTTACGTGTGTAATTCGTGCAATCTTTATATATGCATGGATTACTGCACTCACATTTATGACAAATGTTCCCTTTTGGATATACCGTAAGATGAACGTGTTTTCAAAAGGAAATATTTTCATATGTTTTTTATGTGTTTATATTTATAGGAAATGAATTTAGTTTTCATCAAATAATAATTTGTTCAAATCGGGATAATTTTAAAGACGTCTGTGTATTGCTTAAATAGCAAAATTAGTTTTCTTCACATCACAATAACTTGGGATGTTTTTTGTGCTAGTTACACTTCCATTATATCTTCGGATTTAATAAACACGATAAAAGCTTAAATTTTTGAATTTTATTACTTTTGGTAATTTTCTGTCTTGGGGTATGTCATACCCCACTGTACTGTTAATGTTATTTATTCCCACCGTACCAACGCCGGGTTAAGTATTAAAATTGAAGGGTCGAAAATGCCATAAAAAAATCAATGATCTAGCGAAAGTTCTTCTAGATTTTCATTTTAGCCTAGAAATATATGGAAATATTGGAAAATTAATAGCTGTGTTTAGTACCATTTCATAACAATATTTTCTGACTATACATCTGTCATCTCTAAAACTACTAGTTGGGACCACTCACAGTTAATACCAAAAACCTTTCATTAATTCAAATAAATTTTCTTACAAATTATAATTTTAATTCAGAAGTACGAATTAATAATGAAAATTGTAAATCTATATAATCATTCTTCCTGTATAACAAACTAAATCATTATTATTATCATGAAGAGAATATTCTGACGATCGAAACCGTTCTTTTTAATTTTCTAGTTGCTACGGTTTATAAAATGTAAAACTACAAAGTTATATTCTTATACAAAGGATACACTGATAGGCATGTCATTTTCATATCTGACATTGCATTTCGGGATATTTGTTTGGAACAGTAGATGAACGCTCTTTTCGAGTTCAAAGAACACAGCGAGCTATTGTATATTATTTGATATTTTCGTTTCAAAACGTATAGTGAATAATTAAAGGTGGATGATGTTAAAGAGATAAAAAAAGGTAGAAACTACTTTTATTATTGAAATATACACAATTGAAACTTAAACGCATAGCTTCTAAAGTTGAAATATTGTATGCCAAATGATGTTTTTGACTCTACGTGATCAAATTTATTAGGGTTGCCTATATCACATGCTAGCATGGATTAGTTTGGGTTCATGATTATCTAGCATCGACAAATTTAAGTGTATTGTGACCATAATAATAATGGAAATTGATTGAAGCTATTAGAGAAAATGAATAACACACTGAACATATTAGAAAATGACCGAAGGAAAATTTTGTACCTTGATTTTCAATTATTTAAATGAAAATCTGGAAAAACACTCAGATCTTTTGCTTATTGGTTTCAGGGTGATAATTTTGTTTTAAATACGAGAGCTCTGCCCAAGAGCAACAACCATTCAAGAGATTAAGGCACTTGAGTCCTGCACATTATTTTTGCGCTTCTGGGAATAGTATTACTTAAATTAGGCAATAATATTACCTAATTTAAGTAATACTATTCCCAGAAGCGAATATGTAGGAATTCATTTAAAAACACCGTTTTATATTTCGATATTCTACTCTGAATTACTTAGTTATATTAGAAATTAAAAAGTTGTTATTGTCATTAATTTTGTGATGATAGTCGAAATGTAAACTTTTGAAAGAAGCAGTTAAAGGAGCGTTAGAAGATATTTTGCCGTAAAAATAAAAATAAAATATATGAAGCTGAATATAAGATGTTTGAAAGATGGTACTGTCAATGAAAAGCGGAAAATATAAACGAAGATGCCCTGCTCGTTTTTTCAGATAAATCCAAGACTTTCTTTCCTTCAACGCATTAACGGTGAACGATCTAACTGATTTAGGTCACTAAGTTTTGTACTAATATTAAAAATACCAAAAACAAGATTCATAGGGGTTAAAAAATCAGGTGAAAATATTGTGAATTTTACTGAAATCTGTCAGAAGTGTATGGCATTAAGAAAGGCCGAGACCCTTATTTCAAGATTTTTCGTTAGTTATCAAAACAATCAGCAATCAAAAAGATATTGGGAAAACTACCCCAAAAAGTAGCAACATTCCTAAATCTTGTAAATCTGCCTAATTCATCATTATAAATTGAATGCTTTAGATAGGCATGGAAGATTGAAATTAGCAGCCTTCGCCGAAGATTAAAAAAAAATTATTCCCGACAACATTTTTGGATATGGTGACGTGAAAGCATTCAGAATTGTTGGACCTTCAGAAAACACTTCCAGACAATTTCTTGAGCACGTCTCTGGAGCTGTCGCATGTAACTCTATATCAAGCAGCGTCATAAAGTATACTAGCAATGAAATAAATCGAGTTTTTTTTTAATATCGTAAATTGTAGAAACGTAAACATCAATCAATATAAATAACTGAATAAGATTTTAATTTTTTTAATTATGTATTGCTAGAATCTACTTTAGACCATTGGGATTAAATGAACCCTTTTAGTCCCTGCTTTGGGGGTACAGAAGTCCCGGAAGTATAAAAATGTTTTTTGTCAATATTTATTTATTACAAGAGCTAGAGACTTCAAAATATGGGTCTGTAGACGTTCAAAAGCGAGTCATTCTGAAGAATTTAAAAGTGAATCGTTTTAGTGGTGAGGGGTTTTACCCTTCAAATTAAACAGCGTAGGTTTTTAATTTGTAATTTTTATCTTAAGAAAAGTGAATGCAAAAAATAGTGAGCTTGTGGATCACAACCCATAAGTGAAATTTCTTTTGCCATTTATATATAATACGTATGATATTTTTTGAATATGGTATAAGGTTTACATAAAAAGCAAGGGTCGACTCGCTAGCCCGCTCTCTCTCTTGCATCTACAATATTCTTATGATGCATAAGTATTTATCCTTGCATATTTCTTTTTCTGTTGATGCCTATCCGTTACCAGATGTGTCCGTATAGCCATTAGGCTATACGGACTTTATCTACCACTGCACGGAATAGGCCCACAATTGAGTGATCCTACACTCCATCTGCCTAGTATTTAGCCTTACTGCAAAAACCGATATCTTTCAGGATTTCCCATGATGTAGCCAAGGTATTCAAGTTTACGTTTCTTTACTGGATACACGATTTCTTTTTCTTTTCATTTTATGAAGCACCTCCTCATTGGTAATATGATCCATCCATGAAATCCTCAAAATGCGACGGTAGAGCCAGAATTCAAATGCTTCCAATTTTTTGCAAGATGCATCACGTCCATGACTCAACGCCGCCGTATAGATGGGTTGAAAACACATAGCAGCTCAATATTCGCATTTTGTTGGTTAAAGACAGGTCCCTATGTTTGCCATTTTAAGGAATGTGGCGCGGGCCTTTTCAAATCGGGATCTTATCTCAACCGAGTGGTCCCATTCTTCATTAATATTTGTTCCCAAATAAATATATTCGTTAGATCTTTGGATAAGTATATTATGTATCAATACTTGACCGTCCAGGCGTTTATTTTTAGAAATAATCATGACTTTGGTCTTTTTTGTATTCAATTGCAGTCCATATCTTTCGCTTACTTCTACCACTCTGTTCATCAATCTTTGTAGTCCTTCTATGTCATTTGAGACAATTATTGTGTCGTCCGCATATAGTATGTTATTAATGCATTCGCCATTGATAATCACCGCTTCAGAGGTATTTTCCGGCGCATCTCTAAAATATGTATTCTGAATATATGTTGAATATCAATGGCGAAAGTACACACCCCTATCGAACTCCTCTCTTTATCAGAACTTCATCGGATTCCTCTCTTGGTATAATTATTAAGTCTTGTTTCTCTAATCCCGCTAATTCCAGAGCTTTCGTCATCTTATTATGCTGAATCTTATCGATTGGTTTCTGATAATCGACGACACATGCAAAAATATCATGATTAACATCTCGAGCTCTTTGGGCTAAGAATTGAATACTAAAAAGTGCCTCCCTAGCACCCAGAGCATATCTAAACCCGAACTGGGTAGAAATAATATGTTCTTCGCAAATCCAATATATTCTTTGACGGATTAATTTCAAGTAAAGGTTAAAAGAGTGACTCATGAGACTAATCGTACGAAATCCTTCATAGATCTTTGCGCTTGACTTTTTTGGTACCGTTATGAATGTACGTTTGAGCCACATGTCAGGTATGATTCTAATGGAGTATACTTCATTAAATAAAAGCCATCTGATATCTTCGCCATTCAATAGTTTTAGGCATTCATTAAGAATATTATCTGATCCCTTCTTTCCATGCTTTCCCATTCTCGAACCCTACCACTTCGACCTCTTCAACTGTAAATTGCAAGAAATCCGGTACCTGGTACGTGGGAGGATTTTTCGATCTGTTAGTATCTTCGAACAACTGGTTTATACATTCTTTTCAGTTTTTTATTTTTCCCATGCGATCTACAATGATGTTACCTTTGTTATCCTGAATTTTTTCGCTTACACTGAAATTATATAGGCCCGATGTCTCTTATCTTCTTATGCATGTTGAAGGTATCGTATTTCTTCTCAAGTTCTTCAACTTCTGTGCATTGTCCTTCTATCGAATCTCGTTTTGCACATCTTATCTTATGTTGAATTAATCTTCGTATATTTCCGTACTCTCTTTTGCCCCCTTTCAATAATCTCCTTTCATTCATTAACTTTAATATTTCATCTATCATCCATGGTTGTTTTTTATCTTTTTGAACCATCGGAAATTCATTACCAATACTTTGAAACCTTTCAGTCATTTTGGGAAGAGTCAATTCTACACAGTGTGAAGTTTCATTGAGTTTTCGACATTCTTCAGCTATTTTTTCAGTTACTCTTTGCCGTGTTTATTTATTCATTCTAAGTTTCCTAATATCCCATTTTCTTCGGTCTATCTTCTCCTTTTTCCATTTTAGCTTGAGTTTAAATTTGCCACAGAGAAGAGCATGATCTGAGTGTACGTCAGGTCCTGGGTACGGTTTAGCAACTGGTTTCTTAAAATATGACCTTGATCATCTTGAGGTGAAGTCCATGTATATAATCTTTGAGGCGGCTGCTTGAACAGGGTGACCAGGATAACAAATTGTTTTTCTGTTACAAAATCATTTCTGTCTTTGCCAACGCTATATGTTGTCCTCTACTTTCTTTTGCCTCGTCCTATATCAAATGTCAGCCCCTAATTGCTCCTACATGATTTCTAGTAGCTCTCTTTCTCCCTCTGTATTGGCCAACGCTATATTTCCCTCTACTTCCCTTCACCTTAGCCGCGTCACACATTTCGTAATGCATTCACCTAGTTACTTTTCAGACCACCGAGCATAAAGAGTTTATCTTCAAAATGTCTTCACTTACTTTTCTGATCAATTTGTTAAACGCTGCTACATAAAATTTTATGTGTAACTTGATGGAATGCATGAAATATACGATTTCGCAAAAAACATAAACTAGGTAGCATACATTTTAGACTTTCGATGACTTCATAGAAAAAATCTATTAGGGTAAAATCAGGTAACTTTGGTTGCAACTAAATATCCAATCCAGCTTTAGGGAAGTTTTCATTTCAAAATTGACCACCAGTTGGGCAAAATTATATTTTTATGGTCTTCTTCAATATCTATTATATGTACGAGGGCTGGTTAAGCAGCATTCTCCACTAATTCAAGATATATTTGACCATTAAGATTTCCAGGTAAAAAGAGGCAAATTAAATAATATCACCAGATGTACTCACCCAAACACTTAATCTTTGGGGATGCTGTATATACAATCATCGTTAATTGCAGTCAGTGATAGAAATCATCATCGTTCATTTCTTGAAATAATCATATTTAGAAAGAATGAAACTAATTTTGCTTTAGGACCCTCTGGATTGTTGAGAGTGATGGAACAGACACTTCGGACTATTCCCTATTCCTAATGGCGGCAAACCTAAAACAGCAACTTCCCCTCGTCCCCTTACCACACTAGAAATGAAACACTCTGAGATGTCATTAGAGAAAATCCTACAGTCGAATAACATCCATGTTATTCTTATGATTATATGCCAAAAACATTGTTATTGCTTACTCTCTACCAATATGAAACCAATCGCGTAGCACTCATGATATCCTAACGTTGATATTTGGAAATGATGTTTACAATACAATGAAGACGGTAGCCTATTATGCCAAACGCATCGATATAGCCGTTACAATAAAATTCAACCTTATGGCAAAACGAAGAATAACCTAATCGGTCGCGGTACACCTCCCACTTTAGGTACTTACGATCACCTCGCTCTAACCCGCTCGCGTCGATGTGGCATGCTCATGAGCTTACTTTCATGGTCCCGTGTGCCGATGATACATATTGTAATACCGAGTCCGCCTAAAGGAGTTTTACGTTAAAACAATAAAATGTTTTGTTTGTTCATTCATAATCATGTTTGTATCTATTCATTTCTTGCATTTCCTTTGCAATTTTTTTGCAATATCAATGAATAATTACTGTTTCTAATTCTACTTGGAAAGCAAATATCGTAGCAAATTAATATATTACTAACTAACGATTTAACAGTTCAATACACGGAAACGCAATTGAATTAATCTAAATTAGAACGTGGGTATCTTCCTTGGCACCTGCCATAAATTTCAACTATAGACACGAATTTCATTATTACGTAACGCCACGCCGCCGCCGACTGCTCGAACAGAAACGGAGCAATGCATTTACGGTCTTAATCACTGGCATTAGTATCGATAGCTTCCTAATGAGAAATGCATGTTTAAGTATTCCAATAATACAGTGGCGTAGCGTGAGGAAATCGTTAAGGGATGCAATGAGCAAAAAGTGGAAAATGCGCCGCAGACAATAAAACGGGCGGCTTAGAATCGCGGACAACATTAACTCTGATTGGCTAAATTTTCGCGCCATGTTTGAACATTAAATATTCTCATTGTTGGTGATGAAACTAAGTAAAATATTACTAATCTCTATTCAAATTATTATAACCCTAACTAATCCAAACAAAATCTAAATAATTTCAGCAAAAATGCACACAAAATTCCGAATTCACTAAACGCGGGAATCAACAATAATTATTATTCTACCCTATTTTATTTCAAATAAGGCGGGAATTTTCAACTAATAGGCGTCGGTGTTGACCGCGATCCATAGACGCGCGTGACGAAAAATTGCCTGAGACCGCATCTAAACTTTGCCAAAATTTGTTAATATTTTATTAATTATTACCTTTTTTTATGTCATTGGATTGAAAAATGAATCAGCAAAAATAAGACATACATCATACACATATTATATTAGCAACAAAACATTTTGTGTGCTTACTCACTATTGAATAACAAAAGAGGAGACAAAAGCATAGACTTTAACTTTTAAATTTTCTATAATTTGTAATTTGTCACTAAGGTAAATTACTGAAAAAGTACGGAATAGTTTTTCGATAATACAGTCACATTTCTCACCAGAAAACGCCCACAATAGAACAGCCGAAATGCGACGAGATGTGTTTACTCAACCGCATCACCAAGAGCTTAAAACTTGCCACAGTTTAGCCGTTCTCCTAGAGAAGGTTCATTGACTACTCGCGGACAACACAATGTTATTTCCCGGCCGGTTGATGTGAGGTACACCGACGCATCCTTCCATCGCATTTTTCGTTCGCTTCAGGTTTCGTTGGATCGAGATGGTCGCGGTCGATCAGTTTAATTATTAAATATTTTTTCTCAATAGGTATTACTTATGTACTATGCAGAAGAATTTCAGATCAAGCATGATGGATGGAAATTTATTGTACAGAAATAAAAATAAAATAAAAGACAACTGATTATTGTGGAATTTGAGATTTTCCAAAGGGATGCGACGCACAGTAGAACGAAGCAATGTAAATAGGTGGACATTGGCGATTTTTGAAAATTATGATTTTCTCCGACCTATTTTATATTTTTATATTGTTAACATATTGCTGTTTTTAGAAAATACCTTAATATGGTTGTGGCTACCTACATCGTGGAAAAAAGTATGTGATTTCAATGGTAAAGGTATATTGGTTAAATATGACAAAATATTTACTATTTTTCGGTTCCCCAAAAAAGGTGTTTTACAAAACTCACAATATACACTTTGCGGCATATTGAAACTAATATATCTGTGAATCCTTTAGTGTATAAATATTGTTTTTATACTATCTCTTTTATCTGTGGTACGAGATTTCTCTTATCAGTGATTTTGTTTCTGAATTATTAAGTTTTTTTGGGTTTTAAAAAAATGGCTTCAATTGGCAAAGCTAAAATTAGGCGTTTTGGTATGATCAAACCTTACCTAAATAATGCCCACAAAGATTGGCTGCGACCACTTGCGACCCCGCGAAATAATCGCATATTACGCATAAGGTGCATAAGACAGCTGAAGTCAAAGATTGCGTGGAGTAAGGAACGTTTCTAATTTACAGATACAAAAAAATAGTACAAATAAAAGTTACGAGATACGGGTGTATGTTTTAAAGGTAATTTCAGTTATACAGGGTGTCCCAATATGATGGTACCGATATAAACTTTGACATTTTCAATGGGACAACATGTAGATTTATGCATTTTTCGATTCTACGCAAAATTTTAAACAAAAAACCTTCTTCATTTGTTTTTGAGATACCGACCTTTGAAAATTGACAATTTTCGGATTTTCAAGCGAAATATCTCGAAAACTTTAAACTAGCGCAAAACGGCTTTAAGGCTCCAATCTGCATTTTCAACTTTCAATCATTTGACATCAATTTCATTCGGTTTTAATGAAAGTGTTGGTTAAACCTGAAGTACCTAACAATATGGATGTCAAATTGTAGAAAATTAAAAAGAAAGGTAGAAGCATGCATAGAAGCCGTTTTGCTGTATTTTGAACCGTTTTCAAGATATAAGATATCGTGAACATGATACAATGAAAACAAGATATGATATAAAGGACTTGATTACGTCACTGGCGAGCGAAATTTTGACTGGTCACAATGCAACAAAGGAATGACACACGGTTTCTATGGAAAGTTGATAAGTTTGCCAAGGAAACAGCTAAATTATATGTAGCTTTGTATGGCTGGTATTACATGCCGGCATCTATAAACAAACTTCTCATGCATGGAGCCGACATAATAAGAAATTTTATTTTCCCTATAGGCAATCTTTCAGAAGAAGCAGCAGAGGCGAGAAATAAACATTTTCGCCATTATAGAGAGTTCCATGCAAGAAAAAGTAGTAGGATATTTACAAACGAAGATATTTTACATAATCTAATTCTCTCATCAGATCCATTCATATCTACTTACCATAAGATTTAAATCTGAGAAGAAAAAACCAACTATCATGACAGAAGAGGCTCTTTCCTTAATCAATTTTAAGTAATTTTTAAGTAAATTTTCGGATTTTTCATAAGAGGTCCTTATGAAATTGAGTCTTTGATTTTAAATAAACATACCGAGTTGCATATTACTGAATAGGAAATAAACGATCATTTCAACAATGTTAGAATCTAATACTGCGGCCATAAGGAAAAACAAAGTTGATGATGGTTGAGAGGAACCGAAACATTGAATTGGAGTTCTGACAGCACTGCCTTTTAGGGGTGAAAAACTGCCTGAAAAAATTAAAAACTAAAATGTTAAATATCTTTTCTTTTGCGGATGTATTCGGAAGGCCTAAGAATATTTTTTGTGTTTTATTTAAGTAAGCTTTAAATTGGGCAAATTTGCCACATTTAAACTACATATTTGCTATATCTTACGATTTTTAAATCGTGACGGTAAACCTTTAATCTTTATGAATCTTAATCACCCTGTACTCTGTATTACGTCAATTTTTTAATCAAAATTGGAAAAAAACATCTTATACTGTTATCAAACAAAAATAACTAATTCAAAATAATAAGACCAAAAAATTATTGCGAATGTCCGCGAATGTCCGGGTTTTCCTATACTTCGATCTACTGTGCGGCGGCTCGGCTGCAAGCCCCGCTGCTTTTTTTATTTTTTTTAAGGTTAAGTTTCTAAACAGTTTTTTTTTTGATTTTAGGTATGTCTTGGGTTAGTTTGAGTTAGCACCTGGTTAGTTTCTTTTTCTTGAGCCCCCGTACCGAGCGGTAGCGAGCGAAGGGCCATGCGTAAAGTGAAATATTTCCTCCAGCGACGTCATTGCAAAATATAATCGGCCCCAGCACAATACTACAAATTCTAATCGGCTACAGCACGCGATTGCATTCGATGTCGCTGGAGGCGTGTCTTGTGCGGCAATAGGTTATATTTAGTAAGATCGCGACCGGGGCATTGTGGGGTACTTAACGTTCATCACCTACTAATGCGGCATTCTATTGCTACAAAATAATATTTTAATAATTAAGACTGCTTACTTGACATGTCGTCAATCATTTGACATGATATAGTTGCTACATCCTTAAATAATCGATAAAATATAATATTTTAGGTAAAAGTCGTTTGCCCCGCTATGCCCCGTCATCTGGGGCAAAGTAGGGTACTTAGTGGGGCAATGTGGAGTATAATCATAGAGATTGTGAAAAAAAATATTTTTATTGACCAACTTGACAGAAAAAAAAAAACACAAAATATATTCTGTATTTTATTATGTTAATTTAATGAACTTAGGTGCACATGACACAAAGATGTGTAGCTTCATCATATTCGCCGGCACAAGAGCAATGTTCCCAACGACTGCACTTTCGGCATCTAATCCACCCTTCATTGGATTGAGACCATAGGTATCCACAATACAGACATTCAGCATCTTCATCCTCGCCAGACGATACATTTTCATTTAACGTCATTAAACGCCTTTCCAAACAATCTAGCAGTCTGAAATTGGGTAACCACTCGGCCTGGATGTTCTCACAATCATTTTTTGACCTCATTGTTATAGTTGGTGCTCAAGTGTTTCATAAAGCCAACATCCAGGGGTTGAAGGCGGTGTGTGCAGTGTGGTGGGAAGCACAGTAGGTTAACGCCATTTTTTCGAGCTATATCAATAACTTCAACACTTTTAACATGAGTAGCATGCCCATCGAGCAACAAAAGTACCT
>MU183142.1:100099-110427 GCA_016904865.1 Pissodes strobi
ATATATATATATAGCGCACCCGTTCGTTGTACCATTGGAAACACCTAGATCGTCACTTTACAGGGACTCCTTTGTCTAACGCACTGCATTACTGTGGAACTCACTCAGATTATATCTTGCAACTATTCAAGAACTGTGTCAGCACACATCGCTCGTCGAGTGCCATATACTTTAGTATGTGCGCCACTGTCATAAAAAACAGCCTTAAGCGTTGGTCGCTGATTATGTAATGCCAGGTTCACTCATCGGTTTTAATTTTATTTATAAGTGTGGGTCTATGTGTTCTCAGTTGGGTGAAGGCATCACTAAATTTTTGACTAGTAATTTTTCAATGATTATTGATCATTGAAATTATAATAGTGAAATTTAGAAATACACTCTAGACAAGAATATTATGAAAATTAGAAACCAAAGGCATTTATTAAAGAAAGGTACAATAATTGATACTAATTTACCAAACTAAACATCGGCATCTCAATTAAATTATTTATTTAAACATGAAAACTTTCACAAACACTCTAAATACGATTAATTAGAAGTTAAGTTATCGCGCATAAACTAATGAGAAGATTCTCATATAATATATCTCATCTATATTATCAGATAATTAACTCAATGCCAAATAAGATACGATAAGATAAGATATTCCCTAATTCCTATCTTGAAACAGTTCCATCCACACGTAGAATTCTTAAAGGTCTGACTAAATGCAGTCAATCACGAAACACTATAAATAGGAAATATTTTACCAATCTAATTTTATACTAAATCAGTAGGTTAACCGGTGAAGTAAATATGTATACATATAGGCGAAAAATATGTACAGGTATAAACGAAGTGATTCTTAAGCCAAACTGGCGTAAATTGATCCAGCGGCAACGATAATATCAGTGGACCCATAAACAGTCACTCTAGTTTACTAAATCAATAGGGTAACCGATGAAGTCAATATGTATATCTATAGCCGGTAAATATCTACAAGTATACACGAATTGAATATTAACCAAACTTAATCTTACTTAATCCCATGGCAGCGATAATTCAGTAGACTAATAAACAGTTTCTCAAGTATATTTAATCAAACCTGGGAAGTAAATAGATAGATATAGCCAGTAAGTATCTGCGTGTAAAACGAAATGAGCTCAGTTCGATTAGGGTATCAAAGCGAAAAATTAAAGTTGTGTGAATCAAATTAGTGCCATGAGTCTTACAGCCAATGACAGTAAAAATAAATCAATTATCTAACCTTATTTGCCGAAATGAGTTCTCTACTCTAGATAATATCAGGTAGGATAATGAAAAATAAGTATCTCTAAAGCAATTTTGAGAATAGACCAAAACAGGAATGTTACACGATAATATACGACCCACAGATGATTATAGGTAAGTTGGATTAGCAAAAAACGGTAAATTCCGTCATTGAACCAGAATCTATCGACAGTACACGGTATATGAAAGCAAATGACCTACAGTCGTTTAAGAGTGAATTCGTGAGTCAAAACATTGAATAATAATATTAACTATAATAAAAGGACATTCATATAAAAACTAAATAGATCCTACTTGTATTTAATAGATTAGCAGACACTGACGCTTCCTGCGAAGGCACGTCTAAACCATGAGGTCATATCACCTTAACAAAAGGCTTCTGTACGGTTACTGTACGATACCGGGGAACCGGGAACCCTCTAGCTTAGAAAGCCGCTGACGGGCGTCAGCCCCAAAGGGGGGAAATTCTATTCCACAGAATCGTTTATAGGCGATATAGTCAATAATTTTAGAAAATACGCTCTCTAGCTCATTTGTCAATTAATGCAACGATACAATCAGGCGGTGTTTAGAACTGATGATCAAAAATAGCAACGATAATTTTAGATACTCAACAATTGCTTACTGGCGTTGAGTGTCCAGACGAGAAGAGCTGCCAATTCCTCAAGAAACGAATATACACCACAGCTGTCAAGTGTGGCTCCAAGCGGATTCCTCTTTCGAGTGACTCGGAGCCAGGTGGCGAGAAGTAAGGTAGCGAGAGTATCCACAACACAAATCAAACAATATAAGGGAAAATCGCACTACTGGATTTTGTAACATTTACAACGTTACTAAGTACACTGTCAGTTTAATTTCTCACGTAACACGACAGGCATTGATTCAGAATAATAAGTATGACTTCCTCAAAGCTACAAATAATAATGGATTTCATCATAATTAGGAATGTGATGAATTGTATCAAATGTAATAAAAACTTAGAAGATGTAAAAAATTCTCTGCCAAGAATCATGCATGGGTTTTTCATAGAAAAAAAATTCAACCTTTGGCTTAACTCTAGTGGCTACTAAAAGTGACCCAGAGATAGCAACGGTGGGCAGGACGAAATTGTGAGACGTTTTAAAATCCATCAGAAAATTTCAGACAAGCCCTTATGGAAAGTTGTTTAACTGGTCGCCGTCCACCATCTGGGGCAGGACTCGGATTATACATATAAAGAAAAAAAAAACAGGAGATTACCACTAGGATATGAATTCTGACCTCTTTAAATAATCGTTTACGCAGATGGTAGATTTGATACCCCAGGCTTAATAATAATTGTCTTGGATAATTAAAGGAATTTGGACGTGTTCCTACGATGGGATGGCTTAAACGTAATATACAGTGTTGGCAATATCAGCGAAATATATTATTCTATGATGACAATGTTAAACGCGAGTTAGAATAACTAACGGTCCTTTCCTTGCCACCATAATCCTTTAGAACTTCTTTCGGATCAAGTAAAGAGCGGAAACATATAATGTGACCTGCAAATTATCAAAGCAATATCAACACTAAAACAGAGTTTTATCCACAATACCGAAACAGAATATTTGCACTCGACGCGCGTTTCGCTAACCATGTTAGCATCATCAGGAGATGATTAAAACTCAAAATTTTATTGAACATTTTATTGAATATGTAATTGAAGGAGTAATTGAAGGAGACATTGCCTCGATTTTGTATAATATAGTATCTTATTGTTAATACGAACATATAAATAATATTCAGCCCAGAACCATATAAAATATGCCCAAGATAATTTATTGAATAAAATATAGGCTTGAAAAGCAGAGTTATCGCAAGAAAATAAAAACAACATCGCTACCGCTCTGCCATAAAAGATATTACAATGGTAATTTTAATTAAACGCTTTGTTCACAGTATCTTGAAACAACAGAACTTCTTTCTTTTATTCCTTTTTCCTTGAATTTATTTGCATACACAACGTCTGAAATTTTGATTTAATTTAACAGGCTACCGCCTGTTAATTTAATTTCCTCATAATTATGTAGTTTATTTGGCGCAAATGCTACAAGTGTATGTCCTATAATACACCTAATTATTTAAATCAAATTAAAAAAATGATATTTGAATTAAAAATTGGAAAAACGAAAGTCAAATTGATAACATATATGTCCTCATCGCTTCCTGAAAAATTCATTCACAAGCCGAGACTTAAAGGAGAAGCCTCTCCCGAAAAAGGGAAACAGTGTTCGGCTAAATGCGTTGCCTTACACTTCACGTGAATTCTCCATGATTAATTATAGGCGGTAAAATTTCCTGATATGGTCTCTGAGATGCATCGACTGGAAGAAATCATTCATTCTATACATATGAAATTATTAAACAATACAATACCATCTTTCAACGCAATATTACTCTCGGTAAAATCATGTTCATTTTAGAGCCAGTCTTCTCGAAACAGTTGTCATTATTTGAATAAACATGGTGGAAATTGAACAGTTTGTCTATTTTTTTAAATATGTTTTCATAATATTAGTCTTGATCGTGAATAAATTTTTCGGAGGAATGCCATTCTGTCTTCGTTCTTCACGACAATACTGTGATAAGCTTGAAACTGTGTTGTGAATCTAAATTTATTTACTTTTTCACATCGAATAGCCGTCCGACCAAACCCATTAAAAAATGTTATTTTGTCTGCTGTCACTGGTCACGTTTTATATTAATGGACAGCAGGAATTCAATTTGAAATATTGGAATCACTTTTAAACTGAAAATAAACGGGAGCGAATTCTCCATTCTCGAGCAAAAGGTCATCAGATTTATGGCTATTTTCTTTCGCTAAACTGGTAAAATATTAATATCAATATTTCTAAGCCAAATGCTCGTTTCGCGAGCGATATTGACCCACTAACAATCTTGCCAAAATGTCCCTTGACACGTTTTAACTGGTGCCATATATTTGCAGCCGAAATAGGGCAAAGTATTAAGCTCGGAAATACGTGTTTATTTATTCCCTTAATTCAGGAAGAGGGAAATGGATCTTCTTAGTAAATATAATATTACCGTCTAAACAAAAATAAATTAGTGTTCAAAGGTATTAATGTTTTGCACAGCAAATGGAAAAATTATGGAAAATACTGTTTTATGGTCGATAAATTGATAAGATATTCTTACTTTCTACATGTAAAGTAGAAAATAGTTCGATAATTTATCTGCAAATGAACAATATACAATCTAAATTTAGTAGTGTAACCCAAACTAAAGGAATAAATTGGAATTATTTCCTTAGGGCTTAGCATTTTTTACGCTATCTCTGTGTTATATTTTTATTTTCTCTTCCAAATTATTAAGCTGTTCTTAGCAGATTTCTTTGCTATAAAAATTGAGCTGATTGTTGCAATAAATATAAAATCAATGGGCACCATATCTATGGTGTCATAGTCTGTTTATAAAGAAACATGCTTGGTCTTCAAAATAAATTATTTTTTTGCATTTCAACTTAAGGTTAGGATTTTAACTTTTCAAAAACGTGAGAAACTCAAATTAACGTCACCGTTTAAAGGCATAAAAAATAGCTATTTAAATAGATCTAATTTAAATGATTTTTGTTAGATATCGCCTGATTATTTACAGGCATAGTAACATCTTCTGGCATGAACTAACTAACTGACAAAACGAGCTAAGCTTATAATTTTGGTATGAAATGATAAAGATGTTTCCCCCAAAGAAGCGATAATTGATATCACCATATTATATGCAGGGAAGTTTTGAATATTTTTCAAATAAATCGGACTATAGAACAGCCGTAGAATGCATTGTAAAAGGAATAGTAAGCAAGAATATTAATGGCACTACTGTTTTCGAGAAAGATGAAAAATTCTTGAAAAAGTAAAACCTAATTAATATTTAGTTAAATTGAGAGTGATATAGTATTTTCATGTGCATATGCAAAAAATGTGTCCGCTCCCAACTGAATGATCACCAACAATTTCACCTTAATGAAAATTTATAGCAGGGGGGATAGCTTGGGAATTATAATAGTATCGACTAGATACATTTTAGATCGTTGAAATTCTCCCAAATTGCAACGATGTCTGCCCGTTACTGCTTTCAGCAGTATGTCACATATAACGACATAAATATGCCAAGCGTAAAATTCCAAACTAATCCGAATATAGGCAGAGAAAATCGCATGTAAGCCTCAACCTAATGGAAATTGCATATGCAATTGTAGCTGCTAAAGCGTAAATTTTAGTTAGATTTTCAGCTCGCTCATTAACTAAAGAATCTGCCGCAGTAAATAAAATTAGTTTCTGATTTAAGCTGATACTGAATTGAATTTTTCAACAAAGGAACGCGTTGCATTTAAATAAGATCAGAATTTGATAAAGACTCATAACAAATTCAATTAAGTTTTGTACCTCTCTATTTCAGAAATATTCCAAGCATTAATGTACTTTTAGATTGTAACCAACCTTAAGCGTAGGGTACCAATTAAGTAACACTACTTGCTAACTTTTTAACAGGTGGTCCATATTTCAGATTTTACGCAGCGGCTCGAGCAATAATTAAAGTTGTGGGTCTATGACTTGTCAGTTAGGTGAAGGCGTCACTTTTTTTCTTTCTAGGAATATATCAATGATTTTTGCACATTGAAATCAGGGCAGTAGAATTAGAAACATTCCCTAGACAAGAATATTATGAAAATTGACGTTGGTTAAGTTGAGTTTAGGGTATCGCCCAAAACTAATGAGAAGAGTTTTATCTTGTCTAGATTATCAGACTATTAAATCAAATTAAAATAGGTTTCCAAGTTTTAATCCAAGTCATATATCTTTAAAATTGCATAATTCCTGTCTGGAAATAATTGAAATGAACTACGAATTCTAGAGGTCCTGGCTAATCGCAGTTAGTCATAAGGTACCAAAAATAAGTAATATTTGTTAAACAAACTAAACTAGATTAATCCCATGGCAGCGATGATATCAATATATCAATAAGCAGGTGAAAAATTAAAATTTAAAATTGTGAAACAAATTACTGCCATGAAGGTCACAGCCTATTACAGTAGAAATAAATCAATCAATTTTCCTGACATTAACAAGATGAATTATCTACTCGAGAAAATATTAGATATGATATTGAAGAAAATAAATATCTCCACAGCAATTATGAAAAGAAGCAGAAGTAGATATGATACACGAAATTATATAAACTACAGCTATTTATTGGTAAGTCCGATAAGCAAAAACGATAAGATCAGTAAAAGAAAATGATAATATAGACGATATAAAAAGCAAACGACCTACAGTCGCTTAACAGTAAATTCATTAATCAAGATGATGTATAACGATAATATATATGATACAAAAAGCACACGACCTACAGCCGTTTAACAGTAAGTTTATTCATCAAAAAGGTAAATAACAATAATAGCGATATTAAGAGAGAGAGAGAGAGTTTATTAATCAAAAAGGTAAATATCAATAATAGCGATAATAAGAGGACATTAATAAGAAATAAGGGTAACTTGTATCTAGTAGATCTACAGACACTTGTGCTTCCCGCTATGCTATGTCCCCACCATGTGGTCGTATTACCTTGACAAAAGGCCTCTGTATGGTTAAATGGGACCGGGAACTGGCTAATAAAGCCGCTGACAGGCGTTAAGCTCCAAAGGAACGAAATTCTGTCCCACGTAAGGACGTTTGTCTCACGGAAGGTCACGGCAGGTCAGGTTCCCTATTAAATTGTAAATAATATTCTCTATTCAATATATGCACACTAAAACGTAACACCCTTTTTTATCAGAAAGGAAATCACACTATTCGCTAAACATCTGTATCGTTATCAGAGAATACGAGCTATCATTCCAGAAACTACACCTGGTATGTTTGCCAACCAACTTCACAACAAAATCAGATGGCAATTAGACCTGGTCAAAACTAACAACGAAAATTTCAGATATTGAAAGCCGGTCGTTTTTCACCTTCAACACGCTTTAGCGTGTAGGATATATCATTTCCCGCAAAAAAGCATATATACCACATCTGTCAAGAGGGCGCTCCAAACGGATTTGTCTTTCGAGCGACTCGGAAGAGCGAAAGGGAGGTAGCGAGAGTATCGACAACACAAATAGACCAGTAAAGGAGAAAAATCTATATTCATATTGTAGTAACTTCATTTCTTCTAATACTAACAACAAAATATAATTATGTTACCAGAAAAAGAATTTTATCCACAATACCGAAACAGAATTTTCCAACCCAAACCGCGTTTCGCTAACTATATTAGCGTCATAAGGAGATGATTAAAACTAGGTTTTAATCATCTCTTGATGATGCTAACATGGTTGGCGAATCGACCGTCCAGTGCAAAAATTATGTTTAGTTATTTGATTAAAACTCTGTTGTAAGGTATTTTGCCAAAGATTCTAAACCCCCATTTAAAAGAGATTTGTATAAATAAATAACATGCAACTTGAAATATGACTGATTGTTAGAAGAAGAACAAAAATAGGAAAACCCTAATCAATGCCAATCAAGCATCACTTAAATCGATTTGATTTTGTCTTTAAATCCTTAATTTATCATTGTTAATTTCTCCTATATTGCGACCAACTTATTTACTCTTTAATATTCCGAGCGCCTTTTTACTTTCTCTAATATCTTTGGATTTATCGATCAGCATCTTGTAGCATTTAAATTCTTTACTAAAACTTTCTTAAGAATATTTTGCATATAATACATTAATTTGCTAAAGTAGCACAGAAGCATATCTTTTAGCTTTTGAATAGAATGTTACATCTCATTTCTAGATACCAAAGATTGGTGTTAGTCGAATAAACCAGACTTCCGGTACTAAGAACCATATTTGGTGTCTATATATCTAAACTTCTATAGCCATAATTTACACTAACGTAGAAATGAGCGATCTGATATTAATTTACAGTTATTACAAGAGAAATTGTCGGGAATCGTTGAGATTAAACAGAGGAATATTTTCAAAATGACGCGTATTGAACCACTGTTGGAAAGCGTCTTCAAGCAACCTGTGAATTTCCTTCTGCAATGGTTGACTATGGGTAGAATCGTACGAGTAGGACAGTATGACAACCAGACATCTAGGTTTGTAGCTTAAGGTTTGTAAAGATTCAGTAAATAGGACCTTAAGAGAACAGCTGTTGTATTCATTCCATCACCAAAGTGTACAAGAGCTTTTCTCTTTCGATCTGGAGTTTAGACTAGGCTTCTTTCGATTCAATAATGAACGGAGAATGATGATGAAAACTGGCATAGAAAATTATTGATGGGTGTTGATTTACAAGGAGGGCCATGCCAAATTTACATAGTGCACGCGTTTATGCTGAAAAACTAAATGCAATCAAGATTGCTGAATATCAAAATTGATTTAAAATTATCGTATTGGCAAGAACCATTAACAGATATATTACCTATTGACACTGATTACTAGACAAAATATGTGGTTCTTGAAAGGCCATGCAGTGTCAGACTTCGCATTAAGCGTTTCAAAATGGATAAATTAGTAGTAAATTAATTGGCCACCGCGCTCACCAGATTTATTGCCCATGAATATATTTTTAAAGGAAACTCTTCAAGATATGGTGTACTCTAGACCTATAAACACCGAAGAAGAATTATGGGAAGAATATAAAATTCAATAAACATTTTTCGGTTAAATGCAAAGATGATGAAACATGTGCAGTTCTACTTTCACCTTTGTGTTCGTACATGAAAACTGAGGACATTTTAAACATGTACGTAGAACCTTATGGAACAATTTACAATATAAATTTGCTGGTTTGTATTGTTATCAACTTGCGTGAGCTACTCTTATTGGGTTTTGCCAGTGCATTCTTGTCATTTCTTAGTTCTTTGCCATGAAATTAATTTTTTGTTATTGGTCTGACGGCGCTTAAACATCCTCTAAATTTTTTCGACTTGGCCGAAATCTAAAGAATGAGTGAAGGTGGCTACGATGAGTTTCAGTACGTCTTTAAATTCCATTATCCCAAAAACGGCTGCTCGAGGCAAAATCTACTAGGTACACCTTTTTTAGAAAAAAGATGCCAAACATCTTTTAAACTCGAACCTCAATATTTATTAAGTTTTACACCTAAAAATAATGAAGCTGCTGAATGTTTATAGGTAAACATGATATTATTCATAGTTAAAGTGTGTTCTTTGTTTCAACGAATTTTCTTATATTTTCCTTGAAAGTAATAATCTTGACTTCAGATTAGTGAATCTTATGCAAAGGGTCCAAAATGAATCTCACTTTAATCAAAAAGCATCATATTTCCTGGATGTTTGATAAACAAGTATAAAATTTATTCATTTCTTAGGCACTACACTCTACCACACTCTATAAAATGGTGATTTACGATTTCATAACTCTACTTTTTATATGGCTCGAAATTTAATCCGTCCCAGAACTTATTAGAAGTGCAGGAGCAGGTTGAAACTGAATCATAAAAGTTCAGCTATTGGGGCACATTTGTTATAGAGAAGAATATATGAAAAACTTTCTGGCCAAAGCAGCCAACGCGTCGTAAAAGTTATGTATTTCCAGCCGGAAAATGGGTTGTAGTTTATATGTCGAGTAAATCATAAAGTACGGTTATCGAAGTTTTTGATGTAGTTTCCCGACAGAGTTTTGTTTCAGCTCTTCGGACTAGATGACAGTCTATTAGATTAGTTACCTTTACGCAATGCGGACCATTTATGAAATAGGTTGGGTTAGTTAATTTTATTATTTATCAAATTCAAATTCAATGTTTGTAAGTAGAAGTCCATTTTTGAAGTGGCGTTGCTATTATAGCGGGTTAGAAGAAGGGGGAAGACTTTTCTCCACAAATGAAAATGCCAATCTTTAGTTTAAGAGTTATGCATTTCGATGAGTTCACTCATCATCATCAGACTCACACACTACTTAGCTATAATGTTGTATCCTAGCTAAGTAGTGTGTGAGTCTGATGATGATGACTGAACTCATCGAAATGCATAACTCTTAAACTAAAGATTGGCATTTTC
>MU183142.1:110827-146473 GCA_016904865.1 Pissodes strobi
TAGAAGAAGGGGGAAGACTTTTCTCCACAAATGAAAATGCCAATCTTTAGTTTAAGAGTTATGCATTTCGATGAGTTCAGTCATCATCATCAGACTCACACACTACTTAGCTAGGATACAACATTATAGCTAAGTAGTGTGTGAGTCTGATGATGATGAGTGAACTCATCGAAATGCATAACTCTTAAACTAAAGATTGGCATTTTCATTTGTGGAGAAAAGTCTTCCCCCTTCTTCTAACCCGCTCAAATTCAATGCTCTTATTAAGCCAGAATGAGTTTGAGAAGTAGTTAACCCTCCAGAATATTCATTATTGAAAAAAGTATCTATAAAATAAATATATGTGGAGCGTCCTATAGACAGTACTAGGAACTAAGATGAATAGTGCATGCTTTGTTTTAATGTATCAATATATTGTTTAAGACCGAAAAATTGCTGTACGATTAAGTAAGTGTTAGTGCTACAGGCGCTAAAGGTCATAGGGGGTGCTAATGAAACACCCCTGTCCCTGTGCACAAGGCACATTCGTTGTGTCTAAACGCCAAGACTCTTTGGACGTGATCGTAACAATGGTGAATGATTTATCGCCATTGCTGGTTAAGATCCTGTTGAATTGGCGGTGTTTGATAGTAGTTCTAAAGTAGATGTTGGCTAACCGATTATCTTGAATGATTGCAATTTCTCAAGTGACCAGTCAATACTTGTAATACAACTCAACTGGCCATTTTCTTTACTTGTACAGGTTAAGGAAAACGCAGTATGAATTTACATACCATAACCGTTAACATATACTAAAAATGGATATAAAATGATTGAATTCATATTTTAAAGGAGAAATATACATAAGAACGAAAATTGTATTTACCAGAATTAAGTTAGTACATTTTAATCAGACCCTCGCACCAAGAAGTAAACCGTAACCGTTTCATAAAAAAATACATCCAAAGTATGTGTCCTTACGCTGTGCTCTACGCTCGATACATTTACGTTACTCATAAGGGAAATTATGCATACCACCTAGTATACATGCACATACTAAAGAAAATTTGTTACAAGTTAAGTGCGTAGCGGGTAAGAACTGACCAGAAGGTATATAATATAAAATATGTAAATTTTAGATACACCCACCAAGATTACGCCACAAGGTTCCTTTGGGGGGTTGTCCCGAAGGAATCTCTTCGTGTGCCGTAGGCTCTTTTCGTATCCCGTAGGATCATTGTACACTCTATTGTGTTTTGTAACCTTTTAGGATCTTACCACCATTAGTCCAATTTGTTATTCGGTTGTTAATAAGAGATAAGTGGGCTAAGGTTTACTTGAACGTATTTGGTCATAATCACCTTCTATTTCGGAACCTAATCAGGAAAATTACTGAGATGCTCAGTTTCTCGGACAGTTGAGCAACTATACAAGTTGTGGGAGGAACCCCTCTCTAGTTGACGCGAGTAGAAGTCAGAATATGTGGAAATTTGAATAGGAGACTAGTCTCCGGCTTTGGCGAGTGGAATTGGACCAGTATCTAGTCAAAATGAGTGAATTTGAAACTATGTGGAAATTTGAAGGGGAAATCAGTCTCAAGCTTTCGCGAGTGAACTTGAACCAGTCTGTAGCCAAAAGGAGTGGATTTTTAGGACTCCTCCTTGCTTCTTGCTGCGGGCTTTTTTATATGAATAAGTCCTCATTTGATATGTGAGGGCGACAAGGAACTATTAAAATTCCGATCCCACACATTAAAAAAATGTATTAAAATGAGATGTAAATAAGTGTGGCGCATGAATTCCCGATTCCCAGCGCCCGGCTCGACCCTTTCTACCTGCTTCTTGAAGGTTTCTATGTAAAAGTGCATTTTTACAGATTTTTTTATTATACCGAGTGTATTAAAATTTTGTCGGCGAATTGCATTATTTTTAAAACTTTTCTTTGTTAATTAAACTAATTCAGGGTCGGCCTGCTTTCTAAATATAAGATGCCTCTCTCTGAAAATTGGGATGACTGTAAAATGTGAGAAAAGGGTATAAGTGAGAGGCTCAGATTTATCTAGGAATAGCTTTAAATTTTTTTAGCTAGTAATAGATGTAAGGTTTCAACTGGAAACTTTGATGGCTATAGCAGTTCCAATAAAACGGTTACCTATACTAACAAGAGTTTTATCCAGGTTCGGCATTCCTCAAGTAAATCTACGTCAAAAGCTTCCAGAAACTCGCCTTCATAAATCGAAATAACACTACATACATTTAGTTTATTCAACAACTTTACTCGATTTCTGTACAACTAGATACTAACATGTTTATTTCGCATTTACCATGTAAGTAACTTCTGCAGTCCGTATTCGACGAGAGTGGCTCTGAAACTTTAAGTGCGCGCGATTCCTAAGTAAAAGTTAAATGAATGCCGTTGTTAAAACCGGCATTTAAATCCGTTTAAATTTAAATTTCAACGACTCTTTGAACGCTTTTAATTAAACAGGATACATTCTAACGATCGAGGGCTTTTGAATTAATTATTAGAAGCTCAAGTTGGTGCTTAATCTGTATTGAAAATCATCCATAACTTACTGTTCGTATAGGAAGTTATTCGGATTTTATAGGTTTGCGTGGTAAATTATTGCAATGTTCCCTAACGTAATTATATGCAAACTTTGTCATGTTATTGAAGATTTAATTAGCGTTCACTCAAACTGATCCCATAATATCTTATGAATTGTTAAAGATAATTGCGATGCTCTATCAAAGTAATGTAATGGAAATCATTCAAATGCTCTAACTTTATTATTTTAAATTAAAATGTTAAAGATTTCTGCTTGGCTACAGAATCCAGTACAGTCGGACCTCATTAATTAAGCGACCGAGCACCATGGTTGGGAACTAATGATATATTGCAGGGTTTGTTTCATACGGTTTTTAAAGCAGAACGCCAAAATGGAAAAAGCAAACATATGCTATATACAATCTCAACAAAATATCAAAGTAAATCGACCCCAAGATTCTATAGGCAGAAGGCTACTGTTAATGACACATTATTATTTCAATTTAAAACCAATTAATTTTTCGTATGCTTAATTATTGTTTCTAAAGGCATCGGAATTTCCTTCTCTTTAATAATTAGCAATCATTTGCAGAACAAGTTGACAGTTTAATTAATGCATAATATAAAGTTAAATATTCTCTAAATGAAGCTGTCGCTTACTTAATGGTATTTTTTTCTAAAATCGATTAAAGGTCTTGTCTTGCACTGAGAATTATTTATGTTCTTGTTGATACTGTATATTTGACATTTATATTCTAATGTGTAAGTTTACATATATAAACATTCGCTAATTTCTCAAAACATCTAACTATCGAAAATTTAATTTAATTAGTTATTGAATTTTCTAAATGCTCTGTGCAAGTAGAATAGGTCGTAATGGCTAGTTGGCAAACATCAAAATCGAGTGAATCCATTTCTTTCTCCCTTGATGGGGAGCTATATCTTGATATACCTTGTGCTGGTTGGGATACCAGAATCACTCTGTTACTCTCTCCTCCCTCTTTAGTGTCTGAGTTCATTGACAGTCGTATCCTACTTATTAAAAGCAGAAGTGATATTCAAGAATTTTGAGAACCGTTTTTAGTTGGCAAAAAATCAACCAGTTATCGAGCCATACTTCAGTAACGTGACCGCTTGAAAGATAGATGCAAGTCTGCAAATATTAGCTTTAAGTCCAGAGCTGCAAATGATATATATGCCAGATTATATACGGCTTAAAATTTTTGAGCCCTGTTGTAAACAAAATACTTGGATATTATTCCCACCGAGATAATCTTAGACTAATTCTATGAATCTGTACTTACAAGCTACGGTGTAAGAATATTTCTAGCAAGCCACAGCTATTGACCAATGCTCTTTGCACCCAATATATTTCGAATAAAATAATATGAAGATGCATTGTAGTTAAATAATATTAACACGTTAAAATTCTGCATTAAATTACGGTTTCTGCAACAACAAAATCGGTTGTCTCTTGGTATCTCTTCAGGTGTAACAACTTAAAGACCCCAGTTCTTATCTCAGATGAAATTTTGGATAATTTCAGAGATATGTGGTTGAGATAAAGCAACTTCTCACAAAACAAGGTCAGCACCCTCTCCCATACTCCTAGCTGGATATCAGCCCTCTCTCAGAGAGAATCAAGTCTACCTGCTAACTTTATCTTCTTCTTACAGTGTCTTGCTTTTTCAAGCGTTACGACTCCCATATTGACAAATTTTTATAGCTATCTCTATCTTGGGCTGCGTGAAAAAGTTCCTCAGCAGTTAGCCCTGTCCATTCTCGGAGATTTCGAAGCCATGATAGCTATTTGCGGCCCATCCATTTTTACATTTCGATCTTGCCATTCAGATTAAGCTGAAGCAGACCATAACGTGGTTCACACATCACATGTCCCAAGTCTTAAAGTTTGCTGCGCTTGATGGTGGTTAAGAGCTCTCTATCGTGCCCCATTCTGGTGAGTACATTCTCGTTGGTAGTTCGGCTTGTCCACGTAATTTTGAGCATTCTTCAGTACAGCCACATCTCGAATGCACTGATGCGGTCAATAATTTTTTGGTGAAGCGTCCATGTTTCGCAAGAGTAAAACATTTCCCGTCGATGAATGTTAAGTTGCATGGCAAAGAGTAGCGGCTTGAGTTTCAGAAATGCTTTTCTAGCTACTTCTACTCTAGCCTTGATTTCTTCGTTTGGATCCATCGACTGATTGATCCAGCTTCTAAAATATTTCAAGTGTTGTACTCTTTCTATATTCACGCCATCAAGTGTAATTCTTTCCGGACCAACATCCATTTTGTTAACAACCATAAATTTAGTTTTCTGACATTGATTTTCAGTCCCCATCTATTACTTTCTCTGTTTTTCATATCTAACATACATTGTAGTTCTTTCAATTATTCAGCTAGGAGCACGGTATCATCTGCGTATCGAATGTTACTAATGGTTTCATCTCCAATCTTTATTCCTTCGCCAGATTGGGTTGCCCCTCTAAATATATTTTCCGTGTAGAGGTTAGACAGTGTAGGAGACAAGATACAACCCTGTCTTACTCCTCTCTTTATAGGTATCTGAGTGGTCTCCTCTCTATCTAGTGTTACCGTGGCAGATTGATTTTAGTAGAGAGAAAATAACAAACGTATAACATTATTATCGAGGGGCATATTCTGCAGAGTTTGGAAGAGTTTGTTTTACTGTACGTAGTCGATAAAACACAGGTACACCGGCTTTCTTACCTCCCAACATCTTTGAAGTAGCGTGTTGCAAAATAGCGCTTCTCTAGTACCCAATCCGCCTCGAAAACCGAATTGTTCTTCATTCATGCTTTCTTCGCATTTGTTGTATATACGATTTTGGACAACACGAAGTAGAACATTTAGAGGGTGGCTCATGAGACTTGTCAGTCAAAAATCATTACAAGACGTGGCATTGCTTTTCTTTGGCAGAGGGATGAACGTGGATTTCTGCCAGTTTACTGGAAGTTGACTGGTTTCATAAGTATCATTGAAGATACGAGTTAGTACTGTAATGTTTTCATCGTCTAGTAATTTGAGCCACTCTCCAGGTATTTGATCTGGCCCCGGGGCTTTTCTAGTTTTTAGTTGCCTGATTGCTTGTTCAACTTCGGACCGTATAATACTGGGACCCTGCTCGTGGACTATGTTCCTCGTGATTATCTTCAAATAGGTGACAGATGTATTGATTGATTTCGTCTGGGTTTAGAATAAGTTTTCCATCAGCTTTCCTTAGGATGTAGGGTATCTTCTTGCGTTGTATGCCAGTGATTTCTTTGGCTTCCTTGTGAATATTAAATTCATCATGTTTCTGTTGTAGCTCTTCCATTTCCTTACATCGAGCTTCCATCCAATTTTCCTTAGCCTCCTTGATCTTTCTTCGGATCAGCTGTTGTGTTGCTTTGGATTCATTTTCGTTCTTGTTCTTCAGCTTCAGTCATCTATTCGCACTTTTTTACTTCTTTGTTAGCTTGTAGAATTTTGCCTGCCTCTAGCAATGCCCCTTTCATGGCTTCCCACTGAAGATCAATATTATTGGCATTTCCTTTGAGAGTTACATCAGCTAGAATTGCACGAGACTCACGGGAGATATTTCGGTTAAGAGTGTAGGTGAATCTCTCTTTAACTGCATCATTGCTAAGCAGTTAAAGGTCGTATTTTGATTGTCTTGGCCGGATTCTCCTTTTTTTTTCGCTTTACGCATATTTCTGAATTAAGTAGAGTACGATCCGAGGCAGCATCTGCGCTCGGGTACGTTCTTGCATTTTTGATTGCGTTTTTAAATCGACTGTTTATCAGGATATTGTCGATGTGGTTTCTGAGTATGTTATGTTCTTTATCGGCGGGCGATTTCCAGGTATATAACCTCCGTTTCGGCTACTTAAACCATGTGTTAGCAGCAACGTATTTTTCTTCCAGACAGAAATTCACTAAACTTTTGCCTCTATCATTTCGACAGCATAAACCCCAGGATCCAGTTACTCCGTTTGTGATTTCAGAGCCAACCTTGGCATGGAAATCTGCCATTATTATATTTACCTCATGTTTCTTTGTGTGGGCGATCATATTTTTGACCTATCTATAGAATTTTTCAACGTCATTGTCGGGTTTGTCTGCAGTGGTAGCGTATATATGAATAATGTTAACACTTACTGGCTGAGCTTCCAGCTTAATCATCATAACCCGATGTGACAGGGGAACAAAGCTTTTAAGTGATTGGTTTAATGATCCTTTAAGTATGATTGCTACCGCATTTCTGTATGTGTTATCAAGTGTACCAGAATAGTAGGTGGTAAATTCATTATTTTGTATAGTCCCTGTTCCAGGCCAGTGTGTTTCACTAACTCGCAAGATTTCAATATTCAATCGTTCGGCCTCAAGTAGAAAATTTCTTAACTTCTCAGCTTCTGCTTTATGCGTTCTGGTATATACATTCGAAGCTCTTTAAGATGTTCTAAATGAGAAATATCTGCCCATATTTTCCAACCTACGTGAGGTAGTAACGGGTGTGTCTTTCGTGAAGGAAGCCCTCATACGGGAATGCAAATTCCACGCCACCTTCAATCTGTTCAAAATGTGTGGCCGATCCCTCCTCAAAAGAGGTGGATTGTACTATGCTTAAAAATGAATCTGTCATTCTACGACTGCGAACCTTTAAAAAGATATCTTATCAGGTAAAAGGCCGCTTGAAACTATTGAATCCAACCCAAATCAACCAAATTCTCTTCTTGAACTATTAGAAGACTTCCTTCTCTCTTTTTACTGCCTTCCTTTCCTGTACCTTTTTTTTTTCAAAACTTCATATAGGTTCTTTTCCGCACCCTACCTAAATCCTCCGTTCCACTACTTGAACGCAAGAGCAAATTTATTGTTCACAACAGAGGAAAAATTCCTGCTAATAAATTCCAATTCCGTAAATTTATTACGAAATATTCCTGCAAATATCTACTGGATATGCAAATGGATGAACATCAAATATTAGTAGGTGACTAAAATAATAAAGAATACACAAAAAAGGTAGTTTGAGTTATTAATAAGTTTGACTTAATTCAATTTGAACTTTAATATTTAGAAAAATTATCATTCAACTAGAATATGCAATGTAATAATAATGATACAATCAATAGAATAGACGAACTCAAGCTGGTTTTCCCTCATCTGAAGTACCTAATCTTGCTTCATTTTCAAAAGACCAACTTAAAGTGGCAATATGAGCTTTTCGTTTAATCGTTATGATCCTATCAGAAGAGGCAAACTACTGAGAAACTCATTGGATATTACTCCTGATCTTGAGGTGGTTGCCATTAATACTACCCTTGATGCTCCAATTACTATATATAACATTTACTTGCCTCCCTCTATCTAGGTATCGTCACATAAAATTCCTCAGCTCCCTCCTACTCTAATTGAGGTTTCAATGCTCACAATTTTTTGAGGGTGTCATCACGTTCTGATCAACGTGATGTGCATGTTACCTCCTTCATTTTTCTTTTAAAGTCTTTTTATCGAGTTGGCATATAGCCGACTTGTCCCTTTCTTGCAAGAAAAAGTAACTATTTCTTGGGCTATACACAAATCAGGCAAAACACAATACTTGGGTACGATTCTTGAAGGAATAGTCTCTTTTAAACTCACTTGATACATCGACCGCTGTACTCATCTTAATGAATTCCAGATGGGTTTCAGTGCTGTCCTAGCTTCGATCAATTGATGAGAATTGATTCCAAAATTAAGGAAGCCTGTTGCAGAGGTAATCATCTGCTTGCAGCTTCTTTGTTTATGGCATCTGTTTTTGATTTGGTTTAATGACACCATATAATTAAAACATTACGTGCTATATGCTACACCTTATCAGAATCTTGCTCTAAAATAGAGCCATATCTGCAAGAGTTGATGGTTCCTATTGAAATTGGTTCCTCAGTATCAATAGGGATCAACAGTGTTCTGTAATAATCTCAATAATTTTCAATATTGCTATTATTAGCAATTCGAGGGCTTTTCCTTTGGACATATCAGATTATATGCAAATGAGTTACATGTTTATTTTTTAACCTCGAGCTCTAGAATTTGTAACAGGGGATGTTAAGCTGTCAAGATTCTCTGCCAAGATCTTGCATTTGCTCGATTTTCAAAATCTGGTCTGAAAAATTAGTTTTTCTTATCTCCAGAGCAACCGATAAATACAGAGCCGTAAGCAATATTTCAATATCATAGCTTCGATATTCAGCTATCCTGTAAGGATCATCTCTTATGTCTAAAGACAAAATATACTAAGTATTTGGGGATGCTGAGAATGACTTCCCATATAAATTTCAATGCTAAATATGCTTCTTTAATACAAATCTGTAGATGAATTATAAGACCAAAAGTTGATTATGGAAACGTTATTTATAATTCAGCTTCTGCATTGTGCTTACGTATTTGGTTTATTCCATCTTTGCCCTTTCCTTTTGCGCTTATTTTCTTCCAATTCCTAATACAGTCCTGAGTAATAATTCTCGTAGAGATTTAACTTTTTCTGCCCTTCTTGCATCTCTATAAATTACTTCGATCATCCCCCTTATCTCTCCTCTCATATGTACATGAATTGAAACTGTTAAAGTTTGATAAGATATCCGCTACAGAATATATAGCATTTTCCCATTTCAGGTTTCGAGATTGGTCCGCCCACTGCATTGCGGCATATTTTCTTCTGAGACCTAGGCTATAGGAGAAGATTACTTTCTAATATGTTATCGGCTAATATACTCCATCATCCGACACTAAATTTCGGCCGGGGGCTGATTGAAAGAATGATTTCTCAGTGACCTATTATTTGGTTTTGTTGTGTGCGTGGATATAGCAGTACCCTGATGATGGATGGCAAATGAAAAAGCTAAACTTGCCTCAACATATGGCTTTTTAAATTTTTATTTCTTTTTCCAGCTGATACCGTTTACTCAGTAGAGGTTCTTCTGCACAGTTATGTAAATAGTGTGTGCTATATAAATGAGGTACCAATAACTGTAGAACATGCAACCAATTCTTTATCAAGGAATCCCCTCATATGTTTTCATCAAGAAGAGAGTTGATATTCTGGCCCTTGCAGAGCCACTCATGAATATTTGCTTAAAGCTGAGGCCTCTCCGAAATGCTGAAAATGTGTGATGCTCCCCTAACTGTGAAGCGTTTCTTAATTAAATGTTATAGTCTTTCTCTTATCATACTAAAATTGGGTGTCCCGAATGACTTTAGTCAGGGTTATCACAAAGCAATATGATCAGAATTTTCAGATTTCTTAAAGATTCTCCCTACCTTCACCTGATTTCAGTTGATCTAATCTTTGAACAATTTTAAATATTAATTAAGAATTGTAGTCTTAGTGATTACTATCTTTTATATTTGATATCTCAGTTCTAGCTGGTTTCGTCCCCATTTATTTTACCTTTAATTTTATTCCTAGAAATATTAGTATTTTCTTTAATTATTATTGCAGAGCCGAACATTTTTCCTACCGGTTAACATAGCGTAAACTACGACAAACATTTACACTAATAATTAACTTTCACCCTGTCCTAAGTTTGAACTTGAACCCTGAAAAAAATATGTAAATATTCAAGTTAATTTATAAGCAACGCGAGCGAACAGCGCAAGCAACTATGAACCTCAAAGTTGCAATGGTTAGGAGTTTTTATGATATAAATAGTCAAAATGCCATCAGTTCGACAGTCTTTTGTCTCTCACCTATTCCACTCACCTACTGCAGTCCACAGGGACGTAATAGGGCTCTAACCATATCTTAATCTTCAACTCGGTTAGGGAAGTGCAGTTCACAGGAACGTATTTCTTGAGGGATACCTACCTAAGTCGATTCTACGACAGATCTGTCAAAATTTTAAGTCAAGTGATTTTTAAAGTTAAACAGTTATAGTGCTGAGTAAAATGAACCGGGACTAAGACCTAAAAACAATTCAATTTATCTGCTCTAGGTACTCAGATGAAGTAAGCAGATGTTCTTAAAAAAGAATACTGTCTAGTACCCATTGAGTAGCATATTAAATTTAACAATTACACAAAGGTTATTGTAATAGTCGTAATCATAATGTTGACAAATTTCTGTCGTATAACATCCATTAAACGCGTTTTCGAACATGTAATTGCCATTCACAAGCAAATGCCATTAGAAAAATATTAATCAAATTTTATAAAAATCACATACGACCTACAAAGATTAAAAGGTGAATTAATTAGCTTGAGGGAAACCATGGGAACATAGCAGTAAATTACAGGCTCAAAAGCGTGCTAGGAAAATAAGCTTTGACAAACAAAGCGACGGTGGATTTTTGGTCGTTAACGGCTGCGTGGGTATTAATGCGTTAAGGTTTCCATCCCCATAAAATGTATAATTAGAAAGCTTAAGTCTGATATAATTTACAGTTTTAATTCCTTGCCTTTACGTGCCACACAAATTCACGAGCTTTATATAAACGACGATCTTCCCTCAGCATTCTGACCCATTCTGTTCTAATTTGAAGACGTAACAGTACTTTTATCGTAATTTCCAGATCGTTAAACCGGATATTCAATTTCTCCTAAACTGTCTAAGAGTGCCTATTTTTAATTTGAGCCAAGAAAATTACGAGGAACTATGCAAATTAGAGCCTCGGTTTCATTTTAAACTTGGCCAATAATAGTAAAATAGTTCAAGTGTTTATATTGCAGTGGCAATTTCATTTCATTTACGTCAATCGTCAAAAGTGCTTGAAAGTTTTTTAATATTTATGATCCTTGAAGTGTTCACTCGATAAACCTCTTAGGCGAATGAGTAAATAGGCTTTATATATTTGCCAGAAATAGAGCTTGGAAGTGTTTAGAAAATAAATATTTGGAACCGACATTTAAAAGTGTATTTACTATTCTAAAACACATATTATTTTTGAAATGAATAAACAATTATCTGGATAATAATTTATGTCATGTCTTCTCATATAGGTTATGAATTATAAATTATTATAAATTTATTGTTATAAGCCTACGTATTGCTCAAGCTGTCCACCAATTCTCAACGCGGGATTAAACTTATATTTCAAAACTATATGAGCATAATATTTTGAAAAAGCTTTACTTTATGTTGCCCTTTATACATAAAGTTTAACCCACTTTCTGATTGGAAATACATAAATTTATTTTGTATGGGTTCCTCGGTCAGGAAGTCTCGCCGATATTCTGCCTTTTGAAGAAATGTGACTCAATAAGTAAACTTTTATAGTTCTAGTTCTCTGATACGTTTCTATTTAATTCTCTTTAAATGCGATATGTAAAGTTGCTGTTACATTTAAGAACTACGTATATATTCTCTACAGATCCTTTCTGAATTAAAATAATAGCTAGTGAGTGATCTTGGTAGTTTTGTCACTCAGATTTTGGAATTTGGAATTCATAGCGACCTGTAGACATCAACTAAAAATTTTAATTTTCCGAACAGCTAGAACATGTGTTCTTAAAGTATGACATACCAATGGCACACAGGAGACATAATTTGTTGCGCAGACTTTTCACTAAATTGAAGACAGAAACACGAAAACATAAAAAACTCATGTAGTGTAAAAAATGTCCTGCACAAATTGTACTGGGGTATATATCGGTCAAACAAGTAAACATTTACAAAGCAGAATACGCTCTCATAAATATGATAAAAAAATAACACCACTTACCAAACATGAAACGCGACAAAAGCATAAGATTGACTTTACAAATTCGAAAGTATAAGAACCAAGCCTCATAAAATAAAACTAGAAATCTACGAATCACTCGAAATTAAAAAAAAATAAAACGACAAAATAGACATAAATAGATTAAGATTAGAGTGATTATCGATATGGTACTTATATCGCCGAAAATAAATGTTCTTTGGCTACCAGTGAAATGTCGACGTTATATTTTTTCTGTATGTGTATTGAATTATTGCTTTGAGGATATCATATTTTAAGACATGTATTTGAATGAAGACTTTTATTCCGCTTTTGTTCGTAATTTTTTGACTTTTGACAAAAGCCGGGAATGCCTTCCGATACATAAAGTTCAAAACAACAAAAACAAAATAAATAAATTGAAATATGACTTCATATAAGTTTATTGTTTTTATTTATTGAGAACCTATTTTTAGACACATATTTAAACAAAAATGAGTACGCCATTGCCGCGTAAAAGTATATCACAAATGTCCGCTTGACGCAAGAAACATGGAGCAAGAACAGGATTGTCATATGTCGACTGGGGTACACTCGATTTATCTTTCGTATATTTTACCCAGGAGAATGAAATCGCGCCGCTATACGTCTCTGTCGCATATTACATCATCTGAAAAACGAAATAAGCTCCTATTCTAAAACCTCGCATACAACCACTTTGAATAACAGATAGTTCCTGGTTCCGAGGATAAAAAAACATGTTCCTTTTATTGATGTATGTAAATAGGCGAATATATTCCTGGATGTGTTACCGGTTGTTATACAATTTCCTTTAAATTGATTTATGCATCTTGTCAGTCAGGTTTTAAATAGGCTTCAAATATAGTACGCAGACATCGATAAAGAGAAACAGCAAACAGATCAATACCTGACTGCATTTAATTTGTAGGAAGGAAAAGATAGGTGTGTTCGGGCCACATATCATCTTTATTTTCATACAAATAGTGTGGAAATTTCATTTTCGTACATTACCAAACTCAGCATGTCATTATGTGTTTTTTGGTAGTTTAATAGTATGATTTTATTTTGTGAGAAGGAAGGCTTCGGACATGAGCGAAGCTAGTGATCCTTTCCTTCGAACAAAATATATACTTGCCCAAAAAAAATCCTCGTAATTTCCCAATTCAGGCCAATTGCAATGAGGTTTGGAAGAACGCGAAAAGAAACATGTCCAAAAAATGTTATCATAATTATTAAATTTTTATAGCTATGGGGATTAAAAAAAAAATTGCACATGACGTTTTCGAATGTATCTTTAAAAAATGATGATAATTCAAACCTGGAATTAGATCTGGAACTAAATGATTATTCATCTTATACTAATAAAAATGTGAACACATTCCTTTTTGCCTATTATATTAAATATTCTTATGATAACAGTATTTCCAAATTTTAACTATATAGATGAGCTAAAACAAGGTGACATCATCTCGCCAAAACTTTTCACCTTGGTCCTTGAGGACGTCTTCAAAGAACTGAATTTGACCGGAAAAGGAATTAACATCCAAGGCGAACACCTACAAAACCTCAGATTTGCCGATGATATTGTACTATTTGCAAAGCACGAAGAAGAACTAACGGAGAACTACAAGAAGAATCGGGAAAAGTAGTACTAGAAATGAATAGAACAAAAACAAAGTACATGACAAATGTAATAACTGAACGAACAACAATCACAATTCACGGACAAACAATTGAAAAAGTCTAATCGTACATATACCTAGGCCAAATAATCTCCTTCGATAAACAATATCAAGACCTAGAAATTGACAGAAGAATCAGACTAGGCTGGGTGGCCTACGGTAAATTGAAATACATCCTAAATACGAAAATCCCCATGGAAGTGAAGGCAAAAATTTACAACGAATGCATTCTCCCAATAGTAACATACGGCTCCGAAACATGGGTTATGACCAAAAAAACGATTAACAAACTAAGAGTACATCAGAGGGCCATCGAACGCAAGTTATTGAGAATATCACTAAGGGACCACAAAACCAATGAGTGGATAAGGCAGAAAACACAAGTGACCGACATAATATCTAGAGTTAGTTCATTGAAGTGGCAGTGGGCGGGACACATCGCGAGGCACTCGGAGAACTGGAGTGGATATACTACGAGGTAGAGACCCTGGGGCGAAAAGCGAAATGTGGGTAGACCGCAGCAAAGATGGTACGACGACCTGAAGAAATTCGCTGGACTCAACTGGTACCAGGTCGCCCAAAACAGAGATAGATGGTCCAATATGAGAGGCCTATATCCAGGGGATAGACCAAGGCTGAGAGAGAGAGAGGAGCTAATTACTGTGATCAAGTGTTCATATATTTTTATAGAGGGAGAGATGTTAGTTATTTATATACTAAATATCTTAAAGTTTATAAATAAAAAAAATATACGAATTAGATAAGATACATTTTAACTGACATAATAAATGCCATATTTGGTAAAAAGTAATTGACAACGATAACGTTTTTGATTACTGATATTAAACCAAATTATATTCCTATAATAATACATAATTTGGGTAACTATGATTCCCATTTATTTATTAAGAATATTCATGCCAAAACAATGAACAATTATCAGCAATAGCTTCAAATAACGAAAAATATATATCATTTGAAACACATTTTGAAGTCCGCTAATAATTAAATAAAAAAGCAGGTAAATTGGAAAAAAATATTCACCCTAGCTTTGTAGGATCCTTCGAATTATTATCATACTCTTAAGCAAATTTTGGCTGAATCACTTGATAGTCGTCAGTGTAAAGGAGTATTAAAGTATTTTAATGACAAAGAAAAATTAAGAGATATTCGTCAAAAAAGAGTTTTCCAATACAAATATATCGATGACTGTGCAAAAGTAAATAAGATAAATTTGTCAGATATAGCAATTTTTTATAATGAGTTAACAGATGAGCACAATGTGTTTAACTTGATTCAATGTAGTTTGATTGGTGACTATTCTGACCTATATTTATCATCGGATTGCATCTCCTTGCAAATGGTTTTGAGAACTTTAGAGAAACATATATTAACTCTTATAAGGTAGATCCCTCTCATTATTACTCTTTTCCAGGTTTAAGTTTTAATGCATCTGCTCCTGATACGTTGCGGAAAGGGAAAATTGCTTCGTCAAAGACAACCATAGCCTCCAAGTATTGCCTAAAAACGTGTAAAATCTGAAGTTTCTACTCGCTATCGTTATCGCGACAAAAAATATTAACGTACAAAATACCCAAATAGTTCACTCTCTTACTACCCATGAAAAAGTATGCTGAGAGCGCCTAAAGAAGTTTCCACTTCAAAAACTAAAGAAAAATGGAATAATAAAACATTTAAATATATGGTAAAGAAGACAAAAGCAGATAGAATACATAAATAAATATTAAGCAAATTGAAAGATAAATTAATAGAAATTTAGGGCTCCTCAGATTCTTCCACGTACGATATTAAAATAGCCTATTCAATTCCAATGAATATGCAATGAGTTGTGATCTGGTAGATATATATTTGGCAACGTGAAGCAAGAGCTGATATTACTAAAACAGCAAAAAATTTACTTATGATCAAAATATTCAAAAATTAAATAGAACTACAAAGGAGTCATCCTAACCTGGAACAATACGTTGAATACGCTTGACATATTTAGGAATATTATGGGAGAAGGGTACACAAATTATGTAATCCAAAAATTCCGTCCATTTTTTGAATCTATGAGGCAGGCTAAACAAGTGCAGCTAATAAATAATATTTACTATCGATTCTGAAAAAAGGCGGTTAGCAAACATCAGCCACTTCTAAAAAAGTTCCTCATATTGCTTACTCGGCCACCCAGATAACATATTTAAAAAATTGTTAATATGATAAAGAGATAACATTATTTTTCTAAACGTATTGTCTCTTCAACCAAATAAAAATCTAAATCTCGTTAAATAAATACACAAATTAACGACTTTCCATCAAATTTGATCATTAGTCTCAGAAAAGGGAAACTTTGATTCAATAACCAAACTTTGGGTAAAACTCTGCCGGATAATGTCGTCACAACTTTATGTGTGACTTCTCTTTTCGAAAACACGCTCTTGTTAACATGCTAAACTTTGAGAGTCTGCGGAAAAGTTTAATTTATTGCTTTGGCATCCAGCGGGACCGAGATAATACGTCTCGGTTTGCGACACATTGTGGCTAATGATAAAGGTTAAGCTTCAAATTTCGCAGAAACAGAAGTTCGTCGATTTAAAAAATTTGAGGCCTTTGTTTGCCGGTTAATGAAAAATATGCAATCTTTTGACCCAGTCTGACTTTAAAGAGTACAGGTAACTTCTATATTTAACGGAAATAATTTTGGAAACATATTTTAAAGCGAAAACCTCTTTAGGCATGTTAAACACACTAAATGAGATATACATATGCTTCTTGGTATTATTGGATACTGTGGAAAACTCTGCAGGACGTGTTTGTTCTCCACCGGTAATTTGCTAACTTCATTCCTATTTGTTTCACGTAATATGCGCTTATTAACTTTAATATGCATACTTATAATAAGAGTTGATTATTATATTTATAATTTGGCAGTTAGGTAGATGAAAATTCGAAAATATTACAAAGACTGACAAGATGGATATGGTCAAATAAGACTTTAAATTCCTTGTATCTCTTGTTACTGACTATTCCTCTCTCTGGCTTGGCTGATGTCAACTCGAGCTGACTTGACCCGATGAGCGTTAAAGATCCGAGCTGAGTCTCATTCACCACCGAAGGAAAAGTGTACTGACTCGCCTATAGAAGTTCTTACTGGTATTCTATGATGGTATTTAACCAGGACATGTAAGCAAAGATAGACATTTTCCTGAGCCTCTCTCTGAAATAAAGTAGGTAAAATTTAAAACAGCCAATGGCATATCCATTATCAATTTTTATTGCAAATGTGTTCTATATTGATATAGCCGATTCATCTAATATTTACAGTTGAATCATTAATGAATAGAATAGTTATTTATGGTACTAGTGTGTTATGTTGAAAATAAGTCACGCGAGAAAAAGTTATACTACGAGGCCGTGGTAACCCAAACTAACACCATTATTTTGTGTTAGTTTAAGTGTGTATTATTTTTTTGTCTAAGGTATTTCAGTGTGGAACCTGCTTTAATGCAATAAAGTGTCAGACAATCAGCCCTATGCAGTAAGTACCTTGACTTGATTTCAAGGTTGAAATAACGGCATAAAAATGATATTTGAGAGAACTTTCAATAAAAATGGAGGTTTGGTATGCAGGATGGCAACCTAATCAATAAATTGAAATAACAGTTTACAATAATTGAAATAAAGTCAAATGACCTTGTATATTTCAATAATTGGTATGCACTAGGGCAATTTTGAGATAAAATTACAAGTCATGATTGAAAAAATGTCAATAATTTTAACGTGAAGGAAAACTGGGCCGGTAAAGAACTTGAAATTAGAAGTTCTAATCTATTTTACTCCTTTTTGTTTTGGTTTGGTATCGGTGCCTTTGTGCAAGTTTTTTTAAGTTACAATTTTGTGAAAATGGATTTAGTTCTGTATGCTGGATTGTTAGAAAATGAAAATCAGAGGTATATTAAACGTAAATGGAGTATTAATATAAATCACTCTTGATTAAAACAAATCTCGACTTGCATCTCAACATCTACTTACTTTTAGACGCGATTTAAATTGAGAAAGAAAAATACTGAGGGACAGAAGTGATCCGCTAACTTTACCAGATACTACATTTAAAGGACTCTTCAGGGTTTCTAGGGAATTAGGTCACTGGATGTTAACCCAAATTGGGCCTCATATGAAGGATTTGAAGAGGACAACTGGCATTCCTAAAGCTATAAAGGTTAAAAAAAAATTGAAGCGTTAATTTAATCAAATGAAATATTTGGAAAATCAACTTCAATATTTTAGTTTTTTGCATCCCTACATTTTTTGTGCGAGGGTTCATACCAAAGAGGAATAGGCCAAGATTATCTGACAAGAATGCACTAGACTTCAGTGAGTAGATGTTTGGCGGAAGTAACAGATCTTATGGTAGAAGTTCTTGGGTTTATTATAAAAATCCCTGAGACAGATGAAGAGAAAACCCAGGAGAAACAACTGTAAGTCGTGAAATAATTGATATGCAATGTGAAAGTAGGATAACTAACGTTTTTATAGATTCATGGAAATGGGTGATGGATTTCCAGGTATAATAGGATGTGATGATTGTACTCAAATAGCAATAATTGCACCCAAAACGGAAGATCCAGAAATGCCTGGTGCAATATTTTACTGCAGAAAGCAATATTATAGCTTAAATGTTCAGATAATATGAAATGATTTTCTACTATCCTTTTTTGGAGTCGTACATACATAATATGTGTTATTTCTGCGTACCTAATTTTTCTTTACTTGCAGATTTGTAATGGAAAACTAAAAATTATTAATATTAATGCCAGATTTCCAGGATCTGTTCATGACTCAGCAATGTGGAAAACATTCTTAGTACGCACCCATTTGGCCAACATGTTTAGGCAAAATAGAAACCAGATGACATATTTATTAGGCAAGTTTGAATTTTACTTTAAATATTAAGTCCATGTCATCAAATTTCACATTTTGCAGGAGACTCCGGATACGCATTGGAGCCATGGTTACTAACGCCTATTCCCAACCCATTAACTAAAAATGAAAGGGAATACAACCGTCTTCATAAATCAGTTCGAAACACGGTAGAAAGAACAAATGGTGTATTGAAGCAACGATTTAGATGTTGCCTTAAGCACAGAACCTTACATTATTGTCCAGAAGGAGCAGCAAAAATTATATATTCTTGTGCTATAATACATAACTTATGCATCGATAGGAATGAAAATATGAATGGTTGTAATTGTAATTCTTAGCCAAAAAAATCGTTTTATACAGTGTGTCTAAAAAAGTATGCAACATATGGGAAACTTCTTTATTATTGGATTCTCAGAAAATTTTATTCTTCATAAAAGTTGGTGCTTACCCTAAAACAGTTAATGAGTATTTCAAATTTTACGTACTGCTTTTAGTGCGGACGCAAATGTCATTTTTCCGAAATCGCGTCAAGAGTAAAGTACCTTAATTTATAAAGATACAGCAAAATCTGATAAGGAAAAGTTCTTCCAAATTAAAAATGTAATCTAAATATGAAATTTGAGTTAAGTACATCAATTTTTAATTTCCCTTTTTTCTCGATTTTTTTCTCAAACGTTACTCCATCGGTGAATGCTTTGTACTTTTGTTATTAGTATACTTGCCAAGCAACTTCAACATTTATTTAAAGTAGACATTAGTTACATGGTTGCATAATGTTTCAGTTTTTACAGAGATATAAGCCAGTTTATGTATCAGTGTGTTGCAAACACATTTAAACAATTTTGGTTCAAAACAATTGTCCACAAAAATTATTACAAAATACAATTGGAATGACTGACTCAATAATAATTAATTTCAGATGTCAGAGCGAAGTAAAATTATTGCTATTTATTTGTTTTTATTCCAAATGCATGGCCTACTCTTCAAGACCAAATATTTTATATGACTTTTTAGGATACTTGGGCATATTTTACTCATCGGGTGCAAAAGATAAATTAATTATTAGTTGTTTTACATGAAATGAGAAGAGTTGGGTCTATTCATGATTTTGAGTGGAAAAAATTTTGAATCAAAAGTGTTTAAATATGTTTGCAACACACTGATACCTAAACTGGCTATTATCTCTGGAAAAACTGCAACATTAGGCAACTATGTAACTAATTTCTCTCTTAAATAAATTTTGAAGTTACTTAGCATGTATACTAATAACAAAAGAGCAAAACATTCTCCAGTGGCGTAACGTGTAAGAAAAAATCGAGAAAAAAAAAGAAAAATTAAAAGTTGATGTACTTAACTCAAATTTCATATTTAGATTACTTTTTTAATTTGAAAGAACTTTTCCTTATAAGATTTTGCTGTATCTTTATAAATTAAGGTACTTTACTCTTGACGTGATTTCGGAAAAACTACATTTGCGCCCGCACTAAAAGCAGTACGGAAAATTTGAAATACTCATTAACTGTTTTAGTGTATGCACCAACTTTTATCAAGAATAAAATTTTCTGAAAAACCAATAATAAAAAAGATTTCCATATGTTGCATACTTTTTTGGACACACTGTATATTTTTTTTTATATGACTGCAATGAGAATGAAGAAGAGGAGGATGAAAATGTGGTTCAAGATGCGGGCAATTTAGATCCTCTAAAAAGAATTAGCTTACAAGAGGGTCGAATTGTTAGAAATAGAGTAATTCAAAATTATTGTGTTTAAATATATTTATTTTAATATATAATTATAATATTTTAATATTATATTTAATTGTTTTTAAGCATAAGAGGTAAATTAAAAACCCAATTGATATGTTTTCGAAAAATTATTTAATCTTCTATCTATTTAAATTGAGAGCCTGTGTAAGGTTCAGTAAGGCTTCACTTAAAATACTAAAACTCTTTTCTATTGCAACTAAACTTTTTTTTAGCTGTTTTGTGTGCCGCAACTCAATACATTTTCCTAAAGAATAAACACATATTATAAAATAATAATAATAAAGCAACTCATACTTAAGCGTCTTTTGCCATTTCTTCCCAATTTCTTCTGTGTTTTAAAGGTGCAAAAGTTAGAGATCTTTATTTTTGTAGTAAACCCCAATTCTTCTATTTGGGGATGACCAAAATTTAAAATTTCTGATTAAGCAGCTGTTTTTCGAGATTTGTTAGTATTTCAATTATAAAAATCCCCCTCCTGTAAGCTCTTATTCAAATCTAATTATTCGTTCCTTTGCCTTTACTTTTCTTTCCCATTCACTAAAAATCTTTAAAAAAATATCAGTTATTATTGGAATATGTAAAGTCTTATAATTTTTGATTACTCTCTTCCAATTTGCAGAAGATCTCTGCACACATTCCCTTTCGTTATTGAGTTCACAACACAACTTTTCAAAAGCTTCATCTTCATCTTTATGATTCAGTTTTTTGAAATTAATATACATTTCGTATTGGTCGGAAGAGGTTTTTTTGTTTTTTAATTGCAGTACCTAAAGAAAACCTCAATTTTTTTATTGGCATAACATAATATACTTACTTTCTGTTAAAATGAAATACATTTTTAAACTAAGAGACAAGAATAAAATAATAACTGTTATACAGGGTATAAAAAGAATAGGCATAAAAAATATATTCTAGATTTACACGTTTACACCCTGTATTGAAGAACTTAATTTTTCTTGGTTATGGCCAGAGCTACATTGTTAAAAGCATCAGCTGCCTGTATCGATTTTGCAATATCTTGCAGCCCTTTGTTGGTGCTTTCTATATACTCTTCCAAGAGAACTACAAATATTTTAATAGAAATTAATAATATATAGCTACAGAGTGTAGATTTAGGAGGCTTTTTCTTAACAGCACCCGCTTTGAGGCCTTGTTACTCTGATATTCAGGTTGTTGAGCCTGAGTCTCCTCCACTTCCTGCCAAGCTTCCTTCTCATTTTCCTTCTCGTCTGCCTCATTCACATCTGCTGGAACTAGGTTCCCGTTCTCTTCAACTGTATATACTTCTTTAAATAAAAATAAATACATTTAATTTCAATTTAAAAAAAAAAATTACTTAATTAATTCTATTTTCTTACGAATACTGCTTTTTGGTCCTAGCTCTGAAATATCAGGTAATCCTTTACATGCAATATAGACCCATAAGGTCAGCACAATTTTTCTCTAGCTCATTTAGAGTCTTTTGTGCTCTTATTTTTGATTTTATGTGACATTTCATGTCAGTAAATGCCTAGAATATAAAATATATCTCAGGGTAAAAATGTCTGCGTATTCATAATATTAATTTACTTAATAAGCATTTGCAACTAACCTTTCTCCACCCTTCTGCATTTTTTTCTACTTCACCTACAGCATTTAGGGCTCTCAAAATGCTTTCCCATGCCTCTTTTTTTTTGCTCGGGGGTACCTTTTCCAAATCTTATGCAATTTGTTTCAGATATTAAATCAATCAGGGCTTTATACTGATCACTGCTAGCTTTTTTTGGAGGCATCTATAAGAGAAATTTGTTAGAAAAGTGTTTAGATACTAAACCACATTTTTTTTTGAGATAATTTAAATGTAAGTATGGTATTTTATTGCACCTACCTACTTATAGTTCGTTAAATTAACTTGGCTTACACTTACCTTTACATGTATATTAATTTTAGGCCGACCTAGTTTATACTAAATAAATAAGTCACAACATGAAATTATAGGTTATGATGAATAATTTCTTCTTTTTTTATTTGAGGACCTTTCAAACACCATGTTGCCAAATGATAAATTGACATTAATTTCAATGTTATTAAATTTCAATATATTGATTTCAACAGTTGCTACTGCATACCGTTTTTTTCCAATATTGAAATGAAAGTCAATATTTATTGGAATTATTTCAACATTGACTTCAAAGTCAATGTACTTATTGCATAGGGCTGAATGACTGACTTTTGACATGCTAGTTTAGCGGGTTGTTTTGCCTGTTTTGGTTGTTTGGGGACTTGTTTATTAAACAAATTTTGGCATTTATTGTCAGATTATATTATTCCCAAAAGCATTTATCAATTGAAAATGGATGAAATTGATGAAAATTATGTACCCGAAAACATTATTACCGAAGCGGAAGAAGCGGCAATGCAAATGGTAGTAAAATCGCGAGATTCTTATGACAAGGAGTACAAAGTTCTTGAGAAATGGATGGATTCAAGAAAGATAAAAGGTATTAACAAAAACGTTTTGCTGGCCTATTTTTTGCACTACAGAAAAAATTAGCTCCATCGTCTCTATGGACTAAATATTCCATGCTTCGCTCGACACTTCATCTCTACAAGAAAATCGACATTTCAAAATTTGGCAAACTAATTAATTTTTTAAAAAGCAAATCTCAAGGAACAAACCCAAGAAGTCCAAAACATTGGAAAGAAATGAAATAGAACAGTTTTGATAGTGAATTTCTACTAATGAAAGTAGCTTTGGTTATGGGTATTGCCGGGGCTTGTAGATGCGATGAGCTAACAGATTTAAAAATTTAAAATATTCAAGACAAAAGTAATTATATTTTCGTTGTTTTGCCCGATACAAAAACTAAAAAATCAAGAAGTTTTACTATTCTTGAAGAAGGATTTCCAGTAAACCCAGTTGACTTGGTGCAAAAAATACATTTCATTACGACCAAAAATTGCCGGTCGCAGTCGCTTTTATGTCTTTTATAAAAATGGCAAATGTACAAGTCAGTGTGTGGGTATCAATACTATGTCAAAAATACCCTCCAAAATTAATGCCGGGGCCAGCCTGACAACACTTAAGCGCCATGGAGGATGAATATCCTCATCGGTAGCGGAGGGGTACATCCAAGAATCCATTCAAAACAAAAGTAAAATTGCGGAGAAAATTCAAGGCATCAGCAAAATATCAAAAAACGGCCAGGTGGAACAAATACCCTCAACTTCTAATGGAGACATGGAAAATATGACAATAACCAGTTCATCCAAAACAATGACGGTTTCATTTAATATCAATGTTAATTTAAATACCTGTAATAATATTAATAATAAATATTAAGTACTTAAAAAAAGAGGGTGAGTTATAAACCATAACCCACTAGTGTGTTATTTGATAGTTTAATTGTCTAAAATGACATCAATAATTATACTTAAAACTGACATGTGTTGGATGAAATAATTAAATTCTTCTATCCTCTTATCAGGATAAAAAAATGGCAGAAGTGCCAATTAAGTGACTATAACGAAGTTGAAAAAAAACTAAAATCCCTTCACGTTTGGAGAACAATCGACCCTGTTGTCAAGAGCGAAAGGTCTAAAAATGAATGTGATTAGTAATACAATTAAAACGTTTGGAATTACAAACGGCAAAAGCCTCGTGCTTTTTGCCAAGTTACGGATTTGACTAACAAATCAATGTTATGACTGACTTGTTTGGTTTTATTAATATTGTTGTGTTTTAAGGAAAAAATGTATTGATTTTCGTTTAACAAATTAGTTAGCAACTGAAGCAACAAATTCATCTTTCATATTTTACATGCTTTCGAAAACGATTCCTCTCCCAATTATTTAAGGATCAAGTGTCAGTAACGCAAATATTTAATATTCAAAAAAACATTTTCGTTGTCACCTATTTCTATTCGAGATTATAATATATAATATTCCTCGGATCTTTACTCCGGCAATTACAAACATGGATACAATAACATGATTGTAGAAGGAAGCGCGCTTTTATCCAAAAACGAAAAGAAAAATATGATATTATATAACGTGAGTGTAATTCATTATGTTTAAAAGCTAAGGGCTCATGTTTTTCATCGCTTAAATGTAAAAGTCAGTGGCTTACTCTTCAGGTGCAGAATTATGATTAACGATATCAACCATCAATTAGGAGGGCCATAAAACTTGATATTCAGAAGGAAGGTTTATGAGAAACCTAAGGAAAATTAGAAATTATTAGTGCATAATATGTGAAAATAAACTCGGCTTATATCTACTTGATATATGATAATGGAAAATTACGTAGCTTGTGGTGTTAAAGAGTGTAACCACTCACACATGCATTTCTGGTTTAAGTCTAATTAGCCGAGACGAATGACCATAAATATCGTCTAAAACAACGATGGATATTAGGCCAGGGAGACACATTCAAATAAGAATGGCATCAGGAGTTGCTAAACCAAAAGAAAATCCTGGCATTATATTTTTAAGTAGTATTCTAAGAATATAAGATTAGGTTCTAATAATCTAAGACAACGAGATTGGGCATCAAAACCAGTGTTACGATTTTACTAAGGAAAAATATTACATGAATGAATGAATTTTGAAAACGCGGACGGGAGACTCTTTGCACGTACGCCACCAGTTTGAGCCTATTGTGCGCTTACTAACAAATTAATTCAGCCATGTAGTCGGGCTTCCCTAGCAAAGGCATACAAATTTTGCGGCTTCTAGGTTTAGGCCGCTTCCAAAATCCAATTCTCCCTCACTTTCATCCTCCGAGCACGGCTTCCGTATCTTCTACAATCAGCAGCAGATGCAAATACCCGTGCAAGTGACAATGCCCTGTGAGCAGTCTTGTTACAAGCCTTATTTTCCCCCTATTCAGGACCAGTAAAGCCTTCACTCTTCAAGGCTATACCAAGAGTAGCCTCATTCCCAGCATAATTCGCCATAGATCATTGGCCCACTATATGGCCCGCCTATTACAGGCCCAGATTCAATTCGACACATTGTGGAATCCTGTCATACCATACGATGAGCCTTCTCATTTCCCTCGACGTTCGAGTGTCCCGGAACCCATACAAGACTGACTATATTATGCCCAGTCATGATGCTCCAAGACGTCCCTTGACTCACACATCAGCGCAGAATGAAACCTTTCAGATTCAATAGGGTTCCCTCTGCTGAATATTAACAGGTTTCCAAATCCGAATTGAAAAAAACTATTAATGAGGTTGCAACACGTTTTTCTTATTGAAGTTAAAAATGAAAGGAGAGATTTTTAAATTAAAAGGTTAAATTAATATGGTTAATTCAAGATAAATGAATGTTAAATGACTGTTAAAATAATGGATAAAATAAACAGAGTATAAATATGGAGATTGTACAGAGACCAATTCGGTTAGAAATACTTGGTTCTGTATGCCTTACTACTAAATGCACTAAATACTACCTATGGAAGTGATCACTTGACGTTGACTAAGCTTCTTACAACTAGGTATAAGTGCCATAATAGCTGCACTGATTTTAGATGTGGCAATAATAGTATGTAGTAACGAACGGCTACTGTAATTAAATCGAATGACTCGAGAAGTTAATAAGAGAACCGAACTAGAATAAAACTATTGAAAGCGTAGCTGTCGCTTGATTCATATTATAAAACGATAAAGTTCAGAGCAGTTATATCACTTGACTAATGAATGAAATGAAGGAAAGTATCGAGCCAGCGCTTGACTTTTATTATAATGAATGAAGATTCAAAGCAATCAGATTAACTGGTCCGATAAACCAGTGTCGAACTCTGGTGGAGGCGCCGGGCACTTCAAAATACCTCATGTACTGCCTCTCGCTGGCCCTGAGGGGAAGATCTAGACGATATCTCGAGTGCTCAGTGTCAAGATGTACAGATGTGCTGCGGACAAGATCTGCACTCTCTAAGACAGGGGTGGTTCCAACTGTATGTAAAGGCAGTGGCCTACTGGTATGCGCGGTGGACCTCCTAGAAAGCTTGTACCCCTCTGGAAAGAACCCTGAAATAATCCAGGGCGCATTAAACTGAGCCCCCTTACTCTAAGGAAAATCATAGACCCCTCTCTCTTGCATAAATACATCTTCTTGATAAAACAAATTTCCCCAGACAAAAAAAAAACGATGGGCATGCAATGCCCATCAGCAAATAAAATAGATACTAAGATTTAGACAATTTGAATATACAAAGATAGATATGAATCCCACCTAAAAGAAAGTATAAACTTCCCCAAATGATCAAAATTAAAGTTACATTAAAATAAAATTCGGATTATATAAAATGGAGTAGATAAGATAACATATGAGAAAAGCAAATGGCGGTATTTGCACAAAAAAAAGGTAACACAGATAAGCAACTAATTCATTAATTTAGGCAAAACGATAGCAATAATTACCTCAAATTTGTGCGTGAGGGCTACTCTGAGAGATTCGACGGTCTCGGTCTTATATGATGAACGTGAAAGCCGCTATAAATAATGGAAACATAAAACACGTTAGCATCATGGCGTTCCCGCGCTTCACAGGCCATAGAAAAAGAAATCCAGAGAAAATGCTTACCTAATGCAGCATGTAGAGCCCGAAAAATCGGTCGTGTTAAAACACAAACAGAAACAACGCAATAAATCCCCTAGCAAAAGGGCTGTATTATATCACAATACTAAATGTGGAGTTTCTAACTACACGGGCAAACATTCGCCTTACGAGCAAACTAGAAAGGGACCCTCCATCGTTTTCGTCAATTTGCCTTCGAGATTAAATACTACGTCACAAGTATTGATGAGCGGAAACATGCTGAGTGATTCGCTACAACGAAAAATTTTTAGATAATAAACGACCGAGTTCTCGTTTATTATGATGGTAACATGACGGTGGAAGCCACGGATAGTGAGCTAAAATTACATTTTTCCAGAAATGCTAGGAAATACTCTTACAGGAATGATAAACCTTCAAAAATCTAAATCGCGAACGACACACACGCGATGGATAGCCCATCCTTATTATTTGGCATAAACCTCACAAAAACTAGTCTGCCGTACAAAACGAGAAATGTATTTAAAGCAGAGGTCCAAATACGATGTCGGGAATTGGCGGCCGGCTCCTGGCATTCATCAACCTAGGGTTCTCAAAAGGTAATAAAATATTAAAACTGAAATTAAAGTATGGTTCAATAAGTCAAATGCAACGTATTTGCAGGCTAACAGAATTCTTTAAAAATATAAAACGGTTGGCTGGCGGTTCCCGATAATGCAATATAAAACAAGCCAAGCTATCTTAATAATAATGTACATCGTTTATCAACTAAAATAAATAGTCACAACGGATTATAAAAGCTAATATAAATATATAGCTAACCTATACTTAAAATATAGTTAATTCATATTAGAAAAGTTGCATTTTCAAAAGAATTTTTAGCAGATCAAATTAATAAATTTAGAATTATTAAACCGATGCGTGCAAAATACAGCATTTTTTCCCTAAATGCGGCATATAAATGAAATTTTAAAAATATTTGACATTGGCAAAATCGAATTGTTACAAGGTATAAGAGAATGAGAATAATCAGCGAATCCATCCTCCTATACCTCAGCTAAATAAGGTCAACCACGAATAGCAGACATATCTCTGAGCACCAGCAGAGACCTTTCTTGCTTTGTAAATTTTCACGCTATTATAAAAGAAATTCATCTCTTCTAGCTCTGTCTTTAAACTTCAGTGTTACATCGAACATACCTAGAGCCACTCATAATTTTGCCTTTACAAGGATGTTGCCGTGCATATTCCAGTCTGCATATAACCTTCAAATTACTTCGTAGAGATTTTCGCAAGACAGTCACTGCACTTATGCTTGCCAGTTAATTCAGCATTTTACTTTAAAATATGACTGCTTCACTACTTATTTTAGTGTTATTCACTACGAGCCGATTGACGCTATATTTTCAATGTCCTAAGATCAATTTCTCGTATCAGAACACTTCAAAAATCATAAAAAATGCAAATTTTGCATGCAGTCAGTTATAATTTAAACTCTTTAACTTGGTCATCATTCATCGAAAGCTAGTAGATATTTTTTCCCATTCTCCTTCTACTATAGTTATGAATTACATACACACCACTTTGTGTAACAACCATCGAAATCCGGCAACATGAAACTAAATTTTAATAGATACCAAATGCGCGCTTCCATTAATTTTAGCCGGTAACGAAAATTTAATTTAAGGTTTAATCGTTTAAAAAGTACTAAGCACGCTAAAATTTGCAAACGGTGTGGGTATTTGGAGCGGCTGCTGTTCACTCGTATAAAGTTACCCCAACATTTTCCGTACACGGCGCCTCCGTTCCGAATCCGAAATTAAATTCCATAAATAAAAATAAATTATCTCATGAAAGCGATAATGAGCATGCGAGCTAGTTTCCAAGAAAGCAACGTAAATAACATGGTAAGTCGCGAATAAAAGCGGAAATTCAATTTGCATATTTAGGAGGTTTAAACTAAAAATAACTGCTCCTTACACTAATTTCTTATAAAATAATCCAAGCTTAAATACGGGGCGTTGAAGTGGAAATCATTCCCCGTTATCTTCTAGAATACAAATAATTTTCGTGAAAAACGCCGATTTACGGCTATTAAGCTGTGGATGGGAATATCTATGAATATAAAGGTTTGCTAAAAAAGCCGAATAAACGCAAACCTTGCCATACAATTTCAAGCCTATCGGGTATAACTTCACCTAACTTTAACTTCAGCTTAAGCTTGAGGATGTTGTACAATTTAGGATTGCTCACATTCATGACTAATTCTAGCAATCGAATATTGTGCAAGTATGGTTAAGATTGATACATTTTGCTTCTTTTTGTCTCCATTAACATAAGTCAAGTAAGGCCAAGTTCGATCAAAAAGTTGCTGATCGGAGAAGCGTGATGTGGCTGTACTCCATCCTGCATCGGTTGCTTTTCTCTATAATTTTCGTTACTCTCCTAAATTCCAGCTATGACTCAAACTGCGACTTCATAATGTATTTGGTGGTATGCCCCATCAGATCTAAGGATCAAGCCACTTGGGTTACAGGCCAAAATGACTAAATGTAACTTGTGTATTATCCTTGTATTTGGGGTTGTTTTCAGTCTAGTATTCGTAACAGAGTTTATTAACTGGATCATTGAGGCCAGTGGGCATTCATCTGAAGTAGAATCTAGTATTGTACACCAAGTTTGAAATATCAACAAGACGTTGGTTAAATGTTTTGCAGCACTCAAAACGGTAAATAGATTTTTTTTAATTTTCTGTCTCATTTTTATCTCTTAGGATCAATATTGTTTTCTTGTTGAGACATTGGATCATGCTTCTTTTGAAGCTTCTGACTGTAATGATTCATTTACATACATTCTCATACTTTTATGTTTCTTATTGACCACTGATGTCATCATAAATCTAGGATTAAGCTCGATAATGTATTTGCAGTTGATAGGCTTTATATGAATCTAGCCTTCAAGGAATTCATCCTCAGGGTAGATGTGTAAAAGTTCTAATCGACAGATGGTGCACCTTTTTATGAAAATCTAAAAAAATTATAAATTCAGTAGTAGAAATTAGGCAAAATTTACAATTCATTGGGAAACATATATATTTTCTGAACTGATAAACTAAAATAAATTTGCAAAGAAACTTGAAAATCCAAACGTTATGTTTCGCAATCTCAACTAGATATTTTTTCCACATAAAATGCGCACTGCATGTGGAGCTATAAAACCATCTACGATATTTAGATAACGCATCAAGTCTAGATCTGAATTTGTGACCTCATAGCGCACTAAAAAACTAGCGCATTAATTTCCATCGAAAATTTCCAAAAGTCGAATCATTGATTGAAAAATTGATGCCCTTTTCTGATGACGAAGGCTATTCTGAAATCAACCATCCCTTAATAGCCTCAGCGTTGTCACTATTATCATTGTTTAAGCAATTTTTTTGCTGCAAGCTGCTCCTTCTTTAGTCTCCCTTTTCTTTTCTGCTCGATGTTTCTAGAGTTAGTTAAATGTTGGGCGGACTGCTTTTTCTTTTAGGATTTTTCACTCATAATTTTTGGAAATGGGAAGATATCATTCAGTCAGAACTCGCAGAGGCATCAAGTGCTGCTAGAGAAGGTTGGGAGGACCTGGTTTTGAAAGAAAAACCGGCTAGTTTGCTTCAACAATCTCGTGCATTTGCGGTTCAGATACTAGGCTGATATTGGTTGCTGGATTCCGTGGGATGGATGAAAGAACTGTATGATCTAGAATCGGTATCGCAGATGGTTTAAGCATATAACTTCCTGCTGCTCGAAAACCTGTAACTCCGATCTCAATAGTAGTAGTCCGTAGTAAATATGTTTCCGAAATGTCGTCGCTCAATCCGCTTGTTTGAGTTTGTGCCTTATTAGCTCGTCCTAAGCTCTTTTAAAGGCCCTCAAGAGGCTGTAACGAATGAGTCCATCCCCAGTCATACTGGGAAGGTACAAATAATACGAGGTTATTAGCAGTCGTCTTCTCACGCATTTCGTAGGAATTCATGTGTGAACCATGTCCGTCTGATATTAAAAGGCACTGTCCAGCTGGCTTCCTTGGCATGAAGTGATTTGTTAAAAAATACGCAAACAAGGCTTCACAAATGTACGCCGACTCTTCGCATTTTAATTACAGCTCGTCGTGGCATATTCTCCTTCTACACTATCTGTTGGTTTACGGTGGTAAATATGTACCTTCCGCGTTACAACAAGGCACTCCAATTTATTACAAGCATATCTTTACTTCCTTTCACACCGATAACTTTTCCGAGATCGTTGTTGAAATGAAATTTACTTTCATCCATGTTAAAGAGAGTTAGGTTTTTTTTTCTGTTAAGACGTGTGTTAAAAACTCAAAACATTTGTTGACTTCAACTTTATTAAGTTCCTGCTTTTGACAATGATGTCTCCTGTGTTTTTTTTTCCATATCACATATGTCTAAAAATACAGGGAAAGCGATAAATATGGTTCTTCCTAGTCTTCAGAGGATGAACTTGTCAAGGCCACCATTCATAATCTATGAAGATGTAATTGGAATGCATCTATGATTGGAACAGTGGAGTCAAATTCCTACAAGGTCAGAAACAAATTTCGGTTCCAAGATAACGTAATAACCTGACAAAAATTATCCATCGCCATCATTGGATGATTAAAGCAAAGTATGTTCCACGTCTTCACACTTGGGATGGAATAAAGCTCCATTGAAATACTTTCCAGCACCTGAGACATGGCTAAATTTGTGGGATTTAAATGAAACATATCTCCATCTAAAGAACCACAACATAGCCCTTTTGGCTTATAGCTTTTGGATGTAAGTATTTTTAAGCAAGCAGATTGATATATCCTGGTTGAAGCGTAGCATTTTCAAATTTTGGCATGAACAAATGCTACAGCTTTGCTTAGTTTATATTTATTTTTATTTGCCTACATATAATTTAGTCTGGATTATTCCAATATATGCACTTGAATATATTTTCTATATTTATATTTATGTCTCAGTATGATACTTATGATATGATAATAACATCAGATTTTTGTCCCTTTCAGAGTAGTAGGTGTTCGACGATTTCGTAAACATTTTCCAAAGGTTTATGCCATCCAATTTGCTATAGATTTTAATACTACTTTAATACTTGAGCTCTCTTTTAATTACTCAGAAAAATGCTCACAAGCTTTTCTTTGATCTAAAGGTTAATAAAAACTTAACTATTTGTTCGACACAAAAGTAACCTTGTGTTTGTTTATACTTTCAAACCAACTGTTTGCAATACCTACCTCAAACAATTTGGAGATCATAAGAGTCATCTAATGTATATTATAATTCGTTAATCTAATTGTGTTTCGGTGTATTATTTCATTTTGTTTTATATGGTTTTGACAGTTAGACAGATTCCATCGAATCAAAATTCCCAATTTGGGGTTCTCTGTACATTTTTTAAGGCGTGTTTACCTGCTGCTTGGCGAATATGGTTTAGATCAGAAGTTCGATTAACCGATCTGTGACGTCAGATGGTTCTTCATGTGCTTGGACTCGTTATTTCAACTAAGTTAAGTTGGCAACTGTGGTTCCAAGAACGGTGCTGAAATTTGTTCCATGAGGGATAAGGTTTTTCTCTTTACGCCGCGCTGTGCCGTCTTGGCGACGAGTTGAGACTGTCACGAGGTCCGCCTCCTTTGTGGAGCCTTTTCGAGGTGCCTCATGGCCTCGTGAACTAGTTCAAATAATTGAAGTATTTCGATCCTAACCAGTGCCATAGAGGCTGCCTGTAGAAGTTTTTGTTGAGTTATTGAAATCCTACATCCACGTGAAAAATTCCTGTTGCTGTTTCAGTAGGGAAAAATTTATTTTGGGGAAATATTATGCCTTATTGAAAAGCTCCTTCAAAAATTACTTTTCAGGATTTAATAACATTGTAGATTTTTCCTAGCTGAGTCTCAATTAACTAAGTGGCACATAATATCTTTTTTAAAGTATACCGAGGATCCACGAACCTAGCTCTCCACTGTATTACTGGCTGCCGATGTCGTTAGCGTCTATTGGTAAATTTACTAAATGGGTTTAGGAAAAGTTGCCATAGTACACACATTTGAAATATTTATCATTAATTAATCCATATTGTACCGTGTAGTAATTATCCTCAGAATTGTTAGATCATATTTAAATGATGCTATGTTATTCATTATAGGAAAGCAAAATAATAAAACTTCTAATTAAGCGTATTCCAGCATGAAATACTTCAATCAGATAAAATATTCAAATGCTCACTAGTTACATATGACGTTATATGGGTAAAAATTAGTGCTGGCAACCGAAGACGGTTTTTCGGATAGTCGGTTAACCGGGTTCGGATTATCCGCGGTTTTTTAAAAAACCGAAACCGGTTAACCGGATACTCGGTTAATCGAGTACGCGATTTCTCGTTTAACCGATTAATCGATTAACCGAATAACCGGTTTCTCGGCTAACCGATTATTCGATTATCTAGTCACATGGCACTGGGCCACCGTGTTCTCAAGTAATGGTAAAAAAGATACAAAGTAAAGTAAAAACTGGGTATTTGGAATGGTAACATACCACATACCTACTGGACGGTGATTATATTTGGAAATGCTTTTAGAGCGCGATTGAAAAATAATATCTACCTTTAATAGAATACCTTTATATTTATTTAAGTTTTAAAAAATTGTAATATTTTTTCTGCTCAGAATTTATATCGATTGTAATTTGTAATAAACAATATTTTTAATTTAATTATTACCTTGGGGTTTATTTCAATAACGACCAAAAATTGGAATAAATTTGGTTCACTAGAATTTAATGATTGTGCCCTAATCGGCAGGGAAACTGAACTAATGGAAATATGCTTAAGAACAAATTATAAATTATGTTTAGCCTATGATGAGTGTGTATTAACCAATTAACCGGTTATCCGATTAACCGGCTATCCGATTAACCGGTTAACCGGTTATCCGGATACCCGGTTTTCACTATTATTCGAATACCCGGTTTCATCCGAAACCGGTTTTTAAGAAAACCGAATAACCGGTTTCAACTTTTCACGGTTTTTGCCAGCACTAGTAAAAATCCTTCACGTATAATGACCCCAATTTAGTTAAGAACTAAATTAGCGTCATTACATATTAAGGGATTTTTCGATCGTTCTCGTGACGTCGGAAAAGACCTACAATGGCTAGAAGACTGAGATATAAATTTAGGGGAGAACCACTCGTCGACGAAATCTACTTCCATTTCAATTGACACAAGCGCTGACGGAACTATGTAAAATATAAATAGATGCAACGTTGTAATGTAACTTATGTTTTGATGTGTAAGCATCTTACGCGGCGGTTATGAGGGCAAATCTCGGCAAATGGGACGGAAATGTGTTAACCGATGCTAGGGCGGTATTATTAAACAATTTTGCCATTTAAAATCATTTTATATGGATTTTAGACGATAAAAAAGAATATTTTAAACTAAACGAACAGTCAAACGTATTATTTATTAATTATTTTAAACTTTGTTATTAAACCTAATTTTTATTTTATGAACAAGCTAAAATGTATAGGCGGCGGCCATAGCACGTTGAAAATACCATTTCTCGTCCGATCACTGAAGTTAAGCAACGTCAGGCGTGGTAAGTACTTGGATGGGTGACCGCTTGGGAACACAACTTGCTGTTGTCATTTTTTTGAAACCGATGTCGTTATAGGATATGTTTACACATCAGTGTCTCAAGTACTAACAGACTGGTTTTTTTTCATAAACTTACAATAAGCGAACCTTAGATGGGACAAGATTCGTATTAAGAAAAAACTGCAAATTCGTATCTATTCGGGAACAAGCATATGTCCATCTTAATTTAGACCAAGACCGCATGTAATTATATCAACTGTATAAGCATTTTTTACTTATATCAGATTAACTGAACATGTTTTGTGTGCTCTTAAAATGTCTGCACATACGACATTTCAAGTTTGACCTTTTTTAGACTCCTCAATCATTCTGGACGAAATTATGCAAATTATAAAGTTTAGCGGAAACATGTTGCATTAAGAATATAAGAAAACCTAAAGTTGATAAAATGCGGGTAGACTCTTCTTTAGTATGGAAGCATAAAAACCTATTAATAGGTTTTTTAATTTGGAATAATCTTGGTATCGCATAGAATCCATTGGATTTTATAAAGGTTTCGTAAGAAGTGCGATTACTAGTAAATAAAATATAGCTATTGGTTCGTCTTCATGTCTTCCCGTTAGCTCCTGAAGAGGTACAGAAATTCATAAAGATAATAAACTTTTTTATACATTATAACTTCCGTTGACGACAAACAATTTCCCCATTTAAAATGATATTATGTGTTAGCTGAATTATTGCAATATTTACTTACTTAGACGTAAGAAAAAATCCTAATGAAGGTGTACTGCACGAAATAAATCAATTAAATAAAATATTCAAAATGTGATTAGTTACGTGTAGCCGCGCTGTA